>VZSC01010469.1:277563-314681 GCA_013398225.1 Steatornis caripensis | reverse complement strand
CTTCCTGGCCGCAAGGGCACATTGCTGGCTCATGGCGAGTCAGTTGTCCACTAGCACTCCCAGGTCCTTCTGCTCTCTTTTCAGAGTACCAGCTTATTGGATCAGCTTAGGCAATCGGCTTTTATTCTCCTACTGTTGCTTTTTGTCTCCTGTTTCTATTTACTCCTTAATTTTTATTCCTGTGCTTTAGTAGGTGTTTGTGTCTTGTAGCCAAACTTTTTTAGTTTTAACAGCAAAACTTTAAGCAGACGAAGCAATCCTCAAGTCTTAGATCTTTGCAGCAGTAAATTGTTTTTATTGGTGTCACCAGCAGCTATGTCAATTTGTACTAGAATCTAACAACTTGTCTAGTTAAGAAGCACTGGAGTACAGAAATTTGTGTTTCTCTTCCTTTCTGCCCTGGAAAATTCTGCTTTTGAGCTGGGAAACTAAACTAGATTCTATCTATTGCATTCTGCAACATTGGGCGCTTCTCTACATTTCTGTTTATAGTCTTCCTCCTCACACCCTTCCTGAAATACCTCTGCATTGAAACATAGAGAGAAGTATTTTTGCCTTTGTATCTCTTTGGGGGACATAGCATGTGCATCATATTGTATAGCATGCATAGCTTTCTTTTGCATATGTAGAAGAAAAAGCCAGAGAAGGAAAATTATTTTAGCTCATTGAATCTGTACATTTCCAGGGGCTGATTTTTCTGTGTAGTGTTTGTTTTTCAGTAGATTTTCTTATGTAGCTTCTTAGGGATTCAGGATCTGGCACTTCTTCCCTTGAGGGAAGACTCTTCCCTACAATCGAATAGAGCAATTAGTTAATATTAGTGAAGCGCTTTGAAGATGTGAAGTACTATATAAATGTTAAGTATTATGAATATTAGTATTATTCAACTCATAAAGATTTCTTTCATGATTATCAACCTAGATTTCCCTTTGCTTGCTTATATCCCATTACTGCTTGAACCAGCCTCAACTGCATTTCTTCATTCTTAGTGTTTACACTTTAAAATTGTGGACTGCTGTATTTCCCCACTTTCTACATGTTTTAGTTGTCTGTTTCTCAAGCAGAAATATAGAGCTGTTTGGATTTTCTCAAATGAGTTTTTAATCTACTTTAAATCATTCTTATACCAAGTTAACAAAATTGAAACAGTATTCTTACCATTACCATTTAGAAGACATCTATGAATGCTTTGAGGGTAGCTTGCCTTGCAAGCTTACATGTAATTTGGTTTTTGCTATTCTTTGCTTCTCCAGATTCTCTCCACTGATGTCAGGATTTAGATTATCACACCATAGATGAGCTTTTTTTTTCCAAGGATGAATGTGTCTATTCTTTTTCCATGTTTCTTGCTTCTGTAGATCATCTGCAAGGTCTCCAGTCTCATACTGTCTTCCAACACCTGCAAATCTAATTAATTTGCTGTCATTTGTATCACCCCAGTTCTCTATGACTTTTCATAAATAATTACCAGTCACTTCATAAATTCATTAACTAATTCCCTTTAGCCCTGAAATATATATCCTTCAGACTAAAGAATTTATATCTTTCCCCCCCTCGATAATTTCTTTTCATCAGCTTTATATTAAAAGGTATTATACATCAACACAGTCTTCATTATCTGCTACTTGCCAATATTCCGTTTATATTTTTTTTCTCATAGTATATTTTAAAATTATTAGTAGCTTGGCCATTTTAGGATCATTGTTGATTTAGTCTTCTTCATAAATTCACAGGCCTGCTTGCTCTTTGGTGTTTGTTTTCCCTCAGTGAACTTGTATACTTTTTCAAGATGTATTTTTAAACATTTTTTGTTTAGATATTTATTATGATTATTATTAGATATTTGTTTAGATGCACTTACTGTGGATTTCTTGCTACCCCTGTTTCATGTCTGTGCAGCCTAACAGCCTCAGTATATTCCTACTTAGTTCCTTTTCTTGTTTTCCATTTCTAACCCTGGTAATATTTTCAAACTTGGGTCTTTGAGCAGTCCCCTTGAGGCTATAGTGGCCACTTCCAAGTCCATATATTTTCTCTTTTGGAGAAATACATCTACTTTGCTTTGAACGTAGTATGTTGACAGTGTGCCAGCCTTTTCTCTATTAGGAATTGAATATATTCTCTCATGCTCACCACATTTTTATTACTTTGGCATTGGTTTCTTAAAATCCAGCTACCTCATTCCACTGTCACGTGAAATTATTTCTAAATATCTCTTACTCGATCATAAAGCCAAAAGTCTAAGCCAGAGGCTTCCAGTCTTTATATGCATACCCACTCTTCTTATCATGGATTTGCAGGCTATCAAGTTACCAGGGACACACAATCAACATGTATCCCCATGATATTTCTAAGTGTTCCTTCACTGATAATTAACTCTTTGTTAGGAGAGATTTTTTCGCTGCATGGTTCTGAAGCGCTGTGCATTATAGCAGGGTAATAACCATTTTTTTTGTTAGCCTCCCTAGAGTACACATTGAAACATATGGTTTTACTATAGTGTATGTATTTGTATACATCTTAAATCAGTGCAGTATTTTAAATAATCCCTTGGACATCTGTATATTTTGTGCTGAAGCTGGAATTACAGCCTTGTTGTGTTGCTTCATGTTTCAGCATGGATGGTACATAATGTTGCTGTTCACAGAACTGAGAAATATTTAGGCATGACAGAATTACTTAAAGAGCTAAACACTGATTTGACTTTAATTTTTGCTGAGACTTGTGTTTTTCCCTATACTTACTGTTCAGTTAAGTGATGTTGGTTGAACAGAGGTAATTAGACTAGATTAAAAAAGCCTGAACCCACAGGCTTTTGTACAGTAGATCAGATTACTCCTTATTTGCCTATTCCACTTTTCTCTGACTGCCTGTATGCAAGTTGTCTAACTAAATCCTGTCTATAAAACCCAATTCTTGGGTGGGCGGGTGAAAGGTGGAAGATGGATGGAAAATTGGCTGGACCACAAACCTCAAAGTGTTGTCATCAGTCCAGCTGACAGCCAGTTGCTAGTGCTTAACTGCTTAACGTTGACAACCTGGACAGCAGGACAGGATGTGGCTGTCTGACAAGTTCGCAGACAACATCAACTGGGGAAGTGGTCAATATGCTGGAGAGTAGGGCCCGGTATTCAGGGGATCTTAACAGACTGGGAAAATGGTTTTACAGAAACCTGTTTAGGTTCAACAAAGGGGAATGCTAGTTACTTCAACTAGGTTGGACCAATCTTATATAACAGGACCAACTGGGTGCTGACAACCTAGAAAGCAGTTTTGCCAGAAAAGAACTGGGTGTCCTGACGAAGAGCAAGTTGAGCACAAGTCAGCAGCGTGCCTGTGTAATGGAATAACCAAACCTCATACTGGGCCATAATAGCAAAATTGTGGTTGTCAGGTTCATGAAGTGACACTTCCCTTCTGGTCAGCTCTGGTGAGGTGGTATCTGTAGAGTGTGACGTCCAGTTTGGGCTCCACAGGGCAAAGAGAACATTGACAAACTGTAGGAAGTCTATCAGAGGCAACCAGTATAGTCAAGGGGCTGGAGCATATGACCTACTGGGAGAGGCTGAGAAAGCTGGGTGCGTTCAGCCTTAAGAAGAGATGATTCAGCACAGATCTTCCTGCCTTTCTTCAGCTACCTAAGGAGAGGTCGTAGAGAAGAGGGAATGAGACTGTTCTTGGAAGTCATCAGCAACAGAACAAGATTCAATGGGAAAAGGTTACAACTCGGGAAATTCTGATTAGCTATACAGAAAACGTTTTCCACTGCAAGGGTAGTCAAGCACTGGAACCAGAGAAGTTGCCTGGAGCGTTTGGATCATTATCAGTGGAGACATTCAAAACCTGACTGGACAAGTGCCTTAAACCTATTCTTGTTGGCCCTGCTTTGAATGGAGGATTGGACTACATGACCTCCAGACTTCACTTTTCAACCTAGATTATTTTGTTATTCAAAAGTTATTGGGAGGGAGGAAGAAGTAATGGATTAACGGTTCCATTTTATTGAAAGAAATATACTGTTATAGTCATTTTTGTGCTTGGAAAACTAACATCTTGTAGTATCCAGTCATGAGAACTGGATCTGTGAAGCAAGCCGAATCCTGTGGATCACTGTAAGAAATGGTAACAGTGTAAGTCTGTCAAACTTTGGGCAGTAAGATGGAAGCTGTAGTGTGACTTATTCTACAGAGTTGATTCTGTGTGATCCTGAAATGCATGCTACGCACAGTACTGTCAACTGATGAGTTCTTTGATTGCAATTTCACTGCGTATGTCACACTCCAAAAATATTGTGACTTTTAGTCCAGTGTTCTGTAATAATGCAGAATCATTAAAACATCTGTCCAAAACTTACTAGCCTCTGATGTCTGACTTGTCTTCATTTCACAGGGACAACTTCAGGACCTAGTAAGGATGCTGCCACATCTCCTGTGCTGATAGGCAACAACGAAGAGCTTGCAACCACAGCCACATCACCAATCCAGCATGACACTTCACGGTAAGGTGCTAGGTAATCTCTGGTTTAAGATTCTGCAAACACAACTATCAGATTCTCCTAGATGCAGGGAAGTGGCTGAATTTCTATGATGTTTCATGTTAGCGCAAGCTGGATAATATAAACTAAAAACTGCCATATCCTTTTGACATTTATAGTAAGCCTTAAATTGCTTGTTAGAATAAGAAAAGCAGGAATATGCCAAGTTCTAACGTTTTAATTTTACTTAGATTTTGAAAAGAAAGTATTTTATGTTCCAGGTCCTGACACATTAAATACATTTGTAAATAATTTGAATGGATGGTGTTGACCCCTGTTAGGTCTTAAATCCACTTGAAGATTTTAATCCCCCTGTATTTGCCACTCCCCAACCCCGTATTTTATCAAATGACATTTCTTTTAAAATGTTTTGTACCAGAGTTATTTTATGTTTAATGACAAGCAACAAAATCACATTAAGTCAGCAATTCCTGATTATACGATATATCTGCACTAAATGCACTGGAAAAGCAGCATTATCAGTTATGCTCCAATGAAGAAACAGAAAGCAGCATTGTTGTTAGACTTACGAGTCTAAAAACAACTTGCCTTCTTTAGGCAGGATTACAATTCTACCGTTAAGTGCCTAGAAAAACAGTGTACAATCCTTGCTTTTCTTTATCATATCCCACATTTTCTCATAATAAAATCTTCACTTGAGCAACAAAGTAGATGCAGATTAAAGTATGAAATTGCTGTATTTTACACCACTAGTTAGATGACTTTGTGCAGTGGGGCGACAAGAACGTACAACTGTCCATAAGAAGAGTTAAATGCTTCTTGGAGAATGAGAGGGCTTGAGTCAGATTTAATCTTCTCTTGGCCCAGTGGACTAGGAAAATATATGCTCGATATCATCCCTGCATTCTTGGAAGCAGCTGGCAGCTTGTTTCTATCTTCTGAGAGAACTTGCGATATATAATAGGTGAAAAACCACTATCAATATTGACAAATTTGTACTTACTTGCTATGGAAACACTTTTTTTTTTCTGAAGGAAGGAAGGCAGGATAATTCTGGGAGGATTTAAGAACTGAGATAGATTGGACACTGTTTCCCACAAGTAACTGTATTTTTAAACAAACAGAAACCACAAGATTGCATAAGCATTTCTTTTAGAAGCATGGGTTACCTTTGCAAGCTGGTCACATCAGATGAAGAGTCTGTAAAGATAGTGCTTGATACCGTCTAATAATGATAAGTTGAAATTCCATTCAGCACTGAGGAGTAGATATAATTATTCGTATCATACAACAACTGCTCAGAAAAAGGAATTTTATTCAAGAGGATTGGTGGTCCATTCTTTTCCACGGAGGGGAATAAAATAATCGTTGAAATGTGCTGTTAGAAATCGTATCAGATAAAGTGACCAGTAAAAGGAGTCTGATCAGCTGTCATCCTTAAATGTTTATTTTACCAGTTGATGACAAATTTTGGAAAAGTCCTGTGTTTCCAGGGTGTTCTCTGCCACACTTCCTCGCTTTCCTTCCCTCCGTTGGTACTGTAACTATAATTGACCAGTTTAAGCAGCCATGTTGTGTTTTCCCTTACTCATGGCCTTCTCTAATTGAAAATGGTAAATGGACAAGTATTTCTGTGGAGACCTAAAGCTGATCCTATCCTTCATCAAAAAATCTGCTTGGGCAGCAGGTCAGTCTCAATTTATCACTGAATGGTTATAAGCTTAGACTGCAGGTTTAACTAACTAAATTAATCAATATTGAGAATTATTGCTGCTTTTGTGCCACTAAAGTTGGAGTTTGTCAGCATGTTCGTTATAATCTGTGATGGGGGGGGGGGTGGCGGTTAACAGCTTAACTACAACAGTTGGCACGGACCTGAAACTTGCAGCACAAAGCCCTAGCCTAAGAGCAAATTTATTTATTCGGCAGTACGTGTAAACCTAATTACTTTTGACTATTTAAATTTATAGGACTAGATTCAACTCATGTTTGTGCCAGCTTTAACTAGCACAAACCCTGGCATGCGGTAGTAGCAGCAATGGAAAGCCTGCCAGGGAGGTGGTGTTGGAAAGCGACAGAAGCTCCCTGCCAGCGTGAGGCATCAGGGTGCTAGTGCAGCTTCTGGGGAGGGCTGGCTGCATAAGGAGGCATGGCAGGTAGAAGATGCGTTGGCTTGATAGCGTGTCTTGGCAGGGCTCAGCCAGAGGCTTCAGTGAGTTACAGCTACCTCCTGCTTGAGGAAGAATTGCTGCAGTCCTACTTTCTTCTCTCTCTCAGAATGAATCACATCTGAGACAAGAAATAAGTGTTGCTAGAAGGTAAAGGAGTGTGCTTTGAGAGCCTTAGTGCTAGACATTGTAGAAGGACCAGACTTGCAGAGTGAATGTGCACAAGGTGGTCTCTGAAAGAAATAGAGTGTTTCTTTACCTGGCATCCTGAGTTGAGCTAATAGTGGATTTGTTTGCACATCGTGCTTCTATGCATTCCTGTCGCTGCTTTTCGTAGTATAGCCAAGCACTGCATGTTTGGTTATCCAGTGTTCTTAAGCCAAGTGTCTACACCTGCATGAGCCCCTTGAAATTATGTGTACAGCGGGTCTGGAAGACTTTTCTGCTCCATGTGCTTATTTAGACCAAAGCTGATACATTTGGGGAAAAAAAATCACAGGCAAGGTTTGGGCTAGGCGAATTTGGAAGAGTAAGTTTGTTCCTTACCCCTAAAGAGTAGTTTCTCTGACTGTCTTAAACATTACCTTTTTGGTAACAAGGGACATCTGTTTCATAACTGTTGTTTGTCTAGAAAAAAGACTCTGGGTTTCAGTTGTGGGGTGGAAGGGAGGTGGAAAGAGGAGGTAGTGGAATTTGTATGCTTTCATTTAGTAATGAAGAAATGCTGACATGAACTAGATCTTACTTCAGGTGTAATCAGGTACTGATTTCAGCAAAACAAGTGTTGTGTTCCGGAACAGAAATGAAACTGCTCTAAATCAAAATACAAAGCTATTCTGTTTTTAAACAAAAGTGTTGTAAATTGTGCTTTGTGAAAGACCATTTAATTTGATTACAGCCCTGGTACAGTTGTCAGGCTCTCCTCACGCAGAAACAGTTGCAGTGTTGAGTTTGGCACAGTAAGTCCTGTAACACTGCAGATAATCAAGCACTTAAAAAGACACAGGCAAAGGTTGTTCTGCTCACCATGGAAACAGATAATTCTCCCGTAACATTTTTCACTTTGGGCATCTAAGAAGTGAATTTAAGAACAGTTAGGTAAATTAAGGGATTGAGTGATAGTCTGGGATTTCAGCATTAAGCCTATGTTTTCTTGTTGCAGTTTTAAATCAGAGCTTTAATGCTAGCTGAATGCATTGTCTTGGAGTGAAGTTTCTTGTAGCCATTAAAATAAGTGATTTAGAAGTTTCTGCAATATGAATACTATATTCAAGCTATATTATTATCTGTTAGACTACAGTGGCCTGTTGGAGTTTTTATAAACAGATTGTATTGTGTAAATTTGTGTTTAGGGACATATTAAAACCAAAACTATTTACCCAATTGCCCAGCACATCTCAGGTGAATGCGTATTCAGGGACTTTTAAGCAAATTAATATCTGATGTAAAATATAATGTGCAGAGTTGTATACTTAATAATGCACACTGGAATAGTCTGGAGTAGATCTGTTACGCTGAGTGTTAGGAAATACGACAGTGATGAGATTTAAGCTTTTGCCTTACTTATGGAGTAGTTGCCTTTCAGATCTGTGCATGTTGGATGTTTAAATATGATTCTCCTCTTAAGATGGTACTATGAAGTTCCTTCTACTTTAGAGTCTAAGCAAGCACTGCCAAAGAAATAGATTTTATTTCCCCCCCCTTAGGATCAGACACCATTCAAAATTTAAAAGGAGGATGAGGAGGAAAAACCTTTCATTCCAAATCTAACTTAGGAACATTTAAAGGGATTAAAAATGTGTTTGAAGTGGAGTGGTGAGTTAGGTATTGAATGTGGTAGGAGGCTCAAGTTGCCTACTCCTTGAGAAAGCCAGCAGCACAAGAAGCCCCATATAGTTCCATATGCAAGTGATAAAACCAGACTTTGGCAAATTAATCTCTCTTATTCACAGTGTAGGTTGTTAATTGTTCTCTCTGCTGGCTGTCGATATAATGTGAAATTTTCATTCCCCATTCAAGATGGAAAAAGTTGTGGCTGAAAATGTTAACATTTGCATTTTTATTTGTTGATTTATTTAAAGGACAGCCTCTCTTACAGCAATCCATCACTCAGTGACACCCCAAATATGAATAATGTATTGTGGACTTGCGGTTACAATGTGTAATAAGTGCCAGAGACAGTAGAAGAATGTTAACTATGTTGCAAATGTAATATTTATCGACTCATAGTTTATTGCTTTCGAGGTTCAATAATACTGACCATAGGACATTAATATCACTTATCTTGATTTTAGTTGGGCACCCCTGTATGTAGAAATAACCCATCTATCTCCTACTTACAAAATAAATGTGAATTTTACAGCACTTTGTAAGAAGTGCATTATAGGTTTCTTTGCTTAGTGCTCACAATTCTCCTTTTCTGCCTTCTTATTTACTTACATCTGACATTGATCCCACTCCAATTGCCTGACCCAGATGGTGAGCGCCTCAGCTCTCTTCTAGAGGCTTTATTTTCCGGCTGCATTATGGTCTTGTGTTTGGGCCAGGTCTCTCTTCCTGTTAAAGACCAGCATGAAACGAGACCACTAGATACTTTTTTAGTGCTTCTGTCTGAAAAGATGATAGCTAATTTTTGAAGATTAGAGTTTAGAATTCAGTGTTGTTCAGAATCAAGATTTTCTTGATAGTCCATGTAAGAAAAAAATTTGCAATGAGAGTATGCTACAGTAGGAAATCAATCACTAGTAATCATTCCTGTCTCCAGTACTTGCTCCAGAGTTTCGCTTCAGAAACTGATACAGACTGGGCAAACACTACTCCTTATCTACGCTGTTCAGTTACGACCACTGAAAGCTTTGAAGTCTCAGGGGTGAAATGCAGATGTGAACCCAGGCCTGGGATCAAAACCAAATTTAACAATGGGAGTTCTCACACTTGTGTTGAAATCAGATTTCACCTGTGAAGCCTGGCTCTTGGGAAACTTGGAATTGGGTTCAGACATGAAAGTGATAAGGCTTGATTATATTTCATGTTGTAGATATCAAGTAAATTTTGAAATGACATTCTGTATTTACATCTGAGGTTATCAAAGTTAACACATCGTCATCTACTTTACTGTGTGTAACAGGAACACCTATTTGTGTCAAAGCAGCCCACCTAATAACTACTTTGTGATAACAGTTTTGGTGTGTCCGTTGCTGACAATGAAAATTGTATCGGGAAATTCTGACTTGCAGTGCAAAAGGATTAATGTTAATTAGCAACTGTTGGCTGTAATTGTCACCCTCATTAAAATGCAGAATTATGTATTTCTTAGTTATAAATAACCTTTCTAATTGTACTTGATGTATGCCAGTTTAATCAAAAAGTACACTTGCAAACAGGCAGATATTTGCATTAATCTAGCACTGGATCTTTGAGTCTTTTTTGATCGTCTTTTATTCTAAAGCTGACTAGTTTGGGGAGGTCTATTACAGCTACATATCCTTTACACATTTTTTTATTCAGCTTTCTGGATCTGACAGGGTTTTGTATTAAAATGAGGGAAAATGTCTTCTGGGAATGTTCAGTGCAACAGAAAACGTGTCAGTTTTGAAGTAGCTGGCAAGGTTTCCATCATTCAGAGGTACGACAATAACTTGATTGGAGTTTGAAAGTAATAATAAGCAAAGGAAAATAGAGTGCAAATCATATTATGAAGCTGACTTAACTCTTTAAGTCTGCTTCTTACCATCATTTTCATTGTTATCTTAGTTTACTTTTTTTACTTTTTTTTCCTCCCTCTGCTTTTGCAGGTTCTCAAATACCATGTTACATCTGAAGTGAATGTTGGTTCATTGGATGCAATTCCTGTTTACACTTGTAATCACAGCAATGAAAACTTAGTCTCAAAATACTTTAAAAAATAAAAGTATCTTCAGGTTCCTTCTGTACTGTGCTTTGCCCCTGTGTCAGAAAACCTGTTTTGACTAGCTTTTCTTGCTCCACTGATACTCTGAGTGCTCTGCGTTGTTGCTTTCAAACATTTTCTTGGAATTACTGCGATGACAATTTCTACAGAGCTTGGCAAATTGAGGCTAGTCTTGGTTCCTCTCTTCGCGGTTCTCTAAGGAGAACACCATCTAAGGACCATGGTTCTCTTCCTAGTACTGTAGTCACATCTCTCCTCCTTCTCCTTCAGAGGAGTATAGTCTTGGTTTTGTAGTGTTTTATTTTTAAAGAGATGGGAAGAATTGAGTAACAGTATATACAGAATAATCGCATCTTACTTTAAGAAGCCATTCTTCCAAAAGATGGCTCTGTCATACTTCTGCCACGTTGCTGATGTGTTAATGTATTCCCTTTTTTCTCTCTCCTTCACCTGCCTGGACTTTTCAGGCTGTAAACTCTTCAGGGCAGAATTCTGGCACAGTACATCTCTGTGCTTGATTGGTCCATGTAATAACGATGATTAACTGTGATGCTAGTATAGTTAGTGTGGAATTCATCTTGCTTATCTTGAGACAACTGAGTTAGTTACCCTCGGCTCCTTTTATGGTCGATGACTTATTTTAGAATCAACTAAATCACCTTTTGGCGATACCTGTCTTCCCATGGACTGTAAAATAAGCCTAGAGTAACGTGCACTGACACCTTATCCCTCTTGTAGCTGAATATGTGGAACTAAAAATAAGTTGTTTGTCATTCGTATTTTAATTACGGATTGGAGGTAAATGCAGGGTTAACCTATGTGCTGCATGGTCAGTACCTTGATTATTAACGCAGTTTTAATGTTTGTGTAATAAATCAGAGGGCTTAGTTACCGAATGCTCTGGGAGAGGAAGTGGTACATATGACTGTGAACATACAGCATCTTTTTCAGTGGAAAGTGATCTTGTGACATGATAACATGTTTAATAAAAATTGTAGTGATGGAAAGCTGGGAAGAATCCTTTTTAAAAGTGACATAAAGTGGTGATGCTGCAACTCAAACAGATGACCAGGATACTGCAGTGTTTCTGAGATCTGAGCAGGACCTTGCACCAGTCATTTCCCACCTCTACTAGTCAAAACGCGGTGTGCATCAGGAGATGGGCTCAGCAGACAGACACAGTTCGATCTTCCCAGTTATTTCGAGCTGGTGAGTTGCCTACTTACAAAAGAAATACTTGCCTCTCTGTCACTTAAGGACATTAACCAGTGCTTTATACTATTTGATTTGCACCATTTCCAGTTTTTAATGTACTTTTTTTCCCTTCATGATATTCTAATTGTGTGCCTCAATGAAGGCCTCCAGCTTTTGTTTTTACTACCATGAACAGCATAGTATCAGCAGCAAATGTCATCTCATTATTTGTCCTTTCTCTAGGCCACTTATGAATGTATTAAAGAGTTCAGACCCTAACAGATCTCTGTGAGGCTCCACTGGTGACCTTCCAGGACACTTTATAGCAGGCAAATTTTAACGTTTTCTCTGTATTTCCTGCCTTTTAACTGGTTATCTATCCATTAATGGATTTTTCTCTTAGTTTATGGCAACGTTTAAGTCTTTGGTGATAGATTTGTTAGAAAGCTTTTGGAACTCCAGATAAACTATATAAATTGTATTTTCCTTTTTTGGGTGCATAATAATTCTACAAATCTAGTAGATGTCCCCAGTGAATTAAAACTTAACGTAAAGACTCTGCGTGTATGTCAAGTTTATTGATTCTCTATTATAATTTTTGTGAATCTGCTTGTTCTGAATAACAGATCACTTTGTATTTTTCTGCATCATTCCAGATCACTTTAAAAAACCTCTACATTTACCCCAGAACTGAGGCAGCTTTAGGCAATTAATTGTGTGCTACAGTTAATAGTTCAGCTATTTCATACCTGAGCTCCTTCAGAAGTCTGAGCGAGTACCAGCTGATCCCAGCAATTTATTATTGTTCATTCATGTTGATTTGTTCTGTAATGTATTTCTACGACACTGCAACTTGAGACAGGTCTTCCACCGCATACTCTAGCTTCAGAAACTTCAAAAGTTCCTGCATGGTGAATATATGTCAGCTCACTGAGCTTTTCTGCTATGGCCTTATCATCCTTACGTGCTCCTTCATAACTTTATCTCTTCTTGGCTTTAACAGATACTCAGACTTCCTATTTTTTATATATGTAAAGTGGGATTTGTTATTAGACCTTCTGCTTTTAGCAGGCTAACCCTTAGTCTTTGGCTGGAATTCATTGTGGGGTTTTTTTGGTTGTTGTTTGTTCTTTTTTCTTGTTCTATCAATTTGTTCTTTGCTGTTTTCTCTATTTGGACCTGTCTGGACATAACTGTCTCCACTTAACTGGTATGACTCCATTTCATCCTTCTGAAGTTTTTCTCCATAGGTCCTTTTTCGGAGCCCTAGTATGACTATTAGACAAATGTGTGCCATTTGCAAATGCCTTACTCTTTTGACTGCCCCCTTTGAATTATCTTTAACACACTTTCTCATTTTTAATTTGTTTTCACTTCTGAAGTGCAAGACTGCTACACAGAGGTGTTGAATTTAAGTACATAATGTATGTTGTTACTCTTTGGTTGTCACATCTGAACAGTCCGTTGCGCTGCTCAGGTGTGGGAGAGATTTTGTGGAACGAACATCCCAACAGACTAGGAGTCTTCAGTTTGGGAAAAAGGTGGTAGCTATGTTTAGGATACCTTAAAATTCCATAAAATCAAATGGGATGCAGAAAATGAATAGGGAACAATTATTTATTGTCTGGTCTACTGGAGAAACTGGTGGCCATCAGAGAGAATTGTGAGATGGCACATTCAGAGCATGCAACATTTAGACAGAGGTCCAGTTAGCCCATATCCTGACTTCTTGTCGTTATTGTGTTCTTAACTCCACGTACTCCAAAGCTGTGTCATTATGAATTTCTCTAACTTATCCAGCTTTTTAGCTAGTCATCTATAATGTATGGATTGTAATAATGATTTTTAACTAACTACATGTTCATCTCTTAATGTCCTTGTTAAGACATTTCTGATGTGGAAAAACCCAGTATGTGGGTTTAAGTCTCAATCTCATTTTACATACCTGGAATTTGTTCACTGATGCAAGTGGAATTACAATAAGACCTAATAACAGAAGGCTTAGGCCCTGATTTTTCCTGAATAGGATAATGAAATAACCAAGTTATCTTCCACATTTGGGTAAGAAAAGTCATGTCAGTGTTTCAGTGTAAAGACTATTGAACTGTTAAATACATTTTTGTTACGTAGGCTTTCCAGCATTACTTCTGGGAACCCTGAATCATGTAACTTACCTTCCAGTTTTCTGATACAGGTTTAAAGGAAACAAAGAGTTGATGGGCTAGTCCCTGGTTACAGATCTTTGTTCAAGCTGAGTACACTGGTTTTTACTGCAGGCGTGACTTCTTTATCTTCCTAGACCGCATTTCATTTTCAAAAATGCATGTTGTTGAATAGTTAAGTTTGGCTTTGTGATGGGCTGCGACCACAGCACCGAAGTTATCTCCTCAACATTTAGATAATCGTAAAGGAAAATAGTATCTTGGGGTTTATTTCATCATTTATTTTGTTGTAGATGTTGGTTGTTTAGCACTTAAATTTCTCAGTGCAACTTGCTTCTAGCTCCTAGGTGTTTTGGGCTCACGTGTGAAAATTTGATCCGTTTTGTGTTGTGTATGAGGTAGTGCTTCATTTATGGCCCTCTGAAGGAGGGGAGGAAAGTTATTTCCTTTAGTCTGAATGTGTTGGGAGGGAAATAATTTGAAAACATAAGGACAAATTAAGCTTTTTACTGAAAATAGTATTGTATCTTTGTTTTCTGCCCTGTAGAAAGTTAGCTCTATCTGATTTAATACTGGTGCCTTAAGTGTTGTATTTTGCCTTTGGTTCTTCCCATCCATCCATGAGCTTTAGAGGATTTTGTTTGATACATACAACAGGAGACCATAGTGAAAAAATTGCTTTTAAAGTTCTTTTTTTCTGTAAAAAAACCCAAACAAAGACATTGCAGAATACTAATATATAATTTATGTATTTAAAATCTTTTAAAGGAGATTCTCAAAGCCTCTAATGCCATTGTACTTTTAACTTTCATTTTTGCTTCATCTGCATTGAATCATCTTTTACTACTTAAAACAGAAATTGAGTTTATTGAAACATTTCAGTTCTGATTATTTTTTAATAAAGATGAAGAAGTCTAACCTAATGAAATCACTGGAATGAAATGAGAAAAACTTAAAAAAATTAATAAGCTGAAGACTTGAAGATTTTATTAAGTCACATTTGTCTGTGCGTTTCTCTGTGTGTACTGCCTTGGATCAGTAGGGTGGGAAACAGTCGTTGTGAGGAACGACCCGTGCACTGTTAGGCTGACTTTTTCTGCTACACTTCTAGAAGGGCTACTGGAAATGTATTACCCATAGTTCTTGCATGCGTAATTTCTGTGCCTGTGATCACAAAACTGTGGTTTGAGATGAGCAGTAGTACTGAATTCAGATTCCACACACACCCCCCCCCCCAAATTCAGACCTATAAATATATTTTGTAGAACACGTACACATCTGTTAGTCTATCAGGTATCTGTGAAACATCATAACGTACAAGCAGCTTTATGATTTATGAGTTTGCAGGCTTTTTCATGCTCAGAAATAAAATGCTTCCTGCTCCGTGATATCCGATAATTCGGTGTTGCACTGCGTGGGTATATTTGTAGTATAAATGGTGCAGTTCGTAACTTGCTTTGCAAGTCCCGAGTCTGACGTGGCAGGTTCTTGTGATTGTGTCTGTGTCCCTGTACATGGATCTGCTGAGAATTTTTCAAGCTCCGGTTTTGTTCGGATAACCTTGTCCTTGCCGAGGAGCCTGTGTTGTTCCAGCACTGCCTTCCCTTTTTACTGTAACAGGTGAAGCAATTCCTAGAAGGACTTTAACAGTGCTCCAGCTGCTGCTCATCCCAGCTTCTGCTTGACTCTGTTAATTGCTCTGTGCATCCCGGTTCTTATCCATATGCTTGGAATTTGGAGCCTGCATATCTACGTCGTTCGTAGGCAACAAACCAACCTAATAGAGAGATGTCTTCTCCCCCTCTCCTTCCTTGCCGAGTTCAGATCTCTTTCAGTCTTCTTTTTCCTATCTCCTAATGGCATCTCAGCAGCTAGATTTCTAGGCGTGAGAGAAAAGTGTGCTTTCTTAACTCAGCCTGCAGTGACAGCTAGGTACTACTGTGATGAGCATCGTAAGGAACGTCTAGATCACAAGAATGTATAGGCCTACTGTGATTACCCATACAATTTTCTTGCTTTCACTCCTTCTGCTTTGTTACGGACTTTTTTGCAGCAGACCATTTCTACCAGTGCACAAACCGTAACATCACATGACGTTGACTTTACTCAAACGAGAAGATTTTTGTGCCAAGGTTGTAACATTGTATCATTACTGCATTGTATCTGTGTGAAAATTTTAATTTCACGCCCTGCGGACTTCACTGTCTCTGTGCACTCTGCTCGTGTTGTTGCATAGAAGGGTAAGTCCCTGGGTCACATTCATTTTGTAGTGTGGTTTGGGTTTTTTTAAGTAAGAGTTCTGTTTCCTTAGAGAGGTCGTCTTGTAAAGTTAGCTGGGGATTTCTGCCAGAAAAATATTTGCAAGCTTAAAGTCAAGATACTAAAAATATTTTTACTAAGTTTCTTACAGTGTGGCTATGACCATTTTGTCCAAAACGGAAAAAAAGCGTATGTGGTTGTGTGCTACACTGTGATATATTTATATATGAATAGATGCAGTATGTAGGGAAGGGAGGAAAAACCCTTGTTTAAGTATGTCATCGGGTTTCCCATAGTCCAATCTGGTTTTAGTGAGTTGCAAACCCTTCTGGGCAAAAGCCCTTGGTTAATGTTTGGATTGGTTTATGGAGCTTCGTGGTTTGCTGGCGTTGGCATTTTAGGCTTCCCTGGTTGCACCATGCTCATACCGTATGGGTAGGTCAGAGTCCGGTCCTTGCTAGTCAATCCTTGACATTTTGTCATATGCTGACGATGAGATTTAATGTGTTTACGAAAAGAAATACCCCACTACGAAGTTGCAGAATAGCTGAGCTTGGAAGGCGCTTCTGGACATCATCTACTCCAAGCTTCTGCTTAGAGCAGAGTCAGCTAGAGCAGGCTATTCAGGACTTGGTCTGTCGGTTTTTGAACATTGGCAAGGATGGAGGCTCTACAACCTCTCCGAGCAACCTGTGCCAGTGTTCAACCACCTGCATAGTATGAAAGCTTTTTTTCTTCCATTTGAATGGAATTTCTTGTATTTCAGTTTGTGCCCATTAGCTCTTGTCCTTTCAGTGGGCACCACTGAGAAGAGCCTGGCTCCGTCTTCTTTCTTCCCCTAACCAAGTACTTACGCAAGTTGATAAGATCACCCTGGGCCTCCTTTGCTGCAGGCTGAACAGTCCCAGCTCTCTGACATTCCGTTTCTGTTAGAATCTTCAATTCTTTAATCATCTTTGTTCCCTTCACTGGGCTTGCTCGAGTGTGTCCATGTGTCTCCTATACTGGAGAGTCCAGCACTGGACACAGCACTTCAGCTGTGTCCTACCAATGCTGAGTAGAAAGGAAGGATCACCTCCCTCGACCTGCAGGCAGTGCTGGCCTTTGATGTTCGTTTTTTTGTCTACCAAGGACAGCAAGTGTTCAGGTCCTTCTCTGCAAAGCTGCTTTGCAGGCAGTCAACCATGGCATGTACTCGTGCCTGAAGTTATTCCTCCTCAAGTGCAGGACTTCACGTTTCCCACTGTTGAGTGTTACAAGATTTTTGTGGGCCCATTTGTCCTGTTGAGGTCCCTCTCTACGTTTTCTGGCCCCTCTCAGCCTGTTCAGAAGACTATGGGAATGAGAGACAGCATCAGTCTTTTGAGCCGTTAAAAGCCCTGCCGTATTTCGTAGCCTATCAATGACCTTATGCAGGTCCTAACAGAAGCATGGACGATTCGCAGAATTGTGGTTATCTAAAAGTAATCCTGCAGAGCCCAAGATCATCTTTGCTAGTTACTGCTGGGAATGAGCAAACTAAAATTTCACTTCCCTGCCCATCTGTTCAGCAACCGAAAGTAGGTAATTTATCTCAGTGGGACACCTACCAGCTGTGTAAAGTTTTTGAAAGAGGTTGTTAGCTTGTGATGACTACAGCCAAGGGACACCAGGCCTGAGTGCCTTGTACTCCGTGCTTTACTGCTGGCTTTTTCTGTAGGATAGGACTTGGTACTCGCACCGTGTCAAGCCTATTCAGTGTCTGTGTCCATGTGAAGCTCATGACGACTCTGCCTGCGTTGCCACACGGCAGGCTGTTGTGCCGATTGCCTGCCACTCCTCACCAGCTGTTGCCGCTCTTTGATGTGCTAAACCAGGCACCACCACCATGTTGTGTTTTTTACAGCTACTGTTTTATCTTGGTGGCTTCCCTTGAGTTATATAGCCTCATCTTTGGTGTATGAAAACTCAGCTGATTTAAAGATTACCCCAGAGAGTTCAGCACACCTGGAGATGAATGGAGTGACAGATAGTCCCAACCCTTCCACACCAAGTGCCGAGCAAGAAGTTTTACAACAGTTGGGTACTGCAATACAATTTCTATGGTAGCATTGTTTCTTCGCTTATGGTCTGCACCCAACCAATCAATACATTGGGATGCCAAGTATTCGAGCTCAGTTATGACAGTCGTTCTCAGTGGAGTGAAATTGGAGTGCATGAGATCAAACAAAGAGCTTGCGAATAGAGAGATTGTGGCCTGTTCTGTTGGGATAGACATTAAGGGTTTCACTAGATAATGTACTCAAAATTGAGTGTGCCTCTTGCTGGGAGGTGAGTAGAACAGAGCAAGTGAATGCAAGTCCGGCTGAAAAGCAGTTGCAGTCTGATGCAAGGCTTCCGAGTGTGTTATGAAGTTAAAAGAAGAAACTGAGCATAAACTGCATATATAATGTCAGCAAGATACAGAATCACGAGGCATGTAAAACTTAAGCACTCTAGCCTATGAAGCATACTTCAATTTCTTCAGTGGATGTTGTGGTCACTCTGCTTACTGCAGAAATTAGATGAACTGCAAGACCCTATTCACCTCTCTTATGTTAGCATAGCTGGCATGAAAGATTATGCCAGTTACTGTGCTGTTAGCGTTTACAGAGTGGTACCAATTAAAAGCTGAGAGCAACAAGCAGAGCTCATATTTGTGGTGCAGTCTTAACTTTTTGCAAGGCCAAGTAGGTCCGTTCTCTGTATTTTAACTATTACCATACTTCGAATTCAAATACCTCTGGGTTTCTAGGTAGTTTCACCCCCAATTGCTCCCCACCACATCATCCTGTAAAACTTCCTTTTCTCTCGTAACTCTCGTGCTATGCACTCAGCTCATGAGCAGAGAACAGCAAGGCATTGTTTTTTCTAATAAATGTTCTTTTGGAAATCAAGCCTCTGACTGAACACTTCCTTCTCACTACTTGGTTACTTCTGCCCTTTCTCTTTTTCTTCCTGTTCCTGCCAAGGGAGTGCTAGCACAAGCATGGGGGCTATCATGGCCTTGCTGTCCTAGGGATCAGCAGATGGGAGATGTTTGCATTTAGCTCTGGAGTGTAATTCTGACTGATGGGTTCTTATCAAGTTTGCCAAGTCCATCCATCCAATTGTCTATTTCTGTTTTGAAGACCAAGCAACCATAAAGTCGAAAACAGTGTTGTATTTTTGGAATCTGAAATTTCAGACAATGCATTTATGAATTATTTATGGCAAATGTGTTTTCAGTAATGTGCGGCATAAAATGAAATGAATGCGTATCCTTACTTACCCTGAACTCTCCAAAGTGCATGCTAATAAACAGAATGATAACCTACCATCACTTTTGCCCTGTAAGATTTACAGTGCAAGCACTTTTTTATGTGGTTTAATTCAAGTCAGTTTGTCAACTTAAAGCTCTGGTGTTTTGTTTTAAAGTACAACTTGGTGAGTGATTTTCTATTACTTAAAGAAATCTAACTGCTTTTCCTCCCCTGTTTCAACCAGAGTTAGTGTCTGTAAATTTTTCTAGTCATGCTGGCATAGAGCCACGCTAAATTATGCTTTAATTCACAATTAGAAGGAAGTAGCGATTCTGCAGAGCAGCAAGCCTTTCATTTAAAATGGCCATTATACAAGACATGATTCTACAGAATGATTAAGATATTGAAGAATAATTAAGATATCTTTAGGTTTTTGGCCATTTAGAAGTGCTGGGCTTATTTAATTTTTTTAAACCTCCCTGAAATAGCTTTTTCTGTAATGACAGTAATACAGGACTCTCTATTATCACAACTTGGTGTTGAGTGGTATCTGAGTTGTCTGATGGTAACTTGTTTTCACTGATATAGCTGACAGGGCAGAGATAATTAAGAAACAGAACAATTTGAGTGCTGGATTTTGCATTTAAACACTCTATGCCACAGCAGAAGAAATTAAGCTGACAAGCAGGAGAGGAAGGATCATACAGATCCACAGGAAGAGTTGGTGTTGACATACAGCAATTGACTGTATGGAAAATACTTCACCCGGATTAAAAAAAAAAAAAAGGTAAAATAAATAATTCCCAAGCATTCACTGAGGCGTTTCATTTCCAGGGTGTAATATAGGGAGCTTGCAATACCTTTTCACCCTGACGCAACAAATGGCAGCAGGCAGGGAAGAAACCCAGCCCCAGTGGCAGAACTTCCATTGGCTTCCGTAGGGTCACAATTTCACCCCAATATATACTTAAAACTACTGCAGTCTGATTTTGCTCCTCTGCTCAATGAGGTTTTAAATCTTGCACAGCTCGTAGCTGTTCTTGCCATGATGGTTAGAAAGTCAATGAAAGCTCACAGTTCAGTAACTAAATGACAAGATAAGAAACTTTGGAATCATAAAATGGTTATCGGTGCTTGACCTAAAACTATGCAGATCTCCCAATGACTGTACAGTTGAAGCAAAAAGTTAATTTATTATCTGGCAGGCTGGGAATTTGGCCTGAGCTTGTTAAAAAAGACAGATTGCTAATCCATGTAAACGGTGATGGACTTTGCAAGCTGTGTGTGGTGGGTTTTTTTTTCCCCAAAGCCGTGCCCCTTAAACTTGTTTTGTACTAGTTTACTACTCACAAAGTTGTAGGCTATGTACAGGTTGTAAGGTAGTCCCAACTTTGCTGAAAGCACACTAGGAAAAAGAAATGGAATATGGAAAAGGCATCAAAATTAAGAGGCAGCACTGAGACCGGCAGAGAGGAGGTGCAAAATTGCACTGTGACTTACATATGCAACCCTTTGTCAGAGGCTTTAGTACATTATAAAAGAAAAAACACAATTTTAAAGATGATTCATTGAATTAGATTGCTTTGAGGGGAAAGATGCTTGGGGATAAACTTCTAAGAGCAAAAAGCTGAGAAGAAAGGCTGTTTAAGCAGGAGAAGTAGAGGGATGAGGTATGGCTGGAAAGATGATGACAGCTTAGTTTTGGTCCAGAACAATAAAAGGTGAAGATCTTGGTGAAGATACACTGTGATGACAGAGTGCTTAAAAGGAATAAAAGCTAAGCATTCTCTGAAGTACAAAGTTATTATGTAATAACACATCAGAATCAGGGCCCCAGGTGCTGCACATATACTGAGGTTCATTTTCTGACCTGAAGAGCTTTCAGACTTGATGAGACAGAAATGGGTGTGTGGGAGGGGAGAGAAGGACAATACAAACAGAGTGATTGCAGAGGTGGTTGTTAAACTCCACGGTCGTTCTGTGGCTCTAATTTCTTTCTTTTATACTAAAACTTCATTCCAAATTATTCTTGTGTCGCTGGCAGATTTGATTTAAAAGATTTCTTTACTTCCCTGCACTCATGACTTTGTTCACTCTCCCCATTGCAGAATTACTACTTCAGTTATGCCAGTTCAGCTGCTTGCAGCCCATACCTTAAAAGAAACCATCTGCAGTATTTTTTTTGTTGTTTTTTAGCTAGTAAAGCACACAGAGACAAAAACAATGAAGAAGCCCTTTCAGTTGTGTTTGGCAGGTTGGTAACATGGCAGCAGGGTCTGAGTGAAAGCCGGATGAGAAAATAATAGAAAAGGCTGAGTTACCAGGAGCAATAAGTTAGGATAACTGAGGATTGGGAGCATTGGACGTGCAGAAAGGTGAGGAAAGCAGGTGTTGGTCTCTGACTGCCATGTAAGTGAAAATGGCCTGTTTATGTAGCAAGGAGGAATGACAGCAGCCGTAACTCTTATTTCAGTAATGACAGATGGTTGGATGCTATGATAGGTGAGGCCAGGGTGAAAACTGAGGAAGAAAAATCTCTTATCAGCCCAGCCTTAGGGCACAAGTTTTTTGAGATGCTGTTGCTGAATCTGATGTCCTTTAATGCACTGGCTCTGCTTGGTATGCAAAAAGCCAGGGGCAAACCAGCAGCGCTCAGCGCCTTTCAAGACCAAGTCCTCTAGCTCTTTGCTACTGTTCATCACACTGGGGAGGGAGGGCTGTCCCATAACACTTCCAAGTATGGCTCATTTCGGTTAGCAAAGGTGTGATGTTGTTACTTAATTCTGCTGCTTCTCTCCAAATTCTCGTGTGCGAAGGCTGTAATCTCCGATTCCGTTTTCAACAAGATTTAGTGATAATTGTTAGTACCCTCCAAAACAAGGCATTGAGTTCACTGGTGTTGAAGGTCTTGCAGCATACAGGGATGTGTTGCAGTGCAGTGTGTCAGTACATGCACATGAGAGAGGGACATGCAGAGCGATGAAGCAGCAGCAAAAAGGCCGGTGTCATCCAAGTCCGCGCAGACAAGCGTTGCGTGAGTGCTGGAGGGAGCTGACCTCCCCTCTGCTTCTGTGTAACCCCACCAGGGGAATGTGGTACTCATTTCTGGGTGATCACGTACTGGAAAGATATTGTCAAAGATCAGAGGAGAGTGGCAAAATCTGCTGCTATGCTAGAGGTATTGATTTATCAGAGAAGATTAAAATACGTGTGGTGCAGATAAATGTTGACTGAGACTGGAGCAGAAGGGAGAAAGGTAGTATTGTTTAAATACTTAAGGAGTATTTGCACCAAAGAGGAGATGGATTTCTCAGCACTGTGCCAGATCTTTAGCTATAACTAACAGTGTGAAGCTGGAAGGAGGAAAATCCTCTTTGTTTATCTCTAGCTGACTATCAGAAACATGTTCTTGTTTGCAACACGTACCTTTTCCTCCTACCAAACTCTGAAGCAAAAATTCATGGAACATTTGCAGCACTTCCGTGCTATTCCGTTCTCCTTAATTCTATGTTATATCTTTCCCACTGGACTTTGACTTACCTATTTAGACTGTGTGCTCTTTTGGAGAGAGGATGGCTCTTACATGTGGTAGTAGAGTTGGTCCCCCTGATCCTGATCAAGGCCCTTTAGATTATACCGTAGCCTATAAATAAGTAATAATGATAATGATAGCGTGAGATATATTTGGCTGTGGAATGGCTTCCCAAGGAGAATAGCAAGAGGCTGATTGTTAGCAGCAAATGTGAGGAAGCACACTGTAGGGAACGGTTCTCCATCAGCAGGGGGATGGCTGGATGATCTAATAAGTCTTTTCCTTCTGTAGGTTATGATTCTGTGAATACCGCCTCGGAGAGTTCTATAAAAGTCTCTGATACTGTAAGCTGTCTATTATGTGGGTGTGGGTTTTACAGCACTCCGGGAGGCTCTTGCTGAGGACACTGTGTAAATATATTCTGTTTTACATTGTGTGATGTATTTTAAATAAAAGGCTCAGATTTTTTTTAATTGCTTTGAAATATTCTGCAGTCTGATCTTTTTCTTTAAGTATTAAGAAACTTTGAGATGCCTTTGGAAAACACAGACCTGTTACAGGCAAGAAATATGTCCCAACCTGGAGTTGATTTAAATACATATATAGCACTGCTGAATTTGCCTCCTCCTGTATCCCACAGTGAAATGTGTACTCTGAGTCCCAACCTGCATGAAAGTAAAATGGGGATCTCAGGCTAACTGGCACTGTCCCTATATCTCTGATTCTCTGTTTAATCTTGTTCATTCTCTTGATGTTTCAGCCTCAAGAATTGCACTTCTCTGCATTCTTTTTTTTTTTTTGTTTCGGCATTTGAAAGTCAGTACATGGGAATATCCCCCAAGGTGTGTTTTGGTCACTGAAGATGCAGTTCACACATGGAAGGCAAGGTCGCCTATCCTGACTTGTGACCTTTCAGGGAACGACTGCCAAGTCAGCTTCTCTTTCTCAGCTTTTGTTTTCTGTCCAGCCAGTCTCTAATGTTCATTGGCATGTTCATCTCGGGCTTCCTGGGCCAAATAGCATGGTAGCTAAAACCTGGCTTATACTCATACAGCAGGGAGGGAGAGAAGAAAGAATCTGAGTCATCAGCTCAGACCTATGGATCCTGAACCTGGAAATCTGGTGACATAAAGAGGAACCAGTGGACATAACACATCTGGATTTTCAAAAGACCTTTGCTAAGGTTCTACACCAAAGGTCATTAAAGAAATCAGGTTTCTGCAGGATTGGAGGAAAAGTCCTTGTATGGATTTATTGCTAATTAAATGATAGCAGGCAAAGGGACTTAATGTTCATTTTTCATGATGCAGAAGAGTCAGCACTGGAGTCCCGCAGGAACCTGCTGGGCTGGTTGTTCATCTGTGACCTGGAGCAAGAAGTGAACAGCAAAATCTTCTGGGTGACCTAACAAGTTTGTGGATGATACTAAGTTCTTTCAGACAGTCAAATTCCACGTCAATAGCAAGAAACTCCAAAAAGGCATTAAAAATGAGTGTGCAAAATGGTGGTTTACCTAGGGAAGAGTCATCAACACCGTATCTACATAATACTGAACTCGGAGCAGGTGGTGACAATTTGTGAAGTCAGAAGTTTCCCAGAGCTTCACCAAAGCTTGTGGATGCACAAGCCTTGATGTACTCACATTTGATTCCCTTGTGTACTTTTGGTCTCAGCCTCTCGAGAGACACAGTGGAAGCTAGAAAAGGTGCACAGGACAATTATAATCAATGGGATGAAGCAGCTGCCGTACAAGGAGAGACCAAAACACTATGACTTTGGATAGGAAAAGACTGAATGAGAAAATTATCAGGGTTTGTGAAATTGTCAAGGTGATGGATAAGTTGAGAGTGCAGCTTGTTCACCAGATCCCACCACGTGAGAGAGAGACTAACTGCAGTCAGTCCTTTAAAAGCGCTTGATGATGCTAGCAGGATGTCAGATTAGAACAGATAAATGAAAGTGTCTTTCAATAGCAATGGACTTCCTAGCTTGCTGTCACAGGACATTGTGGAAGCAGCAGGTTGAAAAAGGCATTAGGCAAATTTGTAAACAACAGATTGGTAGTGGATGTTGAAAGGACAAGCCAGGGAACGTACTTCTAGCATCCCCAATGCAACAGTTGCAGATGCAAAATAAATATGGCAGAAAGTGGCTAGGGCTCTTTAATTTAGATAGAGTTCTGCCCTTTGCCCATAGAGCGTGGGTTAACTTGGGCCTTGTTATCAGTCACCACAGCCATTTTTTCCAGATAACCTCAGATTGTACCGTTAGTGTGGTGTCTTTAGGTTTTGGGGTAGTTTGGGTGCTGAGGCCACTTCTTATCCGCATCTGGTTTTAATCTGCCTTTGCTTGCCCTGTTTATTCCAGTCAAATAGGGATCTGATATTTACTTTATAATAACAATAAGCTCAGTTTCCTTTTCTGTGAAATGGGTATGTTCCCTACTCCTTGAATGTGTTTTTAGCTGTGTTTAGCATTTGTAAAGTGCTTGGAGGCAGGCGGTGTTTTATGAATACAAAACAGTGTTAAGCTTTGTACTTAGGCACAATACTGCACCGTAATTCACAGGCAATTCATGTAACATTAGTAAATCACTTTGAACTTTATGTTGAAAATATAAGCAGTGGTATAAAAATAAACCTTTTTATTTCCTCTGGTACATTCAGTTAAATAAAGTAAGCCTATACAGGTACTAATCTCCAAAACCTTATTGCCAGTATGTTTTGTTGTAATGCCATCACCTTGCAGAAGGGACGTTCTGTGTGTTTTGTACACGTTTATGGTTGAAGAATAAATTTTCAGAGATTGTAAATGAAAAGATATCTCTGAACATAGTGATAAAATAATATCTGACACTGCTTGTTTAAAGAAATATACATCTACCTCACTGCCAAGAGTATTTATGACTCTAACTAAAGTTTAGTTATTTTGCCTCATGGGGAAATTCCTGCTCCTCCAAATATCAAACTTGTTTGGGGTTGTGCTGTTTTCTCAGAAAGGAACAAATGATATTATTAGTTAAATGGGAGTGCGCAATATGAAGACACAATAGTGTAGTTTAAAAATTGAACATCATCTAAGAGATGCATTTTACCAGCAACAGGAAATAGACAAACATTAAAAATTCAATGACATATCCCAAATGTCTAAATAAATAAATAAACATCACTGTTCAGCCAATTGATGCAAGGTTGCTCTGTGGTTACCTTCAAGAGCACCATTTTCTCTAATATCCTGCACAGTAATGAGTTCTGTGCATCACTTTTGCATAATCTGACCATTTTTTAGTTACTGTACATTGTGGGACTGTCTGAACTCTGATTGCCCAGCAGGTTTTGTTAGACAGAATACCAAGTGGTTTCAGGTGATTTCTCAGCAACCATCCTGGGAATAAGTGGTCTTATGGTTCCCAGAGCAACAGCCACATTTGCGTGTTTGTCATAGAAATGCGAGAGCCTTCCTCCCCATTCAATTTGGAAACACAGCTCAAAGTAAGATGCACCTGTAGATTTTCAGAGAGTTGTATTCCTGCTGCACAGGCAGTGAAACAGAAATATCGTGGAAGGAAGTACTGGGCTCTGTGCCAACCTGTGTTTATTTTTGTGCTGTTTTCCTCTTCAAAATATGAACGTTTAATGAGCTATTCTGAATTGTAATGCTCTGTGATGTTTCCTGTTACCTTAGTGATGTACTACAAAACTCTTGTACATTAAGAGTTTATAAACTCTACTAGATACTTACTTAATTATGAGCCAATGCTGAAAGTTTCTAATAAAATTTCTAAAAGCACTTTAGTGGCTGAGGAGGCAAATTTCCAGAAACCTGTGTTAATTGTACAGACGAGATTAAGGGAATACTGTCACAGCACTGTGCAATGCCTGGCCAGGATGGATTTAGCCACCCACGTCACAGATTTGCACTTACCCCGCTATACTGGCTTGATCCCTGTGGTACCTACTTCTCAGATAGTTTGCGCGTCACCATGCTGCTCTCTGAGCTGTATTTGGAGTTTTACCTTCTACATTAAAAGCAAAGGTCAAATTTCTTCATTGAAATAAGAGCCTCAAAGCTTGCCTTGGTCTGTTGTCTGTACTCCCATCTCTGTCTGTTATGCACGGCCCTGCCTTCCTCTTGCTTTGTATTCTTTGTTCTTTGTGTTCTCTCTCCTGATGGAATTTTTTGAGACTTCATGGTAAGATTAGTTTCACCAAACTTTAGCTTTCTAGATAGTTAAACTTCTAATCCAAACTTGTAGAGTAGACTTTACAAATTTTGCTCTCCCATGATGAAACATGCAGACTTTGAAGTTCATGAAAGATGAAAAAAATACACATGGGGGAAGTGTCAAAACCAGACTTAGAAAAGAGATTGTTTTTCAGTCTGTTGCGGAGGTGCTCATTGACTTTCCAGAACACTGGCAAACGTACCAAAAAGGTGAAGACAGACTGAATTATCACCATCCTTAAAGGAACAGTTGCCCACCTAATTTTCCTTCTGTTGAGAGGGCAAAACCCATCAAAGAAAATGTGTGTAAGCACCTAGCACTGATGGGACAGTTGGTTGCTTGATTGAACATCTATACGTGAGGAATTTCTGTATGTGGCTTAATGTACAGCGCTGGTACTTCTGCAGAACATTTGGGAATTTTTTCTCCTTCGGAAGCATGAACAATACGAGGGCACCCTTGGCTGTTAATTTGCATTAAAAGAACATTCAGCATTCACAAGCTAAGTTTGCCAGATCAGTTTTCCTGCTTGAAATGTTCTGGCTCTTGAGTGCCTGATTCTGCAGCTTTGACTTCACTGAAATCGTTAAGTGTCGTATTAATAATAATAATAACGAAGCCTGTTTTTACTTAGGCATTTATTCAGATTGTGCAAGGAATACATACCCTGATTTTAAAGAAAGTTACATTTCAGGATTTGAGCATTCTGACTGTGTCTCTTTAAATATTTGGGTACGAATAAATGGTGAGAAAATTGTCTTTGCAAGCTTCAAACCATTCTAGGTCTACTCTGTTGCCTCCAGCCAGATGCTGTCTGATGTTGCCTAGACAAACCAGGGCAAACCATTATCATGGGATTAAACACTAAATACCTGCAAGGAGCATTCTCTTTATCAGATAGCGCTCTGTTAGCAGAGTTCATTCACTTTATTGCATATATAACTGTGGTGTCAAATAGACTGATTTACAACACTTGGTCTTTTACATAATCTTTGCTATTTGCTGCGCTTGTAATCTGCCAAATCGTTTAGCCTTCCTGATAGCAGAAATGCTGTAAAACTTAGATAAACTTGCAGAAGAAATGAACTCGAAGGTACTGCTGGAATCTGGGGCCTGCACGTTTGCTATAAATGCACTGGCTGGTTTGGTTTCCCCGCACCTAATCTGTGATTGAATGTGGCTGCTGGAGAAATTGAAATTTTATGATAGCACTACAGTCAGAAGAGATAAGCATTTGTATGCTAGACTAGATTAAACTGAAAAGAAGTTTTAGGTGTGGCTAATGAAACCAGTGTATGTGTTAACTAGGTTTCTTTGGGGTTCAAAGCATCTGTGTATATCTATATAGTCTATATGTATATGAAAGTCTAATGTAGCTGTGTGCTAGTCCTCACTATCACTGCAGCTTATTCCATATTATGTTGGAGATACCTTTAAGATCCTCAGTTTGTATGCAGTACTTTCTGAATGCTAATACAAACAACAGAGTCCTCTGAAATGGTATTGTTTGGCTACCTGAAACCCCCATGTCCTTCTGAAATTTTTGGTTAGGAAAACTGGAAGGCATCACATTGGAGTAGGGTTAGCCACTTACATGGCCCAATTGAAGCAAAACTAAAGTTGTTTTGCTTTTTTTTTTTGTTTGAGTCACTATTTTTTGGCTATTAGGAGTGATTTAAACAGACAGTTTATAGAAAGACACACAGACAAGCTTAAAATGTGAAAAAGAAATTTGCAAAACGGGATTTTGATTGGGTGAAATGCAAGCTAGTACATCCAAAGGAGAGTGAAACGATTACAGGTGGTCAAATAGAGGAGAGAGCCCTGTGGGGCAGTAACGTTGAGTTGGACTGTGTTAGAAATGACGGCGACCATCAGATCAGAAGAAACAATAAAAATTGAAGGGAAGCACAAGAGATTACTTTTCCTGGAAATCATATCGTAACTCCATTGGTTGCCATTAACATCAGTATTAACCCATAGGTACCACAGTTAACTCCTTTGAGCTGAGGAAATATTTATGTGTCTTTGACATAACTACGAGTTACCTTGTAACGGTCAGTTTTCTAATGACAGTTGGGACATAACGCTCATTCTGTAGCTAATGAAGGATATTTTGCATGGCATTGCTAGTTTAGAGAGGGAAGTCTTTTCAGCTAATGCTGCTGCTGCTGCATGATAAGTGGTGGTCTGCCTCTGGGTGATACATTGGCGACTGCTAATCTCACATCAGTAAGCTGCTGTGAATATTTGTACTTAGCAGTTTCTCAACCCATCTGAGTTGAGGAACCTAGCCCAGCTGTCTGACTGTAGTTGCTTAGTCTTGTTAGACTCTCACTGTCCTGAAAGGAAAACAGAGGCTTTTCCACCAGGGCTCAAAGCAGGAAACTGCTTGAGATGTTCCCTCACCCTATGGATGATCTCTTTTTGCTTACAAGAGGGGGACCCTATGGAAACCAACCAGCTACACCAATACCTAATGTTGAATGCTGTGAATAAAGTTCTGTGCATGCAAGTCATTGAATGTGTGAATTATTTCAGCTTTGGGAATGTCAGACAGGTTGGTGCTAACAACAGGATGGAACAAAGGGGACTTTTGGGTAAAAGTCTTGAGTGGTATCTCTTAGACTGGAGAACAGCCTCCTTGGGGAAGCAGTGGGAATGGTATTGTTTAAGACATTTACAATCAGACAGGAGAAAATATATTGTAATGATCAATCCTGATATTTAGATCAGGTCTTGTCTTGTGTGAATATTAATAGGAAGTCTGTGTCTGAAGTAGCTGCCATTATTCAGTGTGCGTTACCAGCTAACACTGGCTTGCAGCCTTCCCCCTCATCTGTACTCACACTTAAAGGACAGCCTGAGTAATGTTGAGCATCTTTACCTTCTCTCTTAGTGCCTGAAGTGTTAATTTCATATTGCCTTGCTTAGATTATATTCCTTCAGTGCCTCCACCAGACAGACTCCACATAGTGCATAGAGATTTACAGGAAGCACGTGTAGTTTGTGGCAATAATAATAAAGTCTCCTGCTGTTTTCAAATCCCTGGGAAACTGAATCAAACGTAGAGGTCTATTCAACATGTTCAGCATGTGTATAAGTCACTTTACCGTTACCTGTGTGGGTCTGCCTTGTACCCGTTCGGTGTATTTGGCTGTCATATCTCTGAGGTCTGTCCTCAGTCTCTGGAGCGTGACTAAGACATTACACACCTGAAATGGAAAAGCTGATGAAACAGCTTAAAATAACCTGAGCACCCATGCTTTGCTCGCCTCTGTTTCACTACCTCTGTGTTGGTATTCCTCATACGAACCCATGCAGCAAAATTCATTCTGTGCTGGTGGCTCCCATCAGACAAATTTAGGTCTAGTCTGAATTATGAAGGCAGGAAGACTGGATTCAATTCCTGTGTGATGCTGTGATGCTTAATGGAGCTCCTTTTTCTTGGTGTGTTTCTGTAGGTACGAAGCTTGTCTTCTTGACCTGGTTAAAGCTATGAGTCCGCTATCTGCCCCGGGACATCTCTACAAAGAATCTTGCGACAGGAACAAAATGCATACGCCTCATCATGTGAGCCACAGGCCGTCATCCTGGTACCAGGCCCCTCGCAGCTCCAGAAGTGGAGCAGATGAGCTAGAGGAGAGCCAGCTACTTGAGGAGATTTTCTTCATTTGACATGCCTCATTGGCCTACAGACCTTCTGTAGAATTTTTGGGACCTTCTTATTGCTGATTTGTGTTACAGTACCATTTTTAAATTATTTGAGTGACAACTGCTTGTCTTACCCCTTCTAAAACATAGCTAATTAGAATCCAGTTTCACTTTGCGTTTAGTGATCACAGTGCAAGAATGCTGCTGGGGTGGACCAATCACAAAGTGTGTTAACTTTCTTTCCTAAATCTTTCATGTGCCAAGGAATCATTCTAAAATAGATTTTTTTTTAATCTACAGCATTTTCTAATAGAGTGAAGTCACAGTTTTGCCAGCCTCATATCGGAAGTATATTTCATTATTGATTTTTAGCTCTAAAGCAGTTTGCAAGAACTACCTAATGTTCAAGAACCACCTCGTTCAAAGTAGATTATTTTCTAATTAAACAAGTCTGTTTAAAACCTGGCATATTATAAAGGTACAAGCACTTTAGTACTTTTTCAGTGATTTTACGATCTACTTTTTCCTTCAACATTCTCATATTTAACATGCTGGGTTTTTAGAGGGTATATCGTAAGCTCAACTATACAGTGTCTAGTAACATTAATAGATGATATTGCAGGTTGATGTACTAGGGATCCGTTTGAAATATACCCCTCTTTAAATCAGTGGCGTTTGACAGAGTTTATGTGCTGGGTAACCTGACCCTGAAATAGCAGAACACAGTCAGACATTGTAGTGGTCCAAAACCTCTTTAATGTACTTTTCAAGATGAAATATATAGTAGTGGTAGTATAAGAACAGTCTTAAGATATTTTCACTAACTTGCACTATTTTGATCCTGTATCCAGGCTCCATTGTAAATAAGACAAATCAGTAATTATTTCCACTAGCAGCTCGCAATGCACATTTCCCTGCCGGCTTTAATTATTCATGCTGTATCTATTTCAGTTTATTTAAATGCACTTCCATCTACTGCATGTACGTGGTTATTTAAAGAAATGTGCCGAATTGGTAAAAATGACTGCAGATTACAGGATTAATGGTCATTTTCTCCACAATGCAGTGTTCATATTTTATTGTAACAGTAGCCACCGGCATGTGTTCCTAGAAATATGAGGCTAAAATACTCATTTTGCACAGTAAAATTGCATCGAGGGAAAGGTAGAATGGAGCCAGTACAGGCGAGTTCTAGGCCATTTGCTCCCAAACACCACTTCGTGGGCCGGTACAGCCTTTCTGACGGTCTCTTTAGGCAACTCTGCATATCTTAATGGCAGCAAGTTGCTGTACTGATCCTTGGGGTATCACTGCTGCTTCCTCCCAAATGCTCGCTCCTGTGTAGCTTTTGGTGTTCTGCAAGGAGCTAGCAAGACTTGTCAATGAGGCCCGCGGTGCGTCTCTGATGGGAGCATCAGTGCAGGATATCTAGCACACACCCCTGGCAGCACTGTGCTCTAATAGCAATGAAACAAAAGGAGAATGAAAAGGAACATGAACCTCAAGTTACTCGGAGCTGTTTCATTCAGGCCATCTTAATCACGTATCAGGTGATACCCTTTTCTTGCAGCCCAGCTGAATTTTAAAAGCTGCTCGGAGGAGTTCGAAGGAGGGCAGCAGCATTACTGACCAGAAAATGACTACTGTGGAAAGGCCCTGCTTGGTCTGTCCTGCTGTCAGTGAAGTATTATAGTTGTTTCCAATATGTTCATCTGCTGTTGAATGTCCCTCTTGTTCTACTCCATGAGCCTGTGAAGGCAGAGGTTTCTGCTTTAAGCCCCAAAGATGTATTCAGTGCCCTGATCCAAGTATAGCAGGTGGGGAAAATAGGTTTCCTCATTCTGCTGGATGAGTAGTCTCCTTTTTTAGCAGGACAAGGGAAGGAAGAGAAAAATGCACAAGAAACAGCAGGAAAACTGTGGAAAACCATGACAAAGTAACCATCACATAGATCTTAGGGTTGGGGGTTGGTTTTTGGTGGTTTTTTTTAGTTTTATTGGGTTTTTTCTTTGTTAAGGTTTGGCATTTATAAAGAAACAGTTCTCTGATTTCAGTCCAATTGCTTCTCTTCTCTTTTCCAGTTTGACTGAAACTTTAATTGCCTTTTCTAATAAGTGCTAACTGACCTTTCGAAACAGTAAAAAATACATGTATAGCTCTTGAAAGGTGCCTTTGTGTACCCAGTCGAGAACACTGCGTGGGAGCATTCTGTTCTTTGGTTCTTTGTGGGTGCCAATATTTAACTGCTTTAGGATTCCTTATGATCTATTTTGTTCATTAACAATTCTAATTCTGACAGTGACTTTTGACTTGAATCTATATTTTAGTAGTAGCTCTTCTTAAAAGGACATTGTCAGGGTTGTGGGCTCTGCGTTCAAGGTGCTATCCGTCAGTCACAGCTACATGGGAGGCATACCTTTACGAAGCCAAGAATTCTAGAATTAAGGTGACTGAAATACCTGATGGGTGAAGACCTGCCTGTTTAACTGTCTGTGAGATGTGGATGAAGAAACAAAAGCTATTAATTTGGTAGACCCTGTGAAAAATGATTTTTTTATAATGCTGGCTCTTGCTCTAGTTAGCAGCAGTACATTAGGAATAGTGTTTAGCAGTCAGTGCAAGCAAAGATATTTTGCCATGAGGCACTAGAAAGTTGAAGTTATTAAAACATTTATAGCCTTAGAAAAAAAATCAATGATTGTCAAATGGGAAAGGACAAAATCAGTAGTTGGGACTGGGAGGGGAATTGTTTTCCATCTGCTAAAACAATAGAGGAAATGCAAAAATTAAACTAGCAAAAGTAATCACTTGACAGTGTCCTTTTAAGTTTAAGCTCCTATATTAGGAAGCTGCCACTGGGGAGTTAGTCCAACCGTAGATGGTTTGTCCAGAGTGTTCCCAGTTCATACGCTTCACCTACACATCGGGCTGTGTTTTACATGAGGCTTTGTGGAGTAACGTGACTTCTGCTAAGGCTCCTACCCATGCCTTCACTTTGTGTTCTTCTCGAGTGGCTCGTATGCATACACTTGCCGAGTGTTTGTGTAGTCATTGCTTTTGCGCACCTTGCACGCTGTGGACCTGTAGCAATCACACCCTTTCCACTTCTGGGCTCTCCAGTCTCGCTATTGAATCCCATCTTGACCATATATTTATATATGTATGTGAGGTCTTAATCTAATAAATTATCTGAGGGTTTCATTTAATCTTTTGTTTATTTGACTTCTGGTTTGTTTTGTCCAGCTCAGATGTCAATTCATTGACAACATGTTCCTCCTTGCCCATCATCATGTCACACATATTCTGAATCTCCACTTTTCTAAGACAGACAAGAAACTCGTTTCAAGCCTTCTCTTCTTCCCCAGGACATGCTTTTTGCTGTGAGAAGGCACAAGATACCTTTTGGAGCATGAGGCGTGGGGGAGAGGTCTCAGAATACAACACAGAAGAGAAGGGGAGAGACAGTACCTGCTTTGGGACAAAAAGGTGGAATTAAAGAGTAAGGAAGAAAGGCTGGAGGGAAAGGCAAGAAAGGACAAGGATGCAGGGCAGAGAACTGTGCCCAAGGATGACAGAAGGTATAGGTTGAGTGGAGCTGAGCCAGAAGGTAGAAACGAGTTGTTAAAATATAGTAAGTTGATGAAGGCGTATTTTGTGCTTGTATTCTGCAGTGAGAAATGTCTTCAAGCACTGGTTTGCAGAATGGTCTTATGATTCCCCACTCCTTTTCCAAATCATGCTCCTGCATTGGGGAAGCTACCAAAGGATACCTGGCAAGTTGGGGAAAGAAGGAAATGGTAAAGTTAGGTAACTTTAGCTGCTCCCCTATGCAGTAGCTAGACAGAGAGGCCAGACCACAGGCAAGGTAATAGGTTAGAACCCAGATATAACCCAGGCGTGAACTGAATTTAATTGCTAGCGAGGGATGGTGGTGTGGACTTAACAGAAGAATGTGAGACCAGATACAGCAAGAATGTGAATAAGGGAGAAACAAGCAAACCAAAATTCACAGTGATCCAATGAGCTGTGGAGGTTTGGTGTTAAGGAAGGAAAGGAAAGGAAAGGGCTTATGTATGGTTGAGAAAGATTGAGCCTGAGATATCTAAAAGATATCCCTTGAAAGTGCACGTGAGCCGAAGGTTAAACTCCAAAAGTTGCAGCAGAGATTTTGTGAAATACGACCTCCAGGCAGTGTTTGAATTTGTACCATGTGAGGGGGAGAGAGCACAGCATGGTTAGTTAGAAACCTCCTTTTTCACTGTAACTAAATTTATGAAATTGTGTGCTAATTAGTGTATGATTTATAAATTTACATAACTGCATGCTACATAAGACAACACAGAATATTGAATGAGGTGATTTAAACCAGCAGAAGCAGAGAAGTCTGATCTGACTAGGTGGGTTTCCTCTGGAAAATGCCTCTCCCGATCCATAGCTGCTCCCTCCATCTCTTGAAGGCTTATCTGCTCACAATGACAATAAACGTTTTACAATATTGTGGCTCCATGTAGCTGTGAGAGAACATGCTACCTTGAGCATCTTTGGCATGGTTGAGTAGCAAAGCTTCCGCTGCGATCCTTGAGGAGGTTGTTTGGAAGCAAAAGTCAGCTAGAAAAGAGCAAGAAACCCAACTTAGTCTGGTCAGTCTTGGTGCTTGACGACTCCCATAGTTGTTCACAGGGGATGCTACTGCATCCCAACTGCAACAAGAGGATGGAAACGTTGGGGATTTGATTCCCAGCTCTGGGGAAGTCACTTTGCCTCCCTCCGCAGCATGGTTTGGCTTCTGCTGGTAAAGTGTGTTTACTACCACAGCTCAGAGAGGCTGTGACTTATATTAGTGCCTGCAGCAGAAGGCACTGGACATATCCACCAACAATTTGTCTGTGAACTGCATGCTGTTAGAGCAGAAGCATATTGGCCAATCATTCCCACCTAACAGAAGCTGAAGCTCTCAGACTTCATATATTTTGAATCTTGAAGGGGTCATTTCAGGCATTGAGGAGCTAAACTGGAGAAACTCAGATGTGACTGACACGCGAGGCCCTGACATATGTGAGATGAGAGATGCCCAGATGGTCCCAACAGACAAACCAATCCACAAGCTGCAGTGAGAGCCATAAATTCCTAGTTTCCTTAAGACAGGAGTCATTCTGAGTATGTGAAAAAAACCCACTTTATTCACTCATAGCATTCAATAACCAGTCGTAGAGTATCGGTTCATTCTTTCTGGTCTGCTGTCAGCAGACAGCCGGAAAGTGAAAAATTGGAAAAAGTTATCTTTCCCGCTTGCTTACTGGCAACCATCTTAAAACCTTGAAGTGTGGATTTGATTAAAGCTGTTGTGAGAGTGTCAAGGACAATGTGGGAACTCCTCTCCTCTGCTAGTCCTGGTAAGGAGAGAAAGGACAAGATGAATTCACAGACACAAAAGCTGGGTCTTTCTCAAGCTAGAGTTGACTGTGAGGAAGTTACACTGAAATTTTAAAAGCACCTTGTCAAAATCTTCCAGTGTTTCATTATCCTAACTGCTAAGGAACTGCCTTAGTTTGAGGTTGAGTTTGTCTAACTTTAATTTCCAGCTGTTGGACTTAGTTGTGCCTTCGGAAGCAAGATTGCAAAGTTCCCCTGTTGTCAGTCAGGGAGTACGCCACACACACTGATAAACTCAGCCTTCTCTTTGATGAGATGGGGTCCTTTACGCCTTGTGTTCTAGTGTCTGTTTTCCAGCCCCTGGATGATTTGGAGGGCCTGTTTTTGGACTTTCTCCAGCACTTACACATCTTGAAGGGCTTACGCTAGAGCAGGTGCTGTTGCTGTGAACGATGACAGTGTGGCCCCATCTGCAGTGTTTCCCTTTTGACACTTTCATGAGCCTTGTTTGGAGGTGTTGGACTGGGCACCTGGTCTCATGGCACTTCAGATCATGGATGTGTAGGGTCTTGCACCTGGGGAGGAACAACCCCATGTGCCAGTACAGGCTGGGGGTTGACTTGCTGGAGAGCAGCTCTGCAGAGAAGGACCTGGGAGTGCTGGTGGACAACAGGCTCACCATGAGCCAGCAGTGTGCCCTTGCAGCCAGGAAGGCCAATGGCACCCTGGGGTGCATTAAGAAGAGTGTGGCCAGCAGGGTGAGGGAGGTGATCCTCCCCCTGTACTCTGCCCTCGTGAGGCCGCATCTGGAGTACTGTGTCCAGTTCTGGGCTCCCCAGTACAAGAGAGACAGGGAACTACTGGAGAGAGTCCAGCGGAGGGCCAC
>VZSC01010469.1:255559-277486 GCA_013398225.1 Steatornis caripensis | reverse complement strand
TGTGGAGTCTCCTTCTCTGGAGATATTCAAAACCTGCCTGGATGCATTCCTGTGCAACCTGCTCTAGGCTAACCTGCTTTAGCAGGGGGGTTGGACTAGATGATCTCTAGAGGTCCCTTCCAACCCCTACCATTCTATGATTCTATGATTCTATGATTCTATGATCTGTTTCTTGGAAGCAGAAAGTCTGTCAGTGAAACCAGGAGACTCTGCTAAATTTAGAAAAGTTGAGGAGGAAGGAATAATGTGAAATAGAAATACCAAGCAGAAAAAAAAAATGAAGATTGCAGGACTCAATTTGGGATGGAGCATGAACCTGGGGGTGCAACATCTGTGAACTCAGCCACCTTGAAAACAATCTGAAAGACACATGCTTGACGGGATAGGGGACACCCAGACAACAGAAACAGTCAGAAGAGGAAGAGTGAACAAAGCACTAGGTTATGATACCTGATAGCAGCAAAAACAGACGAGAAGACTTTTGAGCTGCAGGTGAGGAGACAATGACACCTCCAAAGCGGAAATGGCTCCTTGTCAGTGGGTCTGGTGCCCCTCTATTTGCAGTAGTGCCTTCAGCACTGGGATCTCATTACCAGAGAGTTTACTGGCAGGTTGGAGGGATTTCAGTGAGGAGTAATAAAAATGATCAGGGACTGCTAGAATTGACATAATGAGGAAACAAGATGAGAAGAGTCAGGTATTTATAGCTTCGGTGAGAGAGACAATTAAAAGGTGAGGTGGGAGATGGACTGGGTAACCTGAAAGTATTGTCTGTGTCTAATAACTTCTTTTCTGCTGTACAGAGGACTTGAATTTACCAAGGCTGTCATTCTGACTCTTAACAGCCCTAACTTCCCATGCTGAAAAGCTCAGGTGGGTGTACTCTGGCTGTATTGACACTGTCAGAATGTCACTGGTACTGTACTTTGTTTAAAAAATAGTCATCAGCCATGTTGTGGAAAAAAATTGACACACTGACAGTAAAGGGAAAAAAATTAGACCTTCATAAAATAAAAAAACATTGAAGACCTTGCTGAGAGCAGGGCTGATTGGGAAGGGCTCCCTGGTTGTTCAGCCGTGATGCTGAGCTGTTCTTGGTGCCTGCACCGTGACCTGTCAGGAGGGAAGGTCTGTGCAGAGGCAGCAGGAGTGAGCCCTTGCTGTGCTAGGTGGGTGCTGCTGGCACCGGGCTGTGCGTGCCGCCAAGCAGAACCGCTGCTTCCTAATATGCACAGATGTGCACAGTCTCTTGTCCCGAAGAGCTACTGAGCTCCACAGACAGCTCCTGGGGCAAGCTCTGTGCTAGCCGAAGCGCTGCCAGTCCCACAGATGGCTACGGCCATGGTTGGGGTTCACTTCCCTTCCTACTGCCCCATGCGGCGGGATCCAGCCCTGGGGGACAGGAAGGCTCTCCTCTTGACACGGCCCGACTCGCTGCCTCACCTGTGGGGACTCCTGCAGCTGGGTGTGGGTGGGTGTTCATCCAAATTATTTTTACCGTGCATATAGTTCCCCTATAGTTTTGCACAAACCCGCTAAATATTTTTACGCATAGCCTACCAAACATGAGCAGTCATTGCATTGTGGTTTTCCTGAGTTGGAGAACCCCGAGAAGAGGGAAGGTGGCATGCTGACCCATCTGAATAATTACGCAGCAGCTTTACGGTGAGGGTTATTTAAAACCTTGACTGAGACAACGGCTGTCTCACACGCTCCTCTGTGCTGCAGAGGAGAGAGCCCTGGGTTTGCTCTGGACTTGAGAGACCACGGCCAAGTTGGAAGGAGCCAAGCTGGAGACATCTTGGTTCCTGGGTTGGCAGTGAAATTAAAACACGGCTGCCGCGAGCAGCGGGGTCGTGCGTGTTAGACGCACTTTGGGGAAATATCAGAGCGGAGTTTGTTGAGTCTGATGGTGGAGTAGCCGCTCTGTTTTAATGATACCTGTGTGCAAAGGCCACAGCTGCTTTCATTCATTTCACATTAGTCTGACTTTCACAGAACAGACATAGCCTAGGGTGGTGGAAGGGACAGAAAGGCAACCAAAAAAAAAAGCCATTCATTTTTTACTACTTTTTCCATCCTTCTGAGCTGTGATACCAGATTCTGGCTGAGCAACAGTAGTCTTATCCAGCATACTGTTGATTTAAGCCTCTTGGATTTATATAACTTTGGAAATGGTAAACTATATTAATTTGCTGTGTTTTCAAGGGAAAGTTATTTATTGAGAGACATTTTTAACTCAAGTGCCAGAAGCCTTAAATCATTATAATAAATTCATGCTATTCAGGGTTTCTTACATTGTAATAAATTTGTTTTAAACATGAATGAGGAGATCCATGATTTCTTTAATATACTGTTATGTATTTCCTTTCAAAATGACACTGCTCACTATATCAAGTGGGAGAATAATAGTGAGAGATTTACAGTACTTAAGAATAACACAGCCTGGGAATGTGACATGTGAGCCAACACCGGGCAGTGGGCTGGCAAGCGCGGGGAGCCCACCGCTGCTCGCGATGGCACGGCCGAGAGTTAAATGAGCTACAGTGGGTCAAGATCAGTGAGCGAAACTGATAGCTGGGCGGAAAGCTCCCTGCAGGGTGGGAATCACAACGCAGCCTCATATTCACCTCCGTTTTACTGTGCAACGCGTGATCGAAACACCCGAAAGGTGACACGGACCGTCTGCTATGACCTGGGAGGGCAGCTGCCAACCTGCTGCCTCACTGGAGCGGGACCTGAGCCAGAGGTTTGCTTCCCAGCCCAGGGTTGCCCTCCCCTTACTGACGTCGGGCACCCACCGCAGCCTTTTCCCAAGGACCTCATCATTCCGGGCTGTGATGGTACACAGGGAGCACATCCCTCAGCAGCTGCCAGCGCCCCTGAAGCGCGGCGAGGAGGTGCCAGGTAAGCACTTAGATAAATTTTGGTTGCCGTTGTTAATCCTTGACCCCTCATTAAACCTCTGCTGGCCCTGCAACTTGCCATTACGCACGTGGACGGCTGTGACTGCAAGATGATAAAACCTGCATCTGGCTTTACATCACATCCTCCTGGCTTCTTGGGGGCCCTTACGGGCAGGCAGAAGAGGAGCTGGGCACAGAGACAGCCTTGGTGATGCCAGCATCCGAGATCTGAGACAAATCTGCTTTGGCAGCACAATTGTGGCTTTCTTGGAAAGTGGAACCCCTCTGCACTGTGTAAATGTTTGCTCAGCCCTTGTGTCCCAGCCTGCTTCATCTCTCATGGAGTGCTGCAGGGACAAGGTCTCGTATTTGTGGTGATTTTGGGATTGGGATTGAGTGGGGCAAAGCATCACGGTGACCAAAACAGCAAGGGGCGGTTGATTCCCTAGTATCTAATCAGAGTGATTAACCCTCCCAAAATACCTAAAAGCCTTCCTGCTCCCCAGTGCACAGCCTTCCTGTAGAGAAATGTGGAGTTGTGCCGAGCCATCCAGCCGTGATGTGAAAATCTTTCCCCCAGGATGCCTGTGCACAGAGAAAGAGCATTTCCCCTGGCTCTAAAGAGCTAATGGGTCTTTGGTAGAGGTGTCTGCATCAGGGGTTAGTGGAATGCTGCTGGTTCTCCAGTGGGGGAGGATGGTCCTGCCTGGCTGCAGGTGAGACGTAGGATACCCCAGGACTTCAGCTGCCCGGGGATGGGGCTGGCGGTGCACGGAGGGTGGCCATGGGCTGCCTGCACCATGAGGCTGGGCAGCTCGGGAGAGGGGAGGAGGGGACGGGAGAGGGCCTCTTGTGCTCACAGAAGTGATGGCAGGACCTCATCTGTCAGCGCAGAAAAATGTCTGGCCAATAAACTTGCCAAACATCCCTAATAAAGGGCTGCATGTGTTATCATGTAGAATGGTTTTATAGGGGACGGCAATAAAACGTGCACATTGCCCTTTAAAATGCCAGGACGAGGATTGATTCCAGCGGGGCGGAGGGAAAGGAGGTGGGGGAAGGAGGCTAATTGGAAGAGGAGGATAAATCCAGGGGCTCGTTTCCCTGCTGTGTGCCCCTGGGGTGTCAGGGAGCCGTAGAAAAGCAGGAGTCACTGCCGGGGCAAACCAAGGCTTATGAGCTGTGCCTGGATCTGGGCTTCGCCCCTCTGTCCCCTCAGCCCGCAATGCTCAGTGCCCTTTCTGGCATCTGTTTCTGCTGCTGGCTCAGTCCTGCTCTTGCTTCTGATACTCAGCCCAGGGAAAGCTGTGGAGATACCTCCACCAGCCTCTCCACTGGTTCCTCCTCATTTGTGCTTCTTTTAATCCCAGAGGTCTAATACCCGTTGCCTTTTCCTTGCCAGTTGCATTAGCAGTGTCCTGCCTGCCCAGCAGCCCCATCACCAGCTCATCTCTCCTTCTTCTACCTTGTGACTCTGTCTCCCTGGTCCCTGTCTGTGGAAGTCCACTGCTGCCCAGAGACGAACCACAGAGGGTTGGGCAGCAGATTCCATGCTCCATGAGCAGGGGACAGCCCATCCTGGGGTATGCAGGTGTCTTGTGTGTGCTCTGGGCTCTGCTTGAATACACAGGAGAGGGGGAGCTGGAAGAAGGTCCGGGATGCGTTTAGTAGTGATCAATAAATATGTTGTACTCCAGCTCACTTTCAATGCTGCAGAAAACAGGTGGTGATTTCACTTAATAAATGCAGACAGTCTTGCGGAGCTACAAGGCCGTCTATTCTGCTAGACAATTTGTGCGCAACAGGACTGCATGTGACCCAGCACCCGGTGTTATCTACAGCTGAGGCTCACAGACTGCCACGGGTAGGGGTGCCTGCCTCTGATTTTTCATTTTCTTGTTTTAATTTCACTGAACAGAGATACTGGGCAGCCAAACCCCCATCAGATCTGGTAGAGGGAGAAATTAAAAAGAAAAAAAGAGCCTTCTCCTTAGTCGCTGAAGGCATTGTGGATTTGGCCACTGGGTGGGAGGTGGGCAGGTGTTGGAGAGCTGGAAAAAGACCAAGCCAGGAAAAGTCAGATTTTTGTTGGCAAGGACTGGTTAAAAAATTTTTGTCAGTGTGGATTTGTTGGTATGTGCCAGGTGTCATTTGTCTGCCTACTCTGTATGTGTGGTGCCGCCGAATTTCAAATTTACAGTGGACCTGGCAATCCCCATTGGAGCTGGTGGTGGCACCTGGGTTGCGGCGGGGGAGGTCCAGGCAGTGTTCCTGGGTTTGGAGTGAGTCCCTCAGCTCTGAAAATGCTCTTTGATCACCCTTGGTGACCAAAACCAGGCAAAACTGTAACGCCTGTTTGCCTGCGTCAGGCATACAAATAACAACATTTTGCCCATGAAAGTTAGAGGTGAGCCAATATATTTTGATACAGACCCATGTCAACCAACATGACTAATGGATGTAGTGTACTGTGAATTTGGGTGAGAGAATAGTTTTTGCCATTTAACTGATTCTTATGGAAACCAGTGGGATGATGTGAAATGCACCCAAAGCTCTTGAGTCTCATCTTTCTCATAGCGTGGCCCCGCTTCATGCGAAAGTAAGTTAGGTTTATTCAGCCAAGGAGCTTCAGGTCTGACAGACCTTGAGATCTCCAAACTAAGAGGTGCTCAGGGTTTTTCAGTCTTGTTGCACAGTTGTGAAGTTCAGAGCAACCACCAGGCTCCTGGCCTGACACATATTTCTGAGGTCTGGATTTGCTTCTTTGCTGCCTTTTGGCTCAGGCCCATCTCTGCTGTACCCACCACAGTGAAATTTTCATTGAACACAGTTTTAGTTCTGGATTTTTAATTAAATTCAAGGGCTGGTAAATTTTGCTATGAACATTTTTCTGGCTCTCTTCCTAAGTACTTGGTCTATTCAACAAGTACTTAGTGTTTTGCAGACGTTATTGTATGTTATATTGCCAACCATAAGTATGAAAAAAATGCATCATTTAGAAAAATACTGATACATTTGAGGTCTTGTTTTTGCTTTTATGATCACACTTCAAAACTTTTTTTCAATGTTTGTTAGAGCTGTAAACTTCTGGGGTGAGTGGGAATATCATCCTAGCACATGACTCAAAAAGCTGTGACCTTTCCACTTCATCATCAAGCTTACGATCAAGCCAAGAGCATGACAGTACTGCTTGTAATTGTTCTCTGAATTAAAACATTTCCTTCAATGTCCAGCAGTAAGGAAAATGAAATCTTAAGGTAAGGTTTAGTAGCTCACCTTGAAAGTATTTCATCTCATGCTAAACATTAAGCCATGTAGTGATGTCTGGGCACTGGTCTACTTTGAGACCCACAGGAGAATTAAGTAAAATTCACTTTTAAAGGAGATTAATTAAACTGCATCAGGACCCTGTTTCAGTACTCAAAATTAAAATAAGTTGAAGTAAGACCCCTTAAAATTACATTTTAGGGGATGAACTGGAAGAGATGAGACCTCTTCAACATCAAACAAGGGTGTCCAATGAGCTGATGGTGTGGTTTGACTACTTCGTTCTACATTATACCTTCTTTAACTGAGACTGAATGACCTAGTGTAGACAAGCCCTGAGACCCTGAGCCTGGGTCTGATTGCACCGGGAATATCTGCCTTCCCAGCTGTTTTGTGAGGGGATAGAAGGAGTGAGAGAGATAGATAGAGAGATAGAAGAAGCAGGATGCCCTATAAAATGGGACAGTCAATCTTGGTCTGTACGGAGCCATGGTGATGCCGTGGAGCTTTCACAGGTTGAGCAAATGCCCAGACATACTCTTAAAAAGTCAAAATTGCAGGTCTTTCATCCAAGATGGAAAATCTCAATAGAGAAAGTAAACTGCAGCTAATAGTTCTAAAATGTTTGCTATTGTTTTGTGCCGTATCACCTTGATTGGGATCTCTTGTTTCTTTTTTTTATTATTATTTTTTTAAAGTTTAATCAGCTTTTTTGAACATTGGGAAAGGTTTAGTTTCGAGTGAAGACTCAGACTCATTTAGCTAATTAGATACCAGGGTGATGTGTGTGCTATCTACACTTCTGAGAGATTCTTACTCTTATCCCTGCCATCAGTTACTTGGCTGCGAAGTCTGTCTCAACCCTTGCCAAGATTTCTGAATGGAATTGATAGTGTGGGATTTCTCTGCCTTTTGGTTCCCATTTCAAGATGCAAGAAGTTTTCTGTTTTATCTTTTGTTTCTCCCTTTCTATTTTCTTCTGGAAATCAGATCTTTTCAAAATGGGAATCTGATGAGGGAGACTCAATGTCTTGGAGATAATCTGTAAAGTATTCATGGACAATTCTTTTTAAGAGGAAAACTAGCAAACACAATTTTCGGGGGCAGAGAAGTTCGGAGTAGGGAAGCTCATGAGATTGTTTCTTCAAGCCTTGTGCCAATGCATATTCACTTAGGATTTTCCTAATTTCTAAACAAAGCTATTAAGTTCATGAGTTTGAGTGCATGTGGAACATCTGAGAAACATCATGTGGCTCCGAGCTCAAGTCCCACCGACGTCATGAACCTGCCAGCAGGCCTTCAAGATCACAATGTAAAGTAGATCTGGGGAAGGACAGGTTTCACAAAGCACCACACCATCCCAAAACCCACTTGCACATCTCCTGATCAATAGTCAAGAAGCCAGTGCAAGACATCAGATGGGGCACCTTGTGGAAGAGATGCCCAAGCCCCTTGTGAAGCCCATGGAAAATGCCAAGAGCAGGTCTGGGCCAGCCTTTGTGCTCGTTTGGGGAGCTTGGACACCTGAGGTAGGCTGCACCAAGGCCGCCAGGGAGCCATGTGGATTGTGGAGACTTACAGAGTCTCTGAAAGCCATGAGTGGCGTGTGCTGCACTGACAAGTCCTGTGAGGGGCTTGGGGTTCTAAGGACAGAGGTTATCCGATGTGATGTGCTAAAGGTCATTTAGCAGATCGTGGAGGAAACAAGACAAATACTGGATATCACTGCCTGTTTTCCCTGTTACCAGACCACACTGCCTCTCACTTAGTTATTCCTGCAGTTGCTGGTACGATGTTCTCCTAGCACAAGACTGGGCCTGTGACTCTGTACTGAAGGGCACTTGGAGGTGGTCTATAGGGCAGATGAGCTCCAGGAGAAAACTGCTCAGGAACAGTCTGCGAACTGGTGGTTTTGCTGGTCCTGGGCAGGGAAACTGGGGATATTTCCCATCCCTTCGCTAGACGAACAGCACAGTTTTCTGAGTTGGGAAATTACACTCTTTACATCAGGCAAATCCGAAGCTAGGAATTAATTTTGGAAGAAGGGCTCCCCATTTTACAAACTCCAACAGCATCTGAACAGTTTCAGCATGGCTTTGCTAAATGCTCTGCTGAGCTCTGACAATCTTTGGAAGGGAACTCAGTCCTCCCAGCCAGCTCCCCGAGAAGGTGAGTGTCAGTGTGGGATGTGATTTCTACAACTTCTGCACAAAGCGGCTTAGCAATGGGCTCAGTGGCTGGTGCAAAAAGCTCCTGGTGCTCCACTTTGTTGCTCTTTCCTGAATGTTGGCCATGACTTTGCAGAGAATTGTTTGCAAAAGGGCAAATGGGTCCAAAGAGAACACAGTAAATGTAGCTTTGCATTATACTGTGTACTGCCCTCCCTCTAATATTAGCATTGCCTTTGCAGAGTGTGCTCTGGGCCATGTGCTTTAGGAGCAGCCTCATAATTTTCTCTCTTCCCGTTGCAAGGCACATCTATCCCTGGATGGGATAGAGCTACTTGGCACATGGGACTGTACCAAGATAAAGCATGAAATCCCATACCTCAGTGCCAGATAAATGTTCTCACAAATTAACCTGGAGCCAGAGTCTGTTGGTTTTGCTTTTAAAAGCTAATGTTATTTTCTTTTCCTCATAGAAGCAGTTGTTTGACAAAAGGACCCTCACACTGAGTTCGCTTTGAGAGAAGGATGAAAAAAGAGAAGGCCTTACGGGGTAAGGAGTTGAGAAGCAAGAGGAAATTCTTTGAGCTTTCATAGAGTGGTACATGAATTGCTAAAGATTTAAGGGGACTATGAAAACGAGAGGCTAATCTGAGGGTGTTTTATTTTGACAAAAAACAGGAAGACCATTCAAATTATGTCCTCCTTGCAAATGTTGGTTGTCACAGAAGAATTCCTAGGCAGGAAAGAGCCATTCCCAGGAGCATCAGGCTATTGGAGCGGACAGAGATGCCCTGGCTGAGCAAGGGTGGTGAAGCTGGCTGCGTGACCTAGGGGGCTACCTGAGAGGAGAGACATCAGCATCTGATCCTGATCGCAGGATAATTCAGGTCAGGAGACACCTCAGGAGGTGCCTTGTCCAGTATTCTGCTAAAAACAGGGTAAGGTATGAGTTTGGATCAAGTTGCTCACGGCTTTATCCAGTTGGGTCTTGTAAACCTCCAGGGATGGAGATGGCATAGGCTCGGGGATGGATAGGCTATCTAAGCAGCCTTCTCCAGTGCTTGACTGTCCTCATGGGGAAGAAATTTTTCCTCATACCCAGCCTCAACCTCTCTTGTCTCAGCTTATCTCAGACCGATGTCCCTAGTCTGACATCATCTGCAAAGTCTGTTGCCTCCTCCAAGTCGTTGCTGAAGAAGTGAGACAGGGCAGATCACAGAATAGACCACTGCAATACTTCATTTATCCCTGGCTTCCACATAGAGCATGACCCTTTCACTGGGAAAGTCTAAGCCCAGCTATTCAACCATCTCTTTACCTATCTGTTTGTGCACCTATCCAGGCTGTCTGTCCTAACTTGGATCCAAGAATATTGAAGTAAATAACATCTACTGCTCTCTGGGCTGATGGAGCTCAGTGTTCATAAGGGGAGATGGATACACTGAATTTTGAGCTCATCTGCTCTCCAGATAAGCAGATCTGGGCTTGTGCAAGACCACCTACAAGGCCTCCAAAGCAATCCTAGAGATCTTCTGGAGAGACTAGTTTTTCCCCTCCCTCTGTGTCACATGCCATGGGGGTGTGGGGACAACCCAGCTGCTTATCATGTGGGCTAGGATCATCCAGGCAAGAACTCAAAGATCCCTTATTAATCGGTTAGCATCCTTAAGAGCTAGATAAAGGTGATTGTTATTTTCTCCAAATATTTCCATCTCCTCCCTCACCCTCATTGCCTCTGATCTCCCATCAGCAAATAAAGGGAGAAGAAATGCTCGTAGGAGCGGTGGCTAGGCAAAGCTGGACTGTATATATTGGGATCAGAATGTTATGGAAAGCACAGTGTGGAAATGCTAAGAAGGAATTACAATTGTTCCCTTTCCTTTTTATTTTTTTTTTCTTCTTCTCCTGTCACTGGTTTTTCCTCCTAGGTGTTGGGGTCTTTTCAGAGGCAATCGTTACTGTTAATGATTTTAGCTTGTTGGCTATTATCACATTTGTGCCTGGGGACTGCAGCTGGCTATCTGGGCTCTGGTAGGCCTTGACAGCAATCAGCTCCTTCCTGCTTTGCACTAATTTTCTCGGGAGAGCTCTGAAGAAAATAATTTTTGTTCATTTTTCCCTTCTTTCAGTGTGTCTTTGCTTTCCTTCTTCTCTGCATCTGGTGTCCTGTCTCTGGGAACTCTTCCCCAGGAAGGATCCACGTTGTGGATGCTGGTGGAGAGACCCACAGCGAGGTGTGGGGCTCTTGGACGTAACCAGGACATGAAACATCTCCTGGGAAGAAGCACCCTGGCTTTTGTTATTCATGCCGTGTTTGAACCCAGCTCTGCATTGCTGCTGATCCCCCAGCTGTTATGGAGAAAAGAAGGGATCATTGTGGTTATTTTATGAAAAGTGCATGTGGATCTTTTTCAGTGGCTGAGGCTGAACGCAGAGCTTTTACAGTGTTGAGTTTAATATTCTCTTTTTTCCCTCCATCATCATTTTATATTATTCAAAGCAAATCAGACAGCCTTTGAAGAACAGCTCAAAGCCTTTTTCTTTCTTTCTTTCTTTCTTTTTTTCTTTTTTTAAAGGTGGGAAAGAGTGGGAGCCACCTGGTGCATTTCCTTTCTCAATTCAATGATTTTATTCATTGGGGAAGAGATCGATTTGCATCTCGTCCTTTAAAGCAGTGTAAAAGGCAGGTAAGATCTGTATTCCCAAAAGCCCCCAAAGAGAATGCTTTTCTGGAAGGGTGACCAGCATCTTCCTTGCACTGAAGAAGCCTGGCCAGTGGAAATGTGACTCCTCATGCGTGGGAGGGCTCTGGCTTGGGACCACTGTTGTACTCAAGAGCTGATGATCACAATCATTGCTCTGAGACACTCCGGTGACAATCCAGACTAATCTTGCAGGCTGAGAGGCTCCAAAGACTGCTGAATCAAGTCAAGTGACCATTGGAAAACAGGATTCCCAGTTGTAAGTTGCCTTTTGGAGGGTTTTCTGTGCTGGGCAATGCTTTGGGAAGGTGAGCTCTTCCAGAGGAAAACGTCTTTCCCTCTGGAGGAGAAATGGTCTGGAAGCAGAGGACCCAGGTTGCAGTTTGGAAGGGGTCAAGACGTCAGCTCCCATGTTTGTCCTAGGACCCACCAGGGTGCTTGGTAAAACCATCCCCTCCACAATTCCTGACAGCTCTTGGTTGTGCTGAAATTTGGACGTGCGAAGGCTGAGAGACTCTGTGAAGGGATTTTACCCAGCTTCCCAGTTCTTGGGTAGACGTTGGTGCCCTGTTGGTACTTTGTCAAAAGAACAAATTTCAGCTCAGTCAGAGTCAAAACACACACCTGCAGGAACCTGCCACCCTTATGTGTGGCCAGGAGGAAATGTAGAGTTTTGCTGCTTTACAAGCATCATCCTGTCACATCGCTCCCTACCTGTTACAGGTGCTAAGAGCACTGTGCACCAGCACCAGAGGATGTCCTGTATGCTTTTGTTTAGCCACCACCTCTCTTTCCCCCTGTTCTGGGGAGCAGAGACATCCCTGAGAAACAGTAGCTCTATCTCCCATCTCTCTTCTTCATGTCCGCTTGCCCCCAGTTATGAGGCCACTGCTTGGGGCTTTCCCATGTCTTTGCGTGGTGGTGGGGTGAGAGCAGCCAACCCACCAGTGTTCTGAAAATGTGGAAATGTAGAGATGTGAATCTTCCCTCCACTGACTTTGGGGCTTCCAGACCTTCCAATCTCTGCTGCTCTCACCACTCTGAGAGAAGATGCATAAAACAAGTTATCAACCCCAAAGGTAATGGCCTCTCTGGGCAGGTTGCCAGTCATTTAATATTGTCGCTAATCATCTAGAAGTGGAAGTAAACAGCATGTTAATGAAATGTATGGGTGAAGCTAAACTGGGAGGAGCTAGAGGGGCTGGTATAGACAGAGGAAATAAAACAAAAGGATTTGGGGAGGTTGAAAAGACAAGCAGGGAGTTACAGCTTGATGTTTGGCTTGGAAGTAATTTGAAGGAATACAACTGGGCAGGGAAGAAGAGATAAAAGGCCATGTTAGGACGTTTAGGTGCCTGAGGGTAGACTTGAAGAGCAAATTCAACTTCTATCTGTAGTACAGCTCAGCCATAAACTGTTAACAGTTGGGACACAGCAGTCGGTGTCCATAGGGTTGTGGACAGGAGTGCACATCTGGAATGCATGATGCCTTTGGCCAGGAAGATGTTGGGAAGGCTGGCAGCAAGGTAGAGGAGAATAAAAATCATAAGTAATGTCAAAACCACTGCAAAAAAGATCTATGCCCAACATGAGTGACTTTTGATGGAAGGCCTTTGAGTGAATAACACTCCCAAGCATGTTTGAAATTGCAGCACATCAGAGAGAGAGTTACTTGAACGGAACAGGGACATTTAGAAGCAGCTGCGCAAAATTGGGAAAGGAGGCATTTCACTCGAATACACCATGTCTATTCCTAATGGCAGGATCTACTGAACTGTGGGCTGTTAGGAGAGTCACGGTGCTTCAGGTAGAGAGTGTCTAAAGAGTTTGACTTGCTTATCCTAGCTAACTGGATGCCAAGTGGGGATCCAGTGGTTCCTCATAAGTACCCTTGTGTGCAGAGGGTAGGAGAAATGGTTTATGTCAATAGAACAGAAACAAGGTGGTGTAATCTGGTTTTGAGTTGAGTGAGGAGCTGGATGCAGTGTTCCAACACTTTTGTGGTGATAGCTGGCAGCAGTCTCATCTTGAAAAGAGAAGGAGCTAAGAAGGAGTATGTTCTGAGGATGGCTCAGTATTAGTATTGGAAATTATTATGGTGGTAACAGGGGCTGAATGGTTTCAACAGCAGGTCCCTGCAAGTCCTATGTGGATAGTTCTTTTAGTCTAGGTGTGCAAAGAGAAGATGGCCAATAGCCCAAGGGGCCAGTGTGACAGCACTGAAAATATCATAATCAGAGATGGTCAAAATTGTCTGAATTAGAGTTTTCCAATAACTTTTCTCTTGACATTTTTGCCAGATATTGAAAGGTTTTTGAATGTGTCAATTTCCCTCCACCCCTCCATTCCTCCAGATTTTCCTGGCCAAACAAAAAAAAAAAATCATACTAGAAAGAAAGGGGATCAATATTTAATGAAAATTTGCAGCCAGCTCTCTGCTCTGTTCACATCAGAAGAGCCATTGCAGGGCACCAAGCTCTCTCGCCTTGTCTGAGCTTGGTCCTTGCTCCACGGATTGCCTTGGGTTCATTTCATACCCAGTCTGGGTTACTAAAAAGATTTTCCGAGTTCCTGGGTTGAACCCAAACTTTTATTGCATCTCTGCAAAGTTCCTTGGAGGAATTTGCCTGAGGGAGGGATATGAAAACCTCAAGAGTCTGAGTAGTGGAGATGGGTTTTCCTGCAAGGAGTGAAATCCTTGAGCCAGAGGAGGTTACACAGTGGGCTGAAATTAGTCAGTAAGTATGTTGGCTCAGCTCTTGGCTGGAAAGCAGGAGGAATTTGTGATACAAGGAGCCTGGAAAGAGATTGCCCTAAAATTCGTTCCTAGATATAGACTCATTGACTCTAAACCAAGGGATTTTAAGGGGCTGAAGGGGTGGCAGAGGTTTATTTCATGCGAAAGGTCCACATAAATGTATCAGAAGCATGTCCAAGAGATGAGGACCTGAGCGAGGGGATTAAAGACAAATCAGAGCTGGAGATTTACTAGTAAAAGCAAACAAGCTGCCCCTCTCATCTCTGCTTGTGGCTCAGGCCTTTCCATGTGCACCCCATCTCTGCTGCTTTTGCTGCTCTCTCAGGGAGGGAAAATAAAACAAGTCATCAACCCCAGAGCTAGCAGCCTCCTGGGCAAATTGCCAGTTGTTTAATATTGTTGCTAATGATCTACAAGCAGAAGTAAACAGCATGTTAATGAAATGAGTGGAGGAGGCTAAACTGGGGAAAGCTGCAAGAGCTGGTTTAGAGAGAAAATAAAATACAAAGGTTTGGGAGGGCAGAAACACACGAGAGAGAATCAGGACAGAATTGGTTTGTGGATAGTTCAAGCGGATATAACAGTCTGGGAGGACAAGGAGAAGGAGGATAAAACGGTGCCAGGCATTTGGACTGCAGCAAATGGCTGGCAATGCCCCATCAGTAGGAATGAAGAGACAGCCCTTGGTAGAGAGAATCAGGTGTGGAGGTTGCTCATGATAAGCATAGCTCAGCCTCTTGTCTCCTCTCCATTGTGGTGAATGCCCATAAATTTACCTCTGGCTCACAGGAAAGAGGCTGAACCTGAGTACTGCATAGCATTGCTCTAGCGTGGTGAGGACAGCCTTTTGTTATAGCTTCTGCAACAGTATAAATCACTGCCCAAAGCTCTTTTTGACAATAACTAACCAAAAGGAAAAATACTTGCCCAGCATCGATGCCTAGGATTGAATCAGGGACTCTAGAGTCTAGCCGAGTAAAGGTATCTGTGAAGACAGCAAGCTTTCTATTGGCATGGCAGATCTGGGACTAGCTGGGTTTATGGATCCTGCTTGCCTTGAGTATACGTAGTGGGAGATGGAAGCCTTCACCAGTGCTACTAACCCTAGCCAGCAGTGGCACGAGTTTGTTAGCATCCAGTCCTTGTTTGGCCTGCAGGGAGGGTGAGGTTGCTTTGGGTAGATGTTCCCCCAAAACATTTCATTTCTCTTGTTTTTTGCCCCCTCCTTCCCCCTCATTTGAAATTCATTGGCTCTAATTGCAGAGGTAGTCAAACTTGGGCTGCATCTGAACTGCAGGTCTTCGAGGGGACTCGCACGCTAGACAGCGAGATGAATGATTTATTATTATATTATTATTTATTCATTGAAATTCATGAATGCTTATCCAAATCCAAAATTGCCCAATTTCTTCCAGATCTGAATTTATAGATTTTCAGGCCAGATGGGACCATTCTGATCAGCAGCCTGACCTCCTGCATCGCGCAGGCCAGAGAATGCCACCCGGCAATTCCCTCGGCGGGGGGAAGCTTTACCGCTATGTAAATCAGCATTATCAAGCTCAGTGACTTGTCTCAAATGGTCTCTAATGGAATCCGTGAAATTACCCGGTGGTTTTCAGCTCTGCTTCTCAGTATGTGGCCATGCATCACAGAAAATGCAGCTTCAGCTCTCCTCCTCTGTCTGGAAGATAACTGTGGAAAGGGCTACCACCAGCAATACGTGGTGGGCCAGGGGATCAGCCACCCTTCTCTACAGCTGTTCTCATATAAGTGCTCAGCCAGGAAAATGCATGAGTCTAACATCAGGTCCTGCATTGCTAACGTGAAAGTCATTGCTTTGGCTGTAGAAACTGTTTCGGGAGCCTGCAGGAAGTGAACCCTCCAAGCCAAGGTGAGTCCTACCAAGCCAAGCTTGGTGACTGGTTGCTCAGGGGAAGTCTACATGGACATTTGATTTGATGGCAAAGAGCTGTGGGCTTTACTGTTCCCATCTCCTCCATCTTTTCAGGAAAATCCTTTTCATTTTCCTGACTTGTTTCACTGCTTGCAGTAAAGTCCCTGAACAGTAACACACCACTGAAACCTCAAATGGCTGTTGGTAATTTCTGTGGATTGCCAGAGTTTTGAAGAAGTTTAGGGTTGGGGTGTGTTTAGGGAAGAAGTTGGGAAGTCACACAGGAAACCAGTGAGTAATTAAAAGCAGATGAACTTAACAGCAGACAAGTGCAGAATGGGATCCAGCCTGCCCTAAAGAGTGGGATAAGCACCAGATCTCCCAGAAGCTCATTAAAATGTGTCTGTGCATATCTCAAGGAGGGTTTAGAAATCAGGAAATTACCTCTGGCAGCAAAGACAAGACAAAGGAAACCCCAGAGAGATTATCTTACTGTTTCCAAAGACTTTGTGATTTTGCTGGAAACCAGCTACTTGGAAGAATTTTCCCCCTCTCCGGTCACTGAAACATCGATTCCCTTCTCCTCTTTGCAGAAGGGTCTGGGATGAGTTTGTGTCTGTTCATCTTTAGTCCCACAGGTCCTGCAGTCCCGGACAGTAAGTGCAGGCTGTGGACTGGGTAGACAGGAGCAGGGAGACCTGTTCTGCATTCAGGCAATCGTCCCATGCTGCCAGCACTCTGGTTTATTGGGCTTTCGGTGAGAGGAAGCCCAAAGCTGGAGAGCTGGGTTTGCATACGGAAAACAGCACTTGCAAGAAGACCGTATTTATCCACAAAAGTCCATTAGGTTTTTTTCCCATCCATCCAACTTTTGTTCTTATAAATCATAAACTGGAAAGAGATCTGTGTTACCATGACATGTGTTTATAGATTGTTCTTATCTCTCCAGCTTGGATAAGGTTTGTTATCTGCCAAATGACAATAACGATTGTGATTGTTGCTTCTCTGCAATCTTCTGGTGACCAGAGCTGGCTCAGTGGACTCAGCAAGAAAGACATGCCAGTTTTGCAAAATGAAGTATTGTTTTGAATATTTTAGCACACATGAAACAAAAACAAAATAGAAAGAAAAGAGACCCAAGTGGTTTGTGCTGCAATCATATCTCCTGCGGCCCTTCAAAGGAACCCCAAAGACTTCATACACTCTTTAACTTGCAGAAATTCAATCACCTTATCCAGGATCAAAAGAAATAAACTTTTCAATGGTACACAGCAGCAATTAAAGATTAGAAGCATTGTGGCTTTGTTTTGTATTTCAGGGTGGTGGAACTGAAAGGAGAAGGATTCAGTCATCGGCTGGATGTTGTCCAGGACTCTGAGGCTGCATCTATACCTGTAAATTAACTGTAGCTGGGTCTGCTCTCTTGCGCAGAGGCCAGCTGGCACAGGATATCCTGCATCTGTACTATTAATTTCTCTCACCCTCCAAAAAAGGAGGGGTGCATCCAAATTGCCTACTGAGAATGGGAACTAATCTGTGCTAATTCCCAGGTTGTGTCTAGGCAGCGTTTGGGAAAATGCTAGTTAGATTGTGCCAAAAAACATGCCAGGTATTGTTTTAACAGCTCACAATACAGCAAATCAAGTTCTAACGTCCAGGGACATTTTTGCAACTGTTCATTCTGGTGGTAAAGGCATAGTCTGGGAGTTTAAGTTATAGATCTAGCAAGAATACCTCCAGGTCCTTTGTGAGTACTGCTGATCGATCTCTTGTCCTCAGGTGCCTTCTGAAGGTCAGGGCATTGCTGGGATTCTTCCCATTGCCAACAAGCTTCCTCTAATCTCCTAATGGCAGTGACTTGTATGGTTTTGCCGTGATGTGGGCAAAACAGAGATAAAAACGGTCTCAGGAGAGAATGTGGCATAGCAAAGTACTTCACAATAGCATTTAGGCTATGGAAGTTGTCAGAAGCTGGTCGTTCAGGTGTGCCATATCTTTCCACTGTGATTTATGGAGAGACCTGGGAAGTGCTTAAAGTAATCTTGGGGCACAAGGGCTTCTCTGTGGCTAGCTACACCAAGGATATGAAACAGAATCTTGCATAGGCTATGGACAAAGTTCATATCGTAAAGCTATCCTTTGTACAGGTTTGGTTTCTGCACTTTTATGTGCTATGTATCTCAGAAGTCTCCCATCCAAGAGTGTTTTCCATGTTATAGGAAAAGACGGCTTTATGGTGCAGGATCTGGACTGCAGCGTGCTGTAAGCTGATGACATCTCCCCTGGCCCAAAGCTGGGGTGAAACAAGGGAAGGGACATAAACTTTAACGTGAAAGCTGTGATGGTAGCTGTTAATGGCTTTTCAGGAAGGAGCAGGGGGTGAGCTGACCCCTAGCATCCTCCCTGACATTCCTGCACCATGCTAATGGCAGCCGAGACAACTTTCTGCTAGTGCAAATGTTCACAGCTGTATGCTGGATGTTGCTGAGTGGATAACGGCTGATGAGGTTGCCTGTAGACAGTCGCTCCACTACCAGTGTGTAATTAATTGCTATGTAAAGTGCTCTGAGATGTGGTACTGCTGAAACGCTGGGTGTATAAATGCCGTCCCCACACAAAAGCGAGCAACATGCAAATTCTCTCAATATATTTTTAAATACAAGCATTTTTCATCTGTTTGCTCTTTTGTAAAATTTTTTAGGCCCCCTCCTGGGAACTGGAAGGCAGCAAGGGTAGTGAGCATGGATGAGCTGGCTTCCAGGGGCTCCTACTGTTCCTGCCACTCGGCCCCAGACTCTGGGGTGTCATCTGTTTTTCTTCTCCTATTCCTTTAACCTTTGTTTAACTTTTGTTTCCCCTTTCACTTTCTTGCTCACATGGTAAGCCGCTGCCTGGCTGCCTGCCTGAGGGGGGCAGAAGCGAAGGAGAATACTTTTTTGCAAAGAGCAGAAGCTTGTAAGGGCTTCAGTCCCTGTTTCCTTGTAAACTGGAGAGGTTCCTTGTCCCGCTTCCAAAAGAAATGTGTTGTCCTAACTGGATGCAACACAGAGAGCGGTGGTTACAGGCCAGCTGGAGCTGGAAAGACAGTGGGGTGGGGTGGCAGCCCTGGCTGCAAAAGACAAAGACCTGCTTGTCTACCTGTAGAGGTCTAACACCAGCTCTGAGGAAGCAGCGGAAAGGGCAGACTGTCTTCTCTGGGAACATGTCTGTCACAAGGTGATTGACAAGCCTCAGCAAGGTGGTCTGAATGGAAGGCTATGAAATCTTGAGTGCTGGAGATTACAAGAAGGTGGGAAGATGACTTGCTGCTTCCCATACCATAGAGAGGAGAGGACATCCAGTGAAAACATCACGCAAGTTTAAAACAAAAGATGGGAAGTGGTCTTCTTCAGAGCATACAATCCTGTTAAAGAATTCATCATGACAGCGAACAACTAAAGTGCAAACATGTTACAAAGAAGTAGACTACATCAGGCCCACTGCTGGCCATAGGACACGATGGTTTTGTTGCTACCACTACTACAAGAACTCCTAAACCCCCAGCTGTCAGGAGCTGGGAGAATATGCAGGGGGTGAGCAGATGCATCACANAACATGTTACAAAGAAGTAGACTACATCAGGCCCACTGCTGGCCATAGGACACGATGGTTTTGTTGCTACCACTACTACAAGAACTCCTAAACCCCCAGCTGTCAGGAGCTGGGAGAATATGCAGGGGGTGAGCGGATGCATCACAGTTCTTGCAGGCATTTCCTAGGCGTCTGTTGCTGTTAACAGATAGAAAAAGGACATAGAGACTATATGGACTCAAAATCTATGGGGGTTTTATGTGCTAATACTCAATAGATTAAGCAATGGGTAGTTGACAGATCTTGGACAGAAATTATGAGCAGGAAATCTATTTAATGAGCACTTATGGTGTTCCTGAGAATGCAGTCATAGCTTAGATGCAATTTAATGTTTCCATCAATGGTCTGGAAATAAATAAAAACAGCATTGCTGACTGAAATGTACAGATAACCTAAAGTTGGAAGGAGTGCTTAATATGCCTTGAGAACATGTGGAAAGGACTCTGGATCCATGAGCAGTCCAGGCACGTAGAGCATACGTTTTCACAGCATCAAACTGGGAGTAAGATAGGAACCAGGAGGACAGATTGAAGCTATGGAGTGGTGAACAGCAGAGTCACAGAACAGCTGAAGTTGGAAGGCATCTCTGGAGATCATCTGCTCCAACTCCTTCTGCTCAGAATAGGGTCAACCAGAGCAAGTTGCTAGGGACCATGCCCAGTTGTGTTTTCAATATTTCCAAGGATGGAGACTCCACAACATCTCTGAGCAACTTGTTGCAGTGTTTTAGCACCCTCACAGTAAAAAAGCTTTTTCTAACATTTAAATGGAATTTCCTCTGTTTCAGTTTGTGCCTCTTGACCTTTCACTTGGACGACTGAGAAGAGTCTGGATTTGTCTTATTTACTCACCCCCCTCATATATTTATAGATTTTGATAAGACCCCCTTCAGCCTTGCCTTCCACATGGTGGCCAGTCACAGCTCACAGTCTTTCCTCAAATGTCAGATGCTCCAGTTCAATCATTATCTTTATGGCCCTTTGCTGAACTTGTTCCAAGGTGCCTTGTACTGTCTTGTACTGGGGAGCCCAGAACTAGGCCCAGCACTCCAGGTGTGTCTCACCAGTGCTGCGTAGAGGACAAAGATCACCTACCTCCAGCACCCCCTGCAACAAACCCTCCAACAGGAAGCTGTTGGCCTTGTTTGTGACAAGTGTACACTGCTGACGCATGGTAAACTTGGTGTCCACCAGGATGCTCAGGTCCTTCTCTGCAAAGCTGCTTTGCAGCTGGCCAGCCTCCAGCATGCGTGTGTGGGAGTCCCTCTGGAAGGCAATGACTCCAAAGATTGAGAAGTCCTAAAGGAAGGTCCTTCATCTAGACCTGTATTCTCAGTATGGCGATGGGACCAACTAATGCCACCTTGAAGGAGACTGGTGAAAGGACAGCACTAATTTTAGCTCAGTCTAAGCCACAAGGGGACAGTTAACAGCAACCTGTCTGCAGTTCAGAGGCATGTGCTTTGTCAGGGGCAATGAGAAATCAGAGAGGATGCAGAAGGCCACACAAATCCGGGCTGGTGAAAATACTTCCAAGAGAGCAATTTGTTCAGCTCATCAACAAGCTCAAGTGGCAACTTGCTGTGTGTATGCACCTGCTATAAAAGGACTGTTTAATCTAAAAGAGAAAGAAAGGCACAAGACAGTCCAGTGCCTGCAAGCTGAACACAAATAGACGTGAGCAGGAGTTCGGTTGTCTGTTCTGTTGGTCATTACCTCTGGGAACAAATTGCCACAGATCTTGGTAGAGATTTCATCTCATGATGTCTTTGAATCAAGACTGTGCAGCTGTAGTTGAACCCAACTTGTCAAGTGATACAGTGCGGTGTTGTGACCTGTGATGTCCAAGACTGCAAGCTGGACTCTTCTTGCTGTTGTCTTTAGCTCTGGCTAGAGTGGTCCCTGCAGTGCTCATGAGCAGAACACACAGTGTATGGCATTTGCCTGCTCTCTGTGTAGCTGACAGGTGTAACTGACAGCACGTAGCCTCTCCTGCTGCATTTTAGCCTACACAGGCTAGGATTTCAGGTAGGCCAGAGGGTGGATTAACAGGGGAGATGATTGGTGCAGAGGGTGGATGTCACAGATATTTCTTGGGGATTGAAGAAATGCCTTCATTCGCAGGGAGGCAAGAACTCTACAGAAGGCTTCTAGTCCACCTGAGAGGGCAGCTGGCTGTAGTCTTTCTGTCCCAGGGGTCAGGAGAGACCAGTAGCAAGACTGTCATTTCCTTAGACATTGATTGGGCTACTGAACTTGAAAAGAAGAACCTTTGGAGTCTTCGCAGAACATAAAGGTCAATACATGGATAAAGGTCATAAAGGTCACCTGATGAATTTCTCAACTCTGTCATCCTCTTTTGCTTGGGTTTTCCTTGAGATGTCAGCTATTGCTCACAATACCAGTATCCATGACTAGTAGCAGGTGTCCTCTGTAAGAAAAAACATTCACCCAACGATGACCAGACCCCAGATTTTCAGCCAAGTGCCTCTTTAAGCCAGCAAGGGCCACTACCCATTGGCACTGCTGTGGCTTCCTGCAAATAAAGAAAAAGAGCTGCAGGTCTATGATGGGAAGAAATCTATAAGCACAAATGTCTTTTC
>VZSC01010469.1:231973-255521 GCA_013398225.1 Steatornis caripensis | reverse complement strand
AATACATGGATAAAGGTCATAAAGGTCACCTGATGAATTTCTCAACTCTGTCATCCTCTTTTGCTTGGGTTTTCCTTGAGATGTCAGCTATTGCTCACAATACCAGTATCCATGACTAGTAGCAGGTGTCCTCTGTAAGAAAAAACATTCGCCCAACGATGACCAGACCCCAGATTTTCAGCCAAGTGCCTCTTTAAGCCAGCAAGGGCCACTACCCATTGGCACTGCTGTGGCTTCCTGCAAATAAAGAAAAAGAGCTGCAGGTCTATGATGGGAAGAAATCTATAAGCACAAATGTCTTTTCCTTTTTCTGTGTTTCTGCTTATCACCCACAACAGCTTCTATTTCTAACCCTGTGTTTAAAAAAATGCAAAACAAACCCCTGAAAGTCAATATTTATTTTTCAGGCTCCCTCTCCCCTGCTGTTCGTCTCTGAATTTAATGCTTTTGAAAGATGAATGATTGACGATTTACTGAAAACGAAGTTAAAATATAAATAATTCCACGATTCAGCTGCTGTATTAAGCAGACATATGAGAAAAGCCCAGAAGACCAAGGCTGGCTTTTATTATTAACAAGGAAAAAAAATTAAATTTAAATAAATGTAATATTTATTAAAATTTCCTTTCACGCTGTTACCTGAGGTTCATAAAACTTTTGAGCTGTGTCAGCTTTGCACTCCCCAGTACATTGAACTCCAGGGAAAATTATAAGCAAATTCTTAAGATCAATGCAAACTACTTCTCCATTACTCAAAAAAGGGAATTTTAACTATTTTTGAAGGCCCCAGGACTCCACTAATCCAGATATAAAGACTTTTTTCACCTTCAAACTTCACAGTTCCAACTCCCCTTTCACCTTCTCTCCTCCCATTGCTACCCCAACCCACATAGCCCTTTACACACTGAGGAAAGTGAATATACATCCTTTAGCTCATTTTCCATCTTTCCCATAGCCAATTGCCAACTGGAATTTTCCAAAAGGTGGAGAGAGCTGTGTCAAGGCTGCTCCTGTGTGCAGCCTGTCCCCACGGCAGTGCTGGTGCTAAGGAGAGGAGATGTAAGGCTCTGCTAGGTGAGGATGGGAGGAAGAGAAACCTGTTTTCCTAGGATGAAGGCACTAGAGTGATGAAGCCAAGTCATGTGCTGTAAGCAGGACAGAGGAGAAGGGTTTGGGGATCAAAGGTCTTTTACCATACAGCTGGGATCCACGTTTGGATTTTAAAGACAGTGAAAAGATCCTGTACATCTTACTTTGGCATTTTTAATGATAAAGACACACTAGGAAAGCAGACCTGTATGAACCAATTTTGACTGGAATACAGTTACAGGTCAGCACTGAGCTTCAAAAATCTCCCCACCTATGCCATGCAAATACACTCATGCTTCTAGAGCTTGATGGAGCATGGTTGAGTACTTTCTTAAAATGGAAGAAATCAGGGAGAGGAAGAACAGTTTTAACAGCAGGTACTCAGCTTTGAGGGCATGGGATGAGAGGCTTAGAGCTGTCCTTGGGTCAAGTTTGCCTTCACATCAGCTGTGTAGACATGTATTCCTAGAATAACTGTCACTCGAGGAAACCTGGGGATCACATGGGAAGGCAACATGTTTTTGCAACACCATCAGCACACACTCAGCCATGCCCTGCTGTATGTATAGGCTGAATGTACAGTGCCTGGTCATGAAACCAGTCTGAGAGGATTTTACCATTTCTTGCCATTATGGCAGAGGGGACCTGCATGTTACTTGAGCTCAGACCGCCTATAGAGCAGTGTGGTGGCCATAGGACCAAGCCTTAGGCATCTCTCTGGTGATAACAGCACAGAGCTAGAACACTTGTTTGTCTGGGCTGAGCATCATGAATGCAGCCTACAAATATAATCTGGTGTGTACCTCCTCTGGTTTTATTGGGGAAGGAGGAAAAATGCATGGAGGGGACAGTCATCAAAATTTAGCCCAGGCACAGTGGAGTCTGCAGGACTATCAAAACCAAGTGCTCCATCTCTGAGGAATTTGCCTAGGTGTAAAGGACCTTTGCCCCTACATTAGGATGTTGATACTGCCCAGATCTGAAGGACATGTCATGTACAGAGGCAAGTTTTGCTCCTGGTGAAGTTACTGGGTGTGGAGAGTACTAGTAGGTTTGGACGTTGTAAGAGTGGATTCAGACGAAAAAACTGAACTGTATGAGAATGTGCTTTGATGTTGACAAACATGCTTTGTGGAGGTGTTAGAAAAAAAGAAAAAGCGAGAGAAAGAAGAATGTTGAAAAGGATGATAAAGCAAGAAAAAGATGCATGGGATTTGGAAGCATTTGAAGAAACCTTTTTATAAAGCTGTGCTAGGCACGTCCCGTCAAATCTCTCCTGCTGTGAGGAATTTTCATGTTACTTTGCAGATAAACTTGTAGAGAGTGCGCTGTCTGCCTCCACGGTGACAGAACAGCATCGGGAAGGAAAGGGCCCTGCATCATCATTCTTTCTTGAATTCCAGGCAGCATCTGTCACTGCAGAGCTGGGCTGTGAGCTGCAAATTAGACCCATGTCCTCTCTAGCTTGGGGAAGCTAAGCAAGTCTGCATTTTGTTCATTGCAGGCTGACTTTCTCAAGATTTCCTTTGGTCTTGATTAGACAGACTATCACTTGTTCATGAGGGACTTGTTGCTTAGGTCTCTGTTCTAGAAACCATCTTTAATCTTTTTAACAGTTGTTTTCTGTCTCAGGTGGCTTTTGGAGGAGTAAAGAGGAAGGGAGGAAGAGGTGAGGCTAACAGAGGATATAACCCTGGTCTGGAGGTAGCCAGGCAGCATGCATGAACTGACTGTCAGGCAGATGGAGGAGGGGATGTATGTCACCAAGGCCTAGCTTCTTAAGGATGGAAGGGTTAATGCGGTTGTATTGCATGTGCCAGTCTGCTGCTTGGTGCCTCTCTCATTTTAATGTTTAACCCCATTGAAGAAGTTTTTGCTAGAGAGGAAAGAAATCTGAATGTTACTAAGCTCCTGCATGTTTTGTGAAGATAGGCATCTGCATGGAGGAAAGGTCTCCTCTAAGCTGCTACTGATATTCACAAGTATTATCCCCTCTGTCACCTCTTGCTCACAGATAGGCCATGGTAAATACAGGATTCCTGTAAGACAACGAAGGGCGTGCGCGCGTGCGCATACACACACACTCACACACACACAGGGACTTTGCCTTGAGTCATGAAATCATGGGAAATCAGTCATGGTTCTTCACGGAAAATCTTATTTTGGCTAGTTGAGATGAAAATGAGGAGGAGACACAGGAACAGGGAAAAATGAAAGAGAGAGGAATGTACAACTGCACCAGAAGCTGATCCAAGTGAGATCAGTATTTTGGATATTGGAGGAGTAGGAAAAGTGTTTTTCCTTGGACGGAACTGACAGCTCTGTGCTTTTCCTGCTTGTTCTCAGCTTGCAGAGATACATTCACCTTTTCCTAATGAGACAAGCAATCATGGCAGTTCTCCACAGCCTTGCATTACAGAGGATGAGGAGGCTTGGCTTTACCAAGGAGCAGTGCAAGTCAACCGAATGTGTGGCTGGGAGGAGGACGCAGCTCAAATCTGCCCTGTCTCTCCACTGTGCAAATCCAATTACTGCTACCAGGGCTCCAGGGTCTTTTAGTTCCTGCTCCATCCTCATTGCACATCCTTCTGTATATAGCTGCCACTGCATTGCTTTGAAAGGTCACAGATTCTCAGTTCAATCTTTTCTTAAAAACCCACTGAACGCTGTGCCAGACATCTTTGAGGTTACCTGCATGGAGCCAGCCAAGGCATAGCTGGCTGGTAAGGAGCCGTTTGTTTCAAACTGCTCTACCCTTGATTTGTTCTCACATGTTGTCTGCTGTATCCCTGAGATCTCATTATTGCACCTCCACCGTATTTGTTGTTACACTCCCCTCTTCCCAAAATGAGATCCCAGCTCTGTAAGCCAAAGATTACTTTCTGCGTCTTTGCCCAGCATCTAGCACAGAGGATGAGAGAGAGCTAGAGCATCAGTCAGTGATAGAAAGGCAAGCAACAGCTAACAGTCCTGACTGAAATGTATCCCATGAAAATATTTCTCAGTAGAAAATGGACTTTTTCATTGAGTGGAATCTTTCTATAAAACTTTATCTGTTCTGTAGAAATTTGACATTTTTTATTGTTTACCTTTTTGGTTTTGTTTCCTTGAGTGGTGTTTTGAAAATTGTTTATGTTGTTCAGTTTAAAACAGGAAAATTCCTACAAAAATATCTAGCTGACGGAAGTTTTTCTTTTTTTTCTTACTTTGGGTTGGAAAACAGTGAATAGGTCACAGTTGCCCCCGGTGTAACACTGGCCATGCAAAGACGAACTCATGTTCACGTAGTGAATGTTGTGCGCTCAAAGTAAGTGAGTGACACCACTAGTTCAATAGAGCTGTGTGTGTTTGGGTGGGGGGAGGGGGTGGTTTTGAATTTGTGGGCTCAAATCCTCCTCATTTAAGCTTTGCATTTCTTTAAATCAGTACCCTGAAAAGTGGGAAGGGACAGGAAAGGTGAGGGAAAGGTAAGAGAAGGGCAAGGGAAAGGGAAAGGGGAAGGGAGAAGGGAAAGGACTGGAGGGAAGGAAAGGGAAGGGGAGGGCAAGAGGAAGGGAGAGGAGGGGAAGGGAGAAGAAGAAGAAAGTTAGGAAAAAATTTTCCATTGCCGGTCTCATGATTCCTCTCCAGCTTCTCGACTTTTAAGGGATCAAGTCTTCTAATTCTCGCAGGATAGTCTCTGAGGCCATGTTAAGTCACCCTTGTAATTACTGTCTTTAAAAAGAAAATTTGGAGTGCTTTAAAAGCAGATTCCCTTGTATTAAGAGACAGTACAGGTATGAAGTAGTGTGCTCCAGTGAACTGGAGTTAACTCCCCATTTTTCCACCTCTGTGCCTCTGGTACCAATCTCTGGTAATTTTGTTTTAGTGGCTTGGTTGCGGAGTGTTAACTTCTGCTCTGTGTGGTGAGAATACGGACTGTATCACTGAGGACCGTTGTGCTGCACTCTCTCACAGATATGCTTGGCTAGGAGGGACTGCAACCCTGCCCACATGTCACATGGAAGTATTTCAGGCGAAGCCTTTATGATAAATTAGGGAATATGATCAACCAGAAACAGCCGGACAGCTTTTTTATTAATCTGTAGGTGGATAACAATAAAAATGATGGAAGCTCTAATCAGCCACATTATTAACTAGAGGTTGTTGGGGCCAGGAGAGAAAAGGGGTGTGTGGGTGATGTGGGTGCTGGGGAGGGTTCAAAGGCACGGAGAGGCAAGAGTGTTGCCTGAAAGCACTGTCAGCCAGTAAAATTGAGAGGTGAAAACATTGCTGGAGATGATACCTTCAAAATTTCAGTCTTCAGCACCCCTTTCTCTTTTGCCATTTCCTTTGACATCTTATTTAATCTGGGAGCATCCATATTTTCAGCAGCCAAGTTGCCCATCAGTGCCTGATGCTCCCTGTCTCAGCTGCTCCTTCCTCCAGTCCTCGGTGCCTCTTGGGGCAAGGCCATGCCAGGACATCAACTAGATGTTCCCTTCTTGCCTTGCAGAAGGTGGTGAGACGCCTCCTTTGCGGACTGCATTGAGGGGTGACATGCTGTGCTTTCTGTTGATGTGTCTTTAACTTTTCCAGCAATACCTAGGAGACTTTGCTGATAGAAGTGAGGGAGGTGAGCAACTCAGCCCCCTTTGGCATTCAGTTTTAGCCAGTGGGGTCTTGTACATGGTGGGTGGGACCCTTGTGGTGGTAGAGAAAGGCTTCTGTGTATTCTCTGTGCCCTGTTTCGATGTGGGTCCTATTCACTTTCTTTTGGGGTAGTAATGTAAGAAAATACAATACAAAAGAGCCCTGTCTAAGCACCTGGATATGGAAGAACTGGAAGGCTCCAAGTCTCCATTAAAGCTTTGATTTGGCAGCATCACAAAGTCCTGCAGTCAACACACCTGTATGCAAATGTATTATGGACAGCTGAAGGGCCTCACTTCTTTGCTTCCTCTGTCATATTTTGCAATGCATATTATTTGCTTACAATTCAGGTCTGTCTCATAGTCTCTGTGGTAAGAGCATATTGAGGAAAGTCATCTCCTTTCCCAGCAATTTTCTCAGCTTCTCTTGATCATTAACATGCTGGAAATCACTTGAAAGAAACACTGCAATTTTTTAAGGGATTTTATTCATTTATTCATCAAGGTTAAGGACCCTGAAAAACTGCTGTCTACATCTTTTAGCACTTAGTTCTTTCAAATCTCATATACATTATAGTCCTCAATCTGGAGTTCTCTTTTGCTGTGAGGTTTTCTCTGCCTGTATCTTTTGTTGCAGTCTTAATGTACAATAAACCCCTTTAAAATTAGTTATACTGCTGCAGTTGTCAGGAGAACTCAAGTGATCTGATGAATTTAGTAAGAATTCCAGGCTGTGAAATAGACACAATGAAATTCTCTCCTTCAGCCTACTTGCCTCATTATTAAGCCTCCAGTTTATAGTGTGCAGACAGTCACACACTATAATTGAGGTTGAATTGCCATTCCCATTATAAATCCCTTTTCTTGCGTGCTCATAACTTCAATCAACACGTGGACTGAAACTATGCGTGCTCACTTTTAGCCCACAGTAGGATATTTAACTCCATGATCTATGGGCTTTAGCTCTGCTGCCATGCTCTGCTGCCCCATATATTTTACCCTAACAGGAGCTTCTGTTGAGGTTAAAACACAAAAGCTGAGTATTAACAGGTTTTCCTAGCTTAGTCACCAGGCTTGCATCTGTATTTTAGGTAGCTAGTGAAGCCATTGCACTCACAGAGGCATAGAGATTTGCAAGCCAGCCATCTGAGAGGATGTTCTTTCAAGATCCTGTCTATCAACTTAAATAAGTCTTTCTGAAGCCTTGAAAAACACCTGTCCGTCCCCATTGACTAGACAGGAAATGTAGGCATTTCCTGTATTCACTGCCCAGAATTTTAGGTACGGGTGAGTCCCAGCAAAACCCTTCCTCTGCTTCTTTCCTCTGCATCAGTGTGGTCTGTAAGTTCAGTCTGAATTTCTGTAGGGGATTCAAAACTGTTGACTAGATCCACTTGGACCCAGAGCAATTCCATTAAGTCTTTGATGCCAGGAGTGAAGACCTCCTTTTCTCTCTCTGTATTCTGTACTTGTTCTACCTCTCTGCTTTACTGCCAACTCTAGCACATCGAGGGAAGCACTTGAATGCAGACTTACACTGCATGGGCCAGCTTAGTGCCAAATCCTCCGAGCAAGTCTCAGTTCAGACGGACAGTTCAACATGCATGTCAACCTTCAGCCAAGATGAGTGGAAGGGAGCCGCCTCACGTCTGCAGAATTCAAGAAGCATGCAAAGGTCTGGGGTTCAGGGCTCAGTTCTGCTCTTTGCCACAGGTTTCGTGCGTGCCATCAGATGAGGCAGCTAGGTTGGTTGACTGGACAGATCTGCTGACCCAAATGCTGGTGGAGACCTCAGACTCAGATGTAGGCACTGGAAGTTAGATGGGACCATTTTCACCATAGCTCTGCTTGGAGGGATGCATGCAATGGAGGAAATGAACTATCTATAGAGGCAGAGTATGCTGCAGATACCCAATCCCTGTCCCATGCACTCTCCACAGACAAAGGAAGCGTTCTCCTGCCCTAGCTTCAGCACAGTGACTTCACTTGAGGTGCTTCATGAAGAGGACTTGAGAGCTGAGAGTTTGCAGAAACTCTTGCTGAGAGTTTGTGGAGAGGAGAGAGGTGTGAGGGATAAAGAAAAACTAGCGCATATTTGTCAGGAAACCCAAGCCAAAAGGATTTATGTCAAGAGATTTTTTTTTTTTTTTGGCAGTTATGAGACATCACACAAAAAATAAGAAACACACATACTCGTATATTTATAATGGGGACAAGGAGGTGGAGGAAAAAGATTTGTGCTGAAAGGAAATTGTCGTGTTGGGAAGTATGAAGTAGAGATATAAATGACATCCTACAGCCGGATAAACCGTGGACCAAGACCAGTCCTGTCTGCAGATGGCTGCTGTAGGGGAGTGTTTTTGATGCATGCTGTCTGGGAGGCCATAGCTGTTCACTAAATCTTTCTCTTTGCCCTCGCTGTGATGGTACAACAGCTGCACATGGAGTAGACAACAGTGGGGATGGAAGACGCTGCCTTTTATCCCCAGCGGTTTATTACCAACCCTTCATTCCTGCAGCAGGGAGGGAAACCTCCGCCTGTTTCTGGCGATCTGGCATCATGCTAATTTGCCTTGGTCAGTATTCCAGCACCCTCCTCCACCATCCTTGATGTGTGAGCGAGCCTGTGGCAGCGGCTGAGGATGCAGGAGCACGTGGCAGGACGTGAGGACGCCATGGCAATGTTTGCAGAGCTCATCTGCCAGTGCCACAAATCCCTGTTCTCCAGGCGTATGGCTCAGCTTTCTCACACCTCTCCCCCACTTTCTTTGCTCTCCAAGTGCTACTTGTAGGAGTTGCAAGTGAAGTGATGGAGCCTGAGGGAAAGGGAAAAATACAGTCTGTGCCTCTGAAAATGTAAAAGCGACCCCCCTGCATACTTTTTCCTCTCCTGATACTCATCTCTGTCCCCAGCTGAACTGCTGTGACCAACTGCACTGAGAATTTTACTCCACGAGTGCAGTGGAGATGAGGAAAAATATAAAGTGAGGGGAGGAAAGTGACTCCTACACTGCTAGCATGGTATAACCTTTATTTTGGGTGACAAGGCTTAACATCTTCCTTTTTGCCATTTGCTGCTTTTTGGGTCTACCCATCAGAGCCTACACTCTCTGGAAGATGGTGGTGTTTCCCTGTGTGGTATGTGCATGTTTTGTGAATGTGTCAGGGATCCTGGCACTAAAACAAAGTTCTTTTTAGCACTATTTTCCTCCATTGTAATGGCAGGAGGGGCTGAGCATGAGCTGTCCATGCTGTCCTGTATCCATAAACTTAATAAATCCATTCAAATCCTTTTCCTAAGAAGTACTTCTGACAATCACTGTCCACATGTGCCTGGACTGGACAGAGTTTTAAGAAGTGGGTTGGCTGGAATAAGGTAGCTCTGAGCTTTGCTGACATTTATCCCTAGGAAACTGTGAAGAGTTTCTGCAGCCACCAGAGCTGTTCTGTATTTGTAATGAGTTTTAAAATTATGCCTCAAGCTTGGTCTGCTTCAGAGACGGAGTTTAACGAAGAGTCAACTCCAACTAACACCAGTCTCAGCAAACGAATATAAAGCATTTTGGGTAAGTCCAAGCTATCCTTTACTTAAACATTGTCACTAAGAAAATTCTGCTGCTCTCCAGTTTTGACACCAGCAACAAGGTTACACTCAAGACAACTAACGACACGCATTTTAAGCTGACTGGTTGTTCTATTTCCAGAGATTAACTGGATGCTGGATTTGTGTGTAAATTTATAGGTGCAGGAATATAAGAAATAAATGAACATAATGTTCCATCACCTTTCCGGGGATGGAGGTGAGGCTGACTGGCCTGTAGTTTCCTGGGTCCTCCTTCTTGCCCTTTTTGAAGATTGGAGTGATGCTGGTTTTCTTCCAGTCCTCAGGCACCTCTTCTGTTCTCCGTGACTTTTCAAAGATGATGGAGAGTGGCTTAGCAATTACATACGCCAGCTCCCTCAGTACTCGTGGGTGCATCCCATCAGGGCCCATGGATTTGTGGGTGTCCAGTTTGCCTAAGTGGTCTCTAACCCAATCCTCCTTGACCAAGGGGAGTTTCTCCAGACTTTCTCTCTTATCTCCAGGGACTGGGAATCCTGAGGCCTGGCCTTAGCACTTGTCATGGTTCAAAGCTGGGCTGGCTATTAAATGGACAACAGATGATCTTTGTTAACCCCAGTCGGTTGAAATGGCACGAGTATTACCAGTTTGAACCCCATCCCTGTCGAGTCCTTCAGTTTAAAGCCCACCTCACCAAGCTGTCCAGCCTGTTGCTGAAGATTTGCTTGCCTCTTCTAGACAGGTGGAACCTATCCCTCCCTAACAAGTTAAATTATGGCATCTGGAGAAGGACAAATCTTTCTTGCTGAAGTATTTTCTGCAAAGAAAGGTCAATCTTGACTCCTCCTCCATCCTTCACCTGCTTTGTAATTACTAATAAGAAAACATTCATTTTGAGCCTGCTGGACTTAAAAGACTTTATTGGTTGTGTGTATCAGCGGCCATGTGAATTGCTGCACTACCTAATAGGAGCTTCAGTTTGTGTAAGCTGCGCTTCCACTCTCTACCACTGGTCCTTCTCCTTCACTGAATGCTGTTTCCCATGAAATACTGAAATATTTTGCTAATTGGAAACTTTTCTGGAAAGTTCTACTGCTTGTGAATCAACAGTTTCCTCCATTAAAAGTTTCTATATTTTGAATGGTTTGGCCCCATCTGGGTTGCAAAATGCACATTTTGCAGGCTGGAATTTAATTTTTTTTTCCAATGACATCTGCTAGATACTTTTGTGGGAGATTTGACTCCCTTCTTCTTTCCCCACAAAGTTCAAGTAGGTCAAATGCTACCGTTGATGATCTAACTTTAGCTTTACTCCTTCAAATCCCCACTAGTCTCCTGGACTTGACTTTACAAGTCCTTTCATGTCACTTCACACTGTAGTGGGAGGAAGTGAAAATTACAGGCCACAGGCAGGGTTCCAAAAAGTGCTCTCTCTTTCTCAGAAAAGGGCTGGCATCTTTCCACGGGCCTTCATTGTATTTTATAGCCATACTACAGTATTTAACAGCATAATTTAGTAAGTGTCGGTACTCTGTCGCAGAGTGTGGAGAAACTGTCTTACTCAACCTCTGCCGACGTGTGCTGATTCAAATAATGCAACGTGAGGTAACGTTAGTGTTTTCTGGAAATGAAACTGGAGTCTGAAATGCCCTTATTGGCCATCAGCATAAATACTGGTGTCATCCTGATCAGCAAGCAGAATTCAAGACCTTCTGCGTTTAAAAGGTGACTCTCATGTTTTAATTCATTTCCCACCAGATTAGCTACCTCAAAGCGCGGACACACATTCCACTAGTTTATGCTTGAGACAAAAGTTGTTGATTTTATGCTGCTTTTCCTGTCATACCTTTCCTAGTTTTTAAGAACCAGTAAATCATTTATTCATTATAATTGCATATGGTTGTATCTGAACTAGTTCTTTCCATTTAAAAAAAATATGAAATTATTAAAGAAAAATGAAATCCTTGACACGGATTGAAAATATATCCTAAAAATGTCTGCATAAGATCTGCTACAACACACAAAATCTGAGCGAAACTTTCCCATCCTTCCAACTGCAGTGCCTCTTCATTCCTTGCACACTTTGAATGCCCAGGGAGATAGGTCTGGCTGGGATCCTAGACTGCCATCTGATTTAGGGTGTTTTAAGCATAGAGAGATGGGAAAACAGTGACTGTTCTGGGCTGTCAGAGACCATTTCATGTTTACGTCAGCTATGCAGCTACCATCTGTGTCTTACCAGAGTATCACAGAGGTCAGCTGTCAAATGGAGTAGGAAGAGGCAACAGTTGCATCAAAAGCTGGTCAGATATAATCTCCTGAAGATACTTTAATGTGTACTTCAGCTCAGAAGGCTGCAATAGTCCATCATAATTTCAATTAGCTGACTTTGTACTCAGCATAAAACATTGAATCCATGTAATTTCATTCTTCACGCTTGCAGTCACAATGTCAAACTCTTCCTGCAGGACTGGTGCATTTTGGTCTACACTGCGCTGATTTTTGACCTGTAGCCTGGTCTAAGTCGAAGCTTCCTCTGCATATAAGCCAAGGGGTAGTGACTGTTCCTTCTCTCAGCTTAGAGATGAGTTCTAGTATCAATAAGGGCTGTGCACGCATCATGTCCTGGCTTCAATTCACAGGCAGTAAGACTGGACCGGATGATCCCTAAGGTCCCTTCTAACCTGGTATTCTATGATTCTATGAGTTGGCCTGACATGGGCAGCCAGGGATAAGTTATCCACTGTGCATGTGGGAAACCATCTCTTCTCCACTGGGTGGAACTAAAACTACTGTGTGGGGCAGAGTCGTACCCCATAGTGTGCACTGAAGTTCTTGTCCCTCCATACACTCCAACACTTCTTTTGGTAAATGATTTTGTGCTCAGCACCCTCCCTACCCACACTGGTTTTCCTAAACAGATACCCAGTCCAGAAAGGAGATGCAGTAAATCCTAGCTGATCTACCAGACTGGCCAACGGCGAGGAGAGGGCTACTTTGGGAGCCTATGTATCTCAAATGTAGGTATAATGAAGTTGTGCAAATCTACCTGTATAGCCTTTGATAGTTTTATTTCATGACAATAACAAGGGGTATGACCAGAAGACAGACCTGCTTTGAATAGCAGGTTGGATGAGAAAACCACAGAGGTCCCTTCCCACCAGCATTGCTGTAATTTGAGTTCTATACCTGCTCTGTTGGGAGAGTTCAGAGGGGTGGTGTCCATAGCAGTAACATATGCACATCTATAGCAATCATAGAATCATGGAGTATCCCAGGTTGGAAGGGACCTGGAAAGATCACCTGGTTCAGCCTTTCGTGGGAAGGGGAACATAGATGAGATTCTCTAGCACCTTGTCTAGTTGCATCTTGAAAACCTTCAGTGATGGGGACTCTACCACATCCCTGGGCAGATTGTTCCAGTGATTTTTCTCACTGTAAAAAATTTCTTTCTTATATCAAGATGAAAACTCTCCCAGTACAACTTGTAGCCATTGTCCCTTGACTTCTCCATGCGTCTCCTTGTGAAGACAGTCTGTCTTCTTTGTAGCTACACTTTAAATCCATAACATATTTCCTCTGCAGCCTTCACCTGAAGTTATCAAAGCAGGCAAGGTAGTATTTTTAACAAGAATGAGCTAGTTGGGCAATGGACTCTGTTTTGTATTTTTAAAAACCTGCCCTGTAAGCCTCAAAATCAATATGAGGCAAAGGCATAAGTCATTTCACAAATGGGTAAAGTGAAGTGATGCGACCCAGAAACGGTGATGAGTAATACTGCCGTAGGCTAAGCACTGGTCCATACACTCCTCTCAAGATGTGGCTTGGTAACTGTCCAGCTCCACCATCTGCAGAGACTGAAATTCAATTGCTCTTAATGAGAATGAAATTACGGTGATGTTAGCATAATTAAAATTAGAAGAATTCTAGTTCAAGGATGACTGATGCCAATCGAAGTCTTTGGATGGAGGCAGAAAAGGCAGGTTCAAGAATGTTGGCTCAGATTTTATTCACCTGCACAATTTCCCCAGGTACAGGAGGAAATGTCTTTAAAAAAAAAAAAAAGTTTAATGTGGATACTGACTGGTATTAAATAAATGATGCATGTTGGCAGAGCGATAGATGAGAATAGTGGAAAACACATTGTGAAAGGAATCAGAAGAATTGCTGTCATAAATCTCCCCAAACTATTCTAGTCAGACATAGGTTAAAACCAAAGCAAGTTACTGGGAGCATAAGGGGACTTTAGAAGAAACTCATGACTCTGTAGGTTTGTTGACACAAGTTTTGCCCATGTGTTCACCCTCTTAGAAGAGGAGAAATGAATGGTCAGGGAAAGGAAAGGGTTGTGAAGGTGTGACATTGCAACTTGAGTTGTTTGGCTTTTAAGTTTTGTTTTTTATTTGTGGCAGGTTAAAAGAGCTCCAGGTGTTCTCTCTAGAAAAAAAAGACATTAGAAGGCAACATTAATCAAGTTTACAACATATTCAAACAAGTAGATAAAGAAGAGAAAAAAAAATACTCTGAATTTTTTTTCTAATGAATGCATATTTTAGCTGAAGAATTCACAGGAGTCGACACAGAAAAAGACATGTATATAAGCAAAACTAGCATTAGAAGACAAAGTGGGATTATTTTCAAAGCTCATAAATAATTTATCTCTTGGAAGAAAAATGCAGAGGTTTCTGTTGCTCTTATTACCAAAGGAATTACTTCAGGCCTGATAAAGTAAGAGGCTAAAGGGGATTTCACACAGAAGAATGGCAGAGCATAGCTGTTTGTCTGTTACAGCTTGTCACACCTATCATGGTTTTTTTTGGGCAGAAGATGGGCATGTTGGGACAGGATATTCTGGCTTCTTTGACACGCTAAAATGCCTGTATCCAGTGCCAAATGACCTTTACATTGGAAAGAAATTGCAGTTTCTTGTCGACTTTCGTAAGATGTTCACTGAAAACAGTTGTAAATGTTCCTATTAAGTTTTTGCTGCAGAAACAGGCCATTGCTGAATGCTTTTGACAACCCCACTTGGAAAAGCCCAGGAGGAGCTTGACAAAGGACCAGCCACTGGAAAAATTTGAGGAGAAGAGTGCCTTATTCATTTGCATTTCTAGTTATCATGGAAATTGTGCAACTTTACAGTGACCACGGCAGGTCATATAAGAGCTTTATTATCTATTTTGCACACGCAAATATCTATGCCACCATCACACCTACTCAGTCTCCACACCAGCCACTTTGTGCACTTTAGCCATGCAGTCAAATGGCTGAAGTTCTCAAAGTCCCTGTTCCATATAATTTCTGTTCCTGCCAGGTGAGAACAACTGATAACTGCCCCTGTGGCTCATATTCCATTTTTTTTTCTTAATTGAACTGGTCTGTATTTGTCTCGTGTTTGAAACAACTTTTCTGGACAGGGAGAGAAGCCGGACTGACAGCGCTGAAACCTGGTTTCTGTGAACCTGTGATCTCTTTCCCTTAGCACACCTCAAGCCTGTTGGCTGGAAGTCACTAAAGCTCAGCTCAGGGAAGAGGTGCACAGAAACTCCAACGCATCTTTTAGGTATGCAGAACCTGACCATGTGTGCACTCTCTGAGGCTATTTCAAATGGTAAGTACAAACCATGGCTAATCTGTTTTACTTCCCACTGCAGCTGGCTTCCCTCAGTTACTACCTCCCAGCTGAGATTTAGTGGTTTCCATCCTCATGGAAGTGAAGTGTTTCCTAATTCAGCCAGGTGTAATGCTTGGTCATCACTATCTATCCATCACCTGTGGGCAGACAAGGCGAATCTGTGTGCGCAAGCCCTGGAGGAGTAATCCCTGAGAAGTGAGATCTCACTCTTTTCTTCGCTTCTCTGCTAAAAATGCAACAATAGCACTAGCTGGACTGATGAGCAGTGATCTAGACCCCTCTGATATAGAACCACCAAAAGATTTCACATAGGAAGGCTTACTGACCAGCTGGATGGCAAGCAGCTATCACTAGTGAACTTGTACAGAGGCAAAGCAAGGTCCAGTCAGGCCAAGTTTGTCCACTCACTCCAGCTTCACAGACCTCTACACGCTTTTCTTCACTGTTTGGAGTTAGTGGGGAGGGAGTGCTCCTTTAAATCTCATGTATGAAAACCCTTCCTAAAATCTGACATTTGGTGATATCAGCCCCTTCATGGAAGGAAAAATTCCTCAGTCTCCGATAAACTGGATCTGGACTGTAAGTCTTTCAGGCAAGTGTGTTGCTTTACATGGGTTCTCTACCTCTAGAAAAATAAAACACCTTAAATGCCCAGTATTTCACCCAAACTCAGCTCCATCCCAGCACTGCAAAAGCTTGGTACTCAAGAAGAATAAAGCTTCAAGATCAGGCTTTTGGACTGGAAACAGATATAAATAAATCAGATATAGGACAACTCCTACTAAAACTGCAGAGCTTAATTTGCTTACCCAAGTAGCTCTCCAGTTCTTTATCCTGTTTTGGCTTGGACTGTTCTGTGCAACCCAGTCATCAGAACAGGAGTTTTGATGTTCACCCACCAAGCCATCTCCTGAGTGGGGTGCTCAGACTGGGCAGAGGAGTCTAATAGCTGGTCCCACACATAGAGCCAGCCTGCTCATCTCAGCCTAACCTCATGTTTCTTCTCATATCCCAAACTTGGCTGCTTGCTGCTTATCAGCTAGCAGAGGTATGCACAGGGGCTCAGACCCTCTTTGTCTTTGGCATTTGGGCTGTGGAATGCTAATGCAGGTGGTCTGGATACCTGTCCCTTGGGGTTGAGAGCGTTGGGTCCAGAGGGGCAAGTATCTCTTCATCATCAGTCTCCTGGTTGCCTGCCCTCAAAGCAAACCAGGCTGCTCCCCAGAGCCAACTCCAGTGCATTTGTGTGAAATGTGCTGCAAAGTGTTAGTCCAACAATTATTGTGTGAAATTTGTTTGCTCTGGCATGCTCTGAGTTTGCTCCAGAAAGCAGCAATAACAGAGAAGATCGAGCAGAAGGAGTTAAAACAAGGGAAAATTGGGCTGGCACTTTTCACCTGTGCTTATATGCCATTGTAACAGTGGCTGGAAGCTTCTATTGGCTTGGCTTAAAAAAGATATTGCTGATGTCTAACACTTGATGACAGATGGTTCACCAATACTGCTAGACCCATTGTCTCACTTAATAGCTCTTTGTTCTAGCTGAAAGAAGGTAATCTTTTCTTGTAGGAGTTGGTAGGAGGACCTGTGTACAATCTGCTTTCCGACAACCGTTTCCGTTTTGGAGTCTGTTCTGTAGCTCACTGAAGTGGAATCATCTCCCTTACCCTCTGGAGGAGGGACTCACAAAGGAAGCATCACAGCTGTGATGCCTAATTTGTGGGTGTTTTGCTATCTGGTGGGAATCACAACACTGAATTAGGCAATTGCATTCTGTGTGCTGTGTATGGAAAAAGTGAAACACGTGATCCAATCTGCATCAAAGAGTAAGGAGAGGTTTAGGGCCTCTGTCTCTCTGAGGAGGAGATTTTTGGGATGTCATGCTGTGCCTCCCCACTGGGGAGAGTCAACCCACCCACTCACCAACTGCCTGCAAACTTGCATCTTCATATCTTGTCAGGAGCTGACAGCAATAGCTGCAACCCAGAAATGCATACGCCCCAGGAGCAGCAGACGAAGGTGTACCAAGGACACAGTCTGTGTGCCCTTCTCCCAGTAAAGTGTCCTGTGTGCTGTACATCACGTTTGTGGGAGCAGCGTTAGGAGACCAGGTCTCCTCGGAGAGCTTATGAAGTCATTTGCTCCCCGTTTCCATTTCTATTTCCACCTTTTAAACAAAATGAGGCAGATCAATAAGAGGAGTTGTGAATACCTCCCTGGACTGCTTTATGACTGTATAATCAGGGCCATCTTCTGAGTCATTGGAATCTCAGGGGACAAATCGCAGCTTCCAGCTGGACAGAGGAAGAATCTGAACCTTTGCTTATCATATCTCATGTGAATGCACTGCAAACCTCGATGCTGCTACTTACAGGAAAAGGGAATGCTTACCTGTATGCGTGCAAGGAACCTCCTTTCCCGGTCTGTGCTTGCTCGAGGTAGCCCATGCCAAATTCAGAACTTACCAGATCAAGACCTAGAATTCAGGATGGTTTATGGATGCCATGGTGAGAGGATGTTTGCTACCAAAGTGGTTTTTTGCCACCAGAAGACGTTGCGTGTTTACCAGTAATAGTGGTATACAGGTTCCTCAGCAGCAGTGTGGGAATGTTTAAGGATTGGCACTAACAAAACCTTGTACAATACCAGTGATGAGTGCAAGTGTGCAAAGAGACGGGACTCCGAGCAACCTGATCTAGTTGAAGATGTCCCTGCAGGGGGTTTCAACTAGATGACCTTTAAAGGTCCCTTTCAACCCCAAATTTTCTATGATTCTATGAGACACCAGAGTGACCTCATTCCCTTAATAAATGAAGCACAAGGCTCGATATGGTACCTTTCGAATGTTTTTTGGGGATGTGTTTGCTCTATTGTGAGAGCTTACTGTAGTGAGAGAGAAGTGATGGGATTGAAACCCACTTTAAGGGCTGATACCCACAATAAGTAGAACAGCAGTGCCATTCCAAAGGCATTTTCAGACTCCACAATTGGCTAAATTGAGACTGTGGCCCATTCCTATTTCATTGGCTCTGGAGTGGTAGGACAAGACAGGTAGTTTCAAAAGAAATTTGCTAAAGGACATTCCCAGGCAACAGCATCATCGGCTTCCTTCTCTGAGTGATGCTGTGCACAAGCTGGCACAAGCTGCTTGGGCAGTGTTAGTTCACTGCACTGAAGCACCCAGTGATAAGTCTTTCCCCCTCTACCAAACCCCTGTGATGTGTGAGTTCTTCCTGGGACCACAAATGCAAACACCTCACATGCTTCTGGACCCATGGGGCAGTTGCTGCCCTGATGTATTTGGGACTGGGGGAAATGTGCTGTTGGAAACCAGAATATTCAAGGTGGAAAAGTCCTCACCTTGCTTTGCAAGGACATTTCCAAATGGTATCACAGTGTTAGTTACATGAAGGGAAAACAGGCAGAGCTCTGCAGCCTCACTCAAAACCCAGATCTTCTCTTAATAAAAAAAGTTGTGTAACGTACATCTGCCTGGATTGGGGATGGGGTGGAAGTGGGGAGAGGAATTGTTTCCTCTTGTGTGCGCAAAGGAAGAGTGGCTCCGTGGCTACATCAGGAAATGCTGATATGGAAAAGAGACTCCTGGAAGAGATTTACTGCTTTCTTAGACACTCAAAAATGTGATTAGTGATTGAGGTGTCTCCACGGGACTCCAGAACGAATGACTGCAAACCATGCCTTGTACATGTACTAAAGGTTGCCCCCGGCTGTTTGTGGGGATGGGATTGCAGTTTACTGTAATCACACTGGTGCCATGAAGCACCTTGGCAAAAAATGGATGTTTGACCTTTAATAAACCTTTACTTTTGTGTAATGTGATTTAGCAGCTACAAATGAGAGAGGAGTCGTCATCAAACAACCAGTGGCTTTTGAACCTCTGTAATAGTGTTCCCGATCTGCTGTATGCTGGTGCAGGCAGCTACAGGCTTTCAGGTTGGCTCGGCCTCTCTTCGTTTTCATTGCTTCACACTGCAGTTTTAATTTGGCTATTTGCCAACCCCAAGAACACAATCCCGTGCCGCAACAGGCCCACACTGCAAAGCTTTATTTGTTTTGCTTTACAGCACCTAGAATGTAACGGGGTGAACTTCCTTTGGAAAGAGGCATAGAGTCTCCGTATGACAAGCAGTTAAATCTTAAACCAGGGCTGGTATGTTTGGACAGCCCGGAGAAGGGTGTTTAAATCAACCGTAACGCCGTATCTACATTTGTGCTTCGGCCCATCCTACTTCAGTCCGTGTCTCCACCATAACCAGAGAGGTGAGTGTGGCAAGTGAACATCACGTAGTTCAGGCAGCAGTGTGGTCACAGCACTGTTTTATTCCCCAGCACACCCGTGTAAGTGAACATCCAGTGGGCTGACATTGTCGTGGTGCCTCCCTCCTTTTCTGGGACTTGGCTTGGAAATTTGCCCACTTTCTGAGCTCGCAGTATAACTCATGGGGAAGTGCCAAGAGAAAAGTGAGGACTATGCATGGTCCCTCCTGTTTCACTGGTTGTCGCTGCTGGTCCTCCTAGCCAGATTCCCCAATCCAGTAGTACCAATAGTGTTTCGCTGAAGTCGAATATTTTTAGGGATACTGACTTGGGTCATAGAGGCAACTTTAATAGTGTTTTCTGGATTCCCTTTGGGAGATCGCTGCTCCCCAGCACTGAATATTTTATTTTCTGTGTATTGCAGGGTACCTGAAACAAGACTCTGAAATCTTGTCCCACAATCATCAGCCAACAGCCCCCAACTGTGTCTCAACGGCCAGGATTATCCCCAGCTGGATGCACCAGGGATGCAGCCTATCCTACTCAGACCATGTGATGATGTCCTTGCAGGTATACCAGGACGTACCTTGTAGTCCCAAATCCGCTGCAGGGACATAGCATGTACCTCAAGGAGAGGGAAGGAAGGTTTCTGGGGACCTTGGGGGTCATAAGTGAGAGTGGGGAGGGCAGCCTGGAAAACGGGGAGAGAATCAGGCAACACCTTTGAGTGCTACCTTTGCTGCGACACTGTGGCAAGTTGAGCCTATTTGTTGTGGGGTTTTCCTTCTTCAAAGTGTGATTTTTACCAGCCCCTCCCTTTAGTTCCCAATCCGGCCCAGGTCAGGGGACACGTCTCTGTTTGTCCTCTGCATCCCTGCAGCTCAGGGCAGGACACTGAATGGTTTTGGTGCAGAAACCTCTTCTTACCGGAGACTCACTCCTCATTTTCTAGCTCAATGACGTGTGAGGCCAGTTCCCACATCTTTAGCCTACTCAGAGCCTACTCTACAGAGCATCTTCTCTGCCAAAGGCTGAGATAAGGTTGATTTATGTGCTCTTCTGTATTTGCCTTTACCTTCACATGAAAAGAAAATACTGACCGTATTCCCTCCTTGTATTCATCACCTGATTTACATTTCATTTATTTCTATAGCCCTGAACAGACATTAGTAACTCGTAATAGTAATAATAGAAGTTTCCACTAATAGAACTCCTTTCATCTGTGGAGTTCAAATTATGGACAAGCACCATTAGCCCCATTTAGAGATGGATTTAGCTGGTGCAACTTGTTCAAATGCAGATGCGGCTGCACGAATCAGGAAGAAAATGCAAAGGCTCCTGATTTCGGCCCCAGTCTCAGCTCAGCTGATCTGGGAGAGCAATTTCGGGGGGGAAAAATATAATAATTCAAAAGACAAGATGTGAGAGATGCTCAGGAAGAAATTGAACCTAATCTCTGGAGACTGCTGAATTTCACAAGGTTGTCCCAAAGCAGCAAAAGGAGCAACGTCCCAAGCTTTGGCCTCTATACTTAACAGCATGAAAAAATCATGAGCGTGAAATCAAACAACAGGCTTCAAATGGGAGCTACAATGACTCTAATTTGTATGTACCACTATTTGATCTTCTAACCTACTAGGTTTAAGGTAAACCACAGTGGAATATCAAGCAGACATTAAATGAAACAGTGTCATTAATTCAATCCAATGAGATATGTTTTATATAACAAAGGGATTTGTTCTGATACTCAAACAATGTATATTAATGAAAGAGTTGAAATAGATTCATTTTGTTCTCAAAGCAAACACATTAAGGAAAGTCATCAAGAAGTAAAGAACATGGCATTTTTTTTTTAAACTGTGCTTTATTTAGGGCTAAGCTGGAAAGCGTCATTCAATAATTACAGAAGATTACAAGGAGTTTTAGGGAATTGAGAGTGAAAGAGCAGTTGTATGGAACTGCAGCTGCATTACACATCTGTACTTCCTAGCTGTGGGCTCAGTCTGGCTGTCCTTACTCGGGCAAAATACCCGCTACATCCCAATGGGAGTTCTGACAGAGTAAGGACTGTAAGATCAGGCCCAGTAGGGAATTAAAAGTAAAATAAAATAAAATTAAAAAAAAGCGAAAGGAAGAAAGTTCAAGACTGAGATAAATAATACTAAGAAAAGCAAACAAGAACATTAAAACAGAGTAAAACCAAATAAAGAATCAGAAACAGTTATCACACTGCTCAATTGATGCAAACAAGTGTGAGAATGATGTAAATCAAGTTTTAAGATTGTGAAAATAAATTATAATAAATATGATATACTTTAAAATATATGTGTTCTTAAATAATTAATTGTTTTTTCTGAGTCAGATTTTTTAAAGCAATGTCTTATTTTTTAACTGCTCTAAAGTCATTTACCAAAGATAAATATCGTGCTTTCATTAAATAGTTTTCCTTGTTTTTTCTCTATCATTACAATTAAAAGTCCTACAAAATATGCAAATTTATTTACAGAAAAACAGAGCCAGCATCTTTGTTTTTAAACATCCCCCTTGTTTCTCAAAATTCCTTGTAAACAGTTTCAGAAATTCTTCAAAGAGATTGCTTTTTTATTTTTTTTGTTTTTATTTTTTATGTTTTTTTATGTTTTTTTTTTCTTTTTTAAGATTAAGGTTCTAGGCTAACCCCTTGCCCTGAAGGATTCTAGAGCAAATATGGAAGCTACTGAAGCATAGGATGATGGGAATTTTGCGGACAGCAGATCATGAAGACATGAAGCGTTTAGCTGTGTTTTGTTGTTCAAGTTAGAACTAACGTCTGATAAAAAGACAGCTGTTTTGTTTCCCATTTGCATTGTCTACAGAATCGAGTTTTGTTTTGTTTATTTTTTTTTAATAGCTGGAATGATTGCAGTTAAAAAAGCTGCCAAAATAGCCATTTATCTCCTTTTTCTCCTTGATAAATAACAGCATCCAACAGCAATTGGCAGAGAGTAGGAATTTATGCTCAATCTAAACTCTACAAAAATTACAGTTCTACAACATCTTTGTTTTTAGCATTAACGCTAACTCCTATGTAGTATTATTTTTTTTTTGCTTTTTTGTTTTTTTTTATGTTGTCTAATTTTTTCTATTATATAGGTATTTTAAACTTTCTTTTTTTAAATTCTGTACAACTATTAGGATTTTAAATGGGGAGAGTTAGAAGCATTTACAAACCTTTTTTGTTTTCCATTTAATATCAACCATCTTTCCTTTCTCTTCTCTATGCCTTTTTATGTATTTATTTATGTATTTATTTACTTTTTTGCTTTTCATAGATATCCTTCTTACTTGCCTTTAACAGCACGATCCTTACGTATTATACAGAAAACCATATGAAAGCTTCATAGACTCTAATTAATGTATAACCAAAGAACCTCCCAAAGTATCAAAGAACTATTATCTTGCCGTTTTAAAAGCATGTAAGCATTTTTTTTTAATTTTTACATATTTCATATAATTGCTCTCAAAAACTGTTTTAGGAACAGCTCAGAGAAAAGGAAAGAACTTCCATATTTTACATACAGCTACAAGTCTGCGGTAAAAAGTTTTGTCCTTTGGTCCCTATATAGCTAAGGAATGACAGATAAAGATGCTCAGTGACTGTTACCATGGATCACGCATGGTAACCGCATCCTTGGTGGCAAACAGGCACTCCTTTGTCAGTATCCAGGTTTGCATCTCCTGTTTGAAGAAAAGCCGCTGTGGTGATATCAGTGTCTCTTCAGAAATCCTGGTTGATCCTGTTCCTGTTCTGATTTTACTTATGTGTTTTTTTTGTTTGTTTTCAAGCGCATGTCCTTCGAAGTCAGCAGATGTGATACTTTTCTTGAAGAAATGTTACAGTCTAAACAATCAAAGAGAGAATAAGTCTGAAGTCTTCAGCTTGATTGATATTTGCTGATATGTCAAAGGTGTAATCCAACAGTTCCTGTTTTTTCTAATATATATATACTTTTTTTTTTTTTCTAAATGTGGCCCATTCAGCTGCTGCCCTAAAAAAATGAAGAAGATCATTGCAAATTAAATCAAAAAGGGGGAGGGGGAAGTAGGGAAGGTAGGGGGTATTTGGGACGGGGGTAAAAAGACCTAAAAAATGTAAATGAAATTAAAAACAAGCCTGTTCTTTTGGGCCCAATCCTGCTCCTGTTGAAAGTAATGGGTGTTTTCTTCTCCCTTCAATTGGGACAGGATGGGGCTTCTCATTTGGTGTTCGGTTTTGGAGGCATTGGCTCTGATTCTGCTCCCACTCAACGTCAACAGAAAGATTCGTCGTGACTTCAGTGAGAACCAGATCAAAACCAAAGTGAGCAAGGTAGT
>VZSC01010469.1:144473-226973 GCA_013398225.1 Steatornis caripensis | reverse complement strand
CATACTTCATGACCAGTTAGGGTCTGTGCACAAGAGAAGATTATGCAAAGTATCTTTGCTGCAGTTAACAGTGACCAAGAACTTGCTCCACTGAGCAAACCATAGTCAAGTACATCTAGTAAATGCCAATATTCCTCCAACTTAACTTCTTCCTTGAAGCTACTAAGTGGAGCCCGAGACTGTTCTCCTTGAACTTTGGATAGAGATAATGGCTTAACTCCTAATGATGGGATTCAGGATGCAGACATCTTCATTTGAGCAAATCACTCTACGCTGCTTTTAGTGGAGACAGGCAGGGCTCATATGTCCTGATTCAATTGTCCTAAGGGATCGTTCCAGATGAGACTGTGAACCATGGACAAAAGAAGCCTATACCTCTCTTGTGGTTATAAAGAGGACCTTGAACGACTAGCTGTGAGGTAGATCGTTACAGTGTGGGTCTACAACATCAGGTGAAATGAATCTCAGTCTAAGCCTTGGTTAGAGCAAACATGACTTTAGTCATGTCCTTGTAACCTCTGCTGTCAGCACAGTAGTCCTAATGCTACAAACAACTCTGTCACAGGAAAGCTTTTAACAACAGCTTATAACCAGACTGTGAGGATCAGCTCTGCATTGTGGGAGACATTCATCGCCCATGTTTATGTTGAGCAAGATTTACTTCCCCTAGAAGTCTTTGGCTTGGACTCTTCCTATACAGGTATTCTTCCCTGTCTCTTGCTGGTGCTAATGGCAAACTGTCCTGGCTTCAATGGGAGAAGGATTGCTACTCTTGCTAGTGTGACAAAGTCAAGCTGTTACGTGGAGCAAGATTTCTGTCTGTCTGTACAACAACCTTCTGAAAGCAAGAGAAAGACCTTTCCAAAGACTTTATGAACTAAGAATGTGTAAATGTTCTTCTTTAAAAGTAGACAGTTCCTGTACTCCATGACATTCACCATATAGTCTAGGGACTGCTAGGCTTTTGCAGCACTTTGCACACACCTCTCAGGTCATCTACCTGCTGTCAGGATATGAATATATCTGCTAGGGTTGCAAATGCAACCAGCTACAGGTGCAAGGTTGCTCTGTGTCTTTGCAGGACCACAGAATTTGTCCAACGCTGCCTCCGTCCTGGTGGGCAACCAGGTTGACGTTCTTCTTCCACTGCATAAAACTACTGCCTCCTATTACTCGTTATTTCCAGTGTCTTTTCCCCTAGTCCTTCCTAGTTAAGTCTCCATGGATCACCTTCTCTATCTCTTTTTCTGTGCTATCGTGGAGGCAAGGAACCTGTCTCCAAAGAAACTCAAAAGCCATCAATTCTTTCAGCATCAAAGTGGCAACCTCCTGTGCTCACACTTAAGACTCTGATCACGGCTGTATAGTGCTCATGTGCCCACCACCTATATAGACTTATTTACCTTTGTGTAAAACATATTAGTATCTGTTTACACACACATACACAGACACGTGTGTGTGTGAGTCCATTCGAAACTGCAGTCAGGATCCTGTCCTTCCATCTGCCCAAGTATATCTATAGAAAGGCAGTGGAGATATTTTTCCTATGGGTGACAGATCTTTACAGCTATTGCCTCTGAGGCTGATCAATATTATTAAAATTCCAACCCATGTTTTTCTCCATTGCCTTTCTTCTTGTTTCTATAGCAATTTCTCTCTCTGTTTTATGTCTCTGTACCAACTTTCTTCCAATGTTGGATGGCTCTGCTTTCCGTCTGCCTCAGCCCTCCTCTTCACCATACCCTGATACCAAGCCACAGATCTCCGCTTTCCCAGCTCCTGCCCGGACTGCCCGGCACAGGTGGAGGAAGACGGCAGGGCTCTCCAAAATAGGCTCCATCCCTGCGACAACTGCTGCTAAGGCTGTCGTGGGGAGTCCAAGATTAGGAGTCCAAACGTCTTAGAGTGGGAAGGGCAGTGCGGTGAAGGGGACTTTGCATCCATGCTGGGATTAAATGAAGCCTGATCATTTACACTAGAAATCAATGCATTTACCTGGACTCTTGGGGTGCTATTTTTAGGAAGGAAAAAAAAAAAAAGAAAAAAAAAAAAAAGAATGTTTTGATCAGATGCTTCAGTTCTAATATCCAAAGGTTAAAAAGGAGACAGATAGTATATATGAATCTTTATATACATGAATATGCACACATACATATCATACATATGTATACGTACAGGGGTACTATATATACATACATATCAACAGAGACAATTACACATATACAGACAGAGAAGCTAATGTGATCTAACAGGGAGATGGGAGTCCAGCATTTCAAATGCTAATGTTTTCTGTGCTTTTTTTTTTTTGAAGATGCTTGATGACCCTGCCTCATTTTTCCCATTTATAAATTAAAAGTGACGATAAAAATTAGCTCTTAAATTGTAATGCACTTATTTCAAACAATCATATGACTTACTTGCTGTGCAGTGCTGTTACTAGGATTGTTCTCACTTAACTATGTTACATTAAGAGGTGGTTGAAAAATGACAATTATTTTCCAGGGGAAAATTGTCATTATTTTGGCTTTCTTTCCTGTGAATATTTTAGTTACAAAACAAAATAAATCTGGGGTGGGGGAAGTAGCCAGAGGAAGAGATTAATTTTTGTCTTTTTTTAATCAATCTGAAAACCAGTACATTTTTAACAGGAATTTAGTGTTTTGAAGGCCAACATTTTTAATCAAGACAGTTTTGGTTTTTTGTGCTGTTGGCATTTCTTTTTTAATCTACTAGAATGAAAATTTGCTGCGGAAACATCCAGCTTGGTCAAAATGTCACTTTTTTGGTCACCCCCTCCTCCCCCAGCCGGTTTGATGAAAAAACGTCAAGCAGCAATAGCTGTGTCACCTCTGATTTATCTATTTTTCTAGAGCCATTAGTCTCAAGCAGCGGATGAAAAAGCACTGCAACAGAGCAGCCGCTCCTGGAGAAGCCAGCCCGGACGGTCAGAAAATGCCACTGGCTCCCTGCGCGATGTTGCCTTTTCTCACCCTGTCCCTGAGCTGTGGCAGAAGAGGCGGTCAAAGCATGGTGGGGATCACAGGATGGTTGAAACACCCTGAAAGAGATGTGGAAGTGCGCGACGGAAGGAAGAGATGAGCTGGGGTCGGAGAGAGCAGGGATGCAGGGAGGGCTGGTGTAGGAGGGAGCTCTGGTCTGCCCAGCACCAGGGTTGCAGTAGGAAGCAATAGGTAAGGGCTGAGCAGTCACAGCCCTGGTCACCCTCCTCAGCAATATCCAGAATGTACTTGCTCATGCAAACATAGCCATGACTTCCTACTTCTCTCTCAGCTGTGTTTCACCAACCAAGACCTTTGCAGGCAAAGGGCAATGCAATAAACTCAGGTCATTTTGGGAAGCAGGGGGGTAGTGATGGTAAAGGTCAAATGTTTGTTATGTGGCTACTTTTCCAGAAAAGTCTGTAGCCTCTTTCACTCCCAATAGCCAGCTCAGTGGGTACCGTGCCCCGAGGAGCATTTGTCCTGCCTCATACAGAGTGCTCACTCCTGCTTTTGCTGCCGGTGAACATTAGGTGGGAGAGGAAATTAAGCTGTGTGGTAGCTACCTTTCTGCATATAATGAAAGGTTCTTTATTACAAGGAGGCCTCAAGGAGTTTGCTATCTCCTGAGCATTGTACCAACAGTTTAATTAAAAAAATGTACATGGTTGAGAACCAAGTCTAATTGGGAAGCTGTGAGGGAGTCTCTGTGCCCAGTCTCCGCTGGTTCTGCATTTTTCTCTTTATAGATTGACTAGAGCTTATCAAAATGCTGATAAACTCTACGTTTCACTCTCCTGTTCTTGTTGATGAGGGTTAGATAGAGATGTTATGCCCATTCCCCCCTTCCTTTTGTCCCACCAGACAATGGCACCTCCTAGGATGATCTGAAGGCCCCTAAACAAGCCCTGCTCATGGATTTCAGCAGGTAGGGTTATGCCACCTGTGACCTCCAAGTAGGTTGCCTGATATACCCTACCTGGGGCTTAAGTGCCTGCCACAAGACATGATAGTCTACAGCTGTCTGTCAGGCTGGGGATGAGGAATTCGACCCATTTTTGCTCACCAGGAGCAGGAAGGAGTTGTTGTTGTGGTGGTGTTTGTGCGGGGTTGCATCCGGGAAAGGAGGAGACCCCAGCTCTCCTCACAGCTGAAATTCCTGGCAGGGGTCCCCAGTGACTTCCCCAACCCTGATCCTGTGCCAATGGCACGAGGCAGGGCTGGACTCAGGAGCTACCTGGCCTGCCCATAGTTGGGGTGATGGGGGCACCCTGTGCCCCATGATCATGCAAGACTTCCCCACAGTGCAACAAATACTCATCCACACACATCACCACCCTGCATGTCAGGACCTGTACCTTGCAGCATCTCCCACGTGAAGCCTCGCACTTGTGGGTCTGCTTCCCTGTGATATATAATGGGACCATTCCCCACAGGTGAGACTTCACACTTCTGCCAAGCCTGCTCAGCACCTTGCCTAGCCTCTGTAGCCCTCTAAATCAGAATGCAGCCAGGAACACATACTCCCAGCTTGCAACACTCAATTACTCCTTCTGATATTTTATTTTTTTGCCTGCAGCTTCAAATTACCTTCAAGGTGCACAGTGCAATTAGCTAAAAATATTTCCTGCTTGGTTTTAATTGCACTAAAACTCTAATGTACCTCCAGCGAGGAGCAGTAAGGTGGAAATTGGTGCCCCAAATATTTCAAATTGATTAAAGCCCAGGATACCTCAATAAGCTTACGTAGTTCTATTAATTATTAAATGTTATTAATTTTTTGTTAAAAAAAAAGGTTCCTGAAGCCACATTCTGTATGATGTTTCTGAAACAAGATACTTTTGCTAAGGAGATGATAACTCTTTCTGAGTTTGAGAATGATAAGACAAGAATTCGTCCATGTAGTTGGAGCAGTTCCCATCTGAAGAATTCACAGCTCATGGCAAATTTTAGTATCATCTCAGAATCTGATTCTCAAAACACTTATTTATGTATGTGACTCATTTCACTGCTATAGCTGAGGTATTTATATGGTTCTAATTTAGAGCTGGATCACATTTTTGTTCAAAGCCTTTCTTGATGGAAAGTGCAGGTGATCAGTCAAACTTTATGATTGATTAAAAAATAATCAAAACTTTTTGTCTGAGAATTTAAAAAGAAATCCAAAACAAAACAATTTCTTTTGAAAGCACTGAAAACCAATGTGCTGATTTCTTCATTCCCGTGATGACTGGCTCATGAGATTACTTCAAAATACTTTGAAAAAAGTATCAAAAATAAACCCCAAATCCTATTTGTATCCAGTGAGGAGTCTGATCAGTCTAAGTCCTTTGGGTTTCTGGTTCATTGGCACCTCATACAACCTCTGCTTATGAAGCCTGTCCCCTTCTGCCTGCAGCTGTGCTGACTGGGAGTGCTGTCATCCCCTGATTCCACAAAGCTGAACCCCAAGGCTGGACCCCTTCAGCTCTGCTGCTGAGCTTTGCTTTGTAACCCATTTTATTCTGAATCAACCTGTTCACCTTAAATAACTGAGACAGCAGGTCACTGCTGGTCTAGAGTGCTTTAAACATCAGGAAGCTATCACATGAGCCATTCAGCTGGCAGAAGTGAGATGGGGGAGACACTGAGCATCTGGAAAAGGAAACCCTGCCAGCTGATCTTCCTGCAGCTAGAAGTTGAAGTGTGGCTATGACCATAAGCTGTAGAGGGGTATCTGATGTTCAGCCTCATATCCTAACCCTGTGATTTCATTCCCTAATGCTAGTGGTAGTGATCTCATTGGTTTGAGACTTAGAAAAATACTGCAGTAATCTGAGGTCCCAAAATTGTGTCAAAGGACCTCAAAAGAACTGCAGAAAGGCTTGATATCTACACTTATTATTTCTAAGACCATAATCCATATATCTAAATTTGATTTTGTTTTGTTTTACATTTTTAGTACCAACATGACAAAGGCATTGTGAAAGGTGACCACAAATACAGTTAGGCAGTGAGAGCTTTCATTAGCCAATGTGCCTAGAGAGGCTATCCCCAGCCTCAGCTGCAACAGGTTCTCACCTCTCTTCCCTCTTCTAGTCCTCAGCTCTCCAATGCACTTACCAACTTGGGTAGCAATTAGGGGTTGCATGTTACAGAGATGTGTTTAGGAGAAACCAAGGTGAGACCCTAGAGCTCATTTTGCATGAGCCATCAGTGAGATGACAGCTGAGGCTTTCTGTGCTGCAGTGAATTCAGCGTGTTTCTCACCAGTCTCGTACAAATGACAGGCTCACCTTGGACTAAGCCTTTGCCTAATGGCTAGGAATTTACCTGAGTGAGGAATGGTGGTGGGGTAGAGGTGGGATTGAGTGCATGTCTCACTGCCATGGCCATGAACAAAGCCCCCTAGTGATGGTGGAGTCCATGGCAAATATCAGAAAGATGCTGCCCAGACCTGCAACTCTCTTTCCCTCTCCTGCTCTTTCCAGGGCAAGAACAACCTCTGACTGTCTGCAGAGCAGCTCATGTCTGCAACTGATTCTTGCACAATTTTGAGGGAAATTGAGGGTGCTCACCCTCTTGCCAAAGGGCACGTTGAGAAGATGAGTCTCCAGAAAAAAAAAAAAACCAAACCAAATGAGTCCCTTGCTGCTATTGTGCAAGTCCATTCACTTGCTTCCTCTGAAGCAGAACTCCAGGAAGGCAGGTACTGGCTCCTCCTTTCCAGTGAGAGTACAGGGAACAGATTAAAGAGAAGGGGGAAAAAAAAATCATTTCACAGCTAGTCTGCCCCAAACAAGAAAAGGTTCCTGACACCAACAAACTAATCAACACTGAAAGCTTATGAGGTCAAGGTTTCCCTTCTCCTCCATTATTCCTTTGATTTTTTCTGACTGGCTGGGACTTGAGCGCTGCCCTGGCAACTCTATAAATATAAAAGCCTTTCTTGCCTTCCTCTGGAGCACACCAAAGACCATTTGAATACCTGTGGGGAGAAGTTAAAACTAAACAAAACCAAAGTAACTCTCAAAAAATAGCTTGCCCAGTCAATCTTCAAGTGCAGACCATAAATTTCTGTAAGTCAGGCCCAAGAAGCTTGTTTCTGCTCAACAGCAAATGGGAAAGGCAGCTCTCCTGCCTAAGAACAAGTCCTCTGGATTCAGTGTTTTGTGTGAAGAGTCATGGCCAGAAATGTTAATGCCAAGCAACTGACAAAGCTGGCAGCAGGGTGTGAGCTGTGCCTCAAAGAGGCAGACCCGGACCATCAGGGTTGAGCTCTAAATGTGTGGGCTGCCATTGTCTTCTCTCCTGTGCTACACGAAATGTCGCTGAGCCGTCTTGGGTGGCCACCAGCGCATAGATGCTAGGAGTTTCCCTGACCTGATCACCAAGAAGATCCCGGCCTTTGTAGTCTTTTCTACTGGCACATATAGAGTGTAAAATGCTCCTGAGGCCAAATGAGGAGTGTTTATAAACCCCCTTGGTATGGAGGGAAAATGGCAGAGGATCTGGGAATATCTATGACTTGTGTTGGACATGTTGAGGGTCTCTGTCCTAAGGCACTGACCATGCTTTCTGCACTGCAGCACAGGGAACTTTACTCAGCAGTGTTTTCATGGCAAAGGCAAGGCTGCTCCCTCTCTCTTTCCTGTCCTTGGGTTCTCTGTTGCACTCTGTGCTTCTTCAGTACTCTGTTTGGTAGAAAAGGGGAAAAGAAAAATGCCTACCAAGGTCTGACAAACAGGAATCATAGCTGCAGCATAAGTTTCTCTGATGGATTCTGCCTCAGCAAAATGAAATTAAGATTTCAGCAAACAAGCCCCAATTCTGTGGCACCAGTAGAACAAATGACATCTGATAATTGCTAACTCCTTTTGCTTATTCTTTGCTCTGTTCACCCCATCAGTCTCTCCAGATTATATTTTCAGCTGAGTTTAATGAACGCCATTTATTAAACTAACACCAGGGTTCTGCTCTGGCCTCAGACAGATGTGCCTGCTAATATGAATCATTTTGTTCAATTGGATTATTCTGATGGAGAGCGGATCCCTGCCACTCCGAGGAGCACAAACAAATGGGGAACAGCTCACCTCCAGTTGTGACCAGCCGCTCGCGTTCATTAGGACGCAGCTCCAGGCTCCGCAGGCAGCTTGGCAGGGTGGTGTCCCTACTGCTCCCGTCAGCCGGCACTTCTGCTCCTTTCCATTTCCCCCTCACTTACAGAGAGAGCTCCAATCTCAGCATGGCCCTGAGCCTGGCTTGTCGGTGGGAGATGAGCATCACTGCTACCTTTCCTGTGTTTACCAACTGCATGGGCAACAGGATTCACCTTCTCCTTTGTCACAATGAACAGTCCTTATCCGAATGCAAAACAGATGCCCCTAACTGTGTTTTCTTCCCTTCCCAGTGTGGCCTGTCTGTCCTCCTTTACATTGACACCTGAGAAAATGCAGACTACTTATTCGCTATTGAGCCTTCTTTACTCTGATCTTCTCCAACCATTTGGGCAAAGGGACAGGAATGATACGCTTTTAAAGGCTTGTATTAATCAGAGAAAAGAGATAAAAATCTGTCTGAAATCTCCCAGAGAGAGATCCCTTCAGTCTATCATTTGGGACCTTAGTGTTTAAAATTTTGGGTCAATGTCTGTAATACGTTGTGTTCAGGCACCAGACATCCATCTATCTGTCTATCTCAATACAAATCCTACCTTCTGTGAACCATAAAACTCCTAGCAGACTGACATTACCACTTGTCACATCAACAGAACACACTGAGCACACAACTTGGGGAAAAATTACAGAGGCAATTTGAAAGATCAGAAGAGAAAAAACCAGAAGATTTCTGCTCCCTTAGCGCAAGTAAGTGGTCGAATCTCACAGCAAGACTCCAGCTGGCACAAAACATCATTGCTTCCTTCATGCCTATTTTTTTCCCAGGTGAAGAGCATGCCCAGCACTTCTCCAGCTACCTGTGATCCTCAGGACAACTCATTCTAGAGCATTTCTGAAGGAAGAAATTATTTTAATTTTAATCCTAAGGAGCACCCTGGAGTTACTTCCAGGAATCACTAGTGAGTACCAGAAGCCAGATTGTCAGAAAGTGGGGTTGTGCTGGAAGAGAAAAGACCCCAAAGCCAACCATGGTGCCAGTATGAGTGCCTTTTTACTAAAAGCACTTTAATGTGCTCCTCAACAAAGCTATCTATGGATAAGTTAATTCCTACATTCAGATTTAAGTTTAGGAACACTTCTGCAGGATTGAGATATTCCTTTACTCCTGATCAGGATCTGTACACCTTTCTCTAAATTGCATTAAACTGGTCTTCATGGGGAACAGGAAAAAGACCTATAGGAATTCCTAATGGGATTTTTTCTAACAAGGTCTGTATGGTCTGTACAAAATAATGCCCTTGTAAGCTAAGAGCAGAAGACGGAAAACCGTCAAAAGACCCCTTTCTGAAAGCACCAAATATCTTAAGAATTTACATGTAAGAGTCCAATTTCCTAAAGCAGTTTTTGGGTTGCCTGCCTGTCTCCCTTTCCTAGTGTCCCTTCTGCCATGGTGGAGCGACGAGTGCCATGCGAGGAGAAAGCAAAGAAAACAAAGAGCATGGAAAGCATTCACTTGTCATATGTCACAGGAGACAGGATGCAATCCCTACTGATGAGTGGAGATGCTCCAGGAGGGGAGAAAAAAAGAGAATCTTATCCAGCAAAGACGAATTTGCAGCTGACTGCACAGCCCATGAGTTTCAAGGCCCAATCATTTCCAAATCCTTAGAAATCCAGGTAATGAAGACCTAATTTCTTTTGGTATAATCTGCTTTTTAAGACAGATACTGTATTACAGCACTCTGCCATGACAACCAGGACCGTGGTCCGCAGCACACCCAAACCAACTAAAAGATATCTGTTGATTTCAAGCACTGGGAATCATACAGCCAGAAATCCCAAAGGTAAACATCTCATTGCTGTGAGGATTTTAAAGAGTTACCCTGCTCTACACAGAACAGGTGCTTCAGACAGACCAGCCTCTGGATCTGTCCTACACAGGCAAAAGGGGACATCTGAAGAAGTGGGGAGGGAGAATATCTCTCCCAGTAATGGGAGAAATCTGCTTTCTAAAGACGATCACTTCAGTGTGCAACTGCAGCTTTCCAGGGATGCAAGAGATTGTCTTCTGTTCGTAAGTCATTGTTGGATGAAGAGATTTTCAAAATAAGCCATGGGAATGTGTCTGGAGACAGGCATGATCATTCCTTAGTCTCTCTGCTCTAAAAAGACCAGAGCGGCCAGCATGGTGACATTGCATCTCTCTCTAGAATTGCAAATGATTGAAACATCTCTGCTAGGAGAATATTTAGAGTTAAATAAGGAATAGTGGGCCTGAATCCTGAGCTGGCATAAATCAGTCTCACTTCACTGACTTCAGAGGAGCTGATGATTGACGCTGGCTGAGAACTTCACCTTAACATGGTTGTGGTTAGTACCTTTCCAGGCAGAGCACTGAGTTTTCATTCACTGCTTCTTGGTTGGGAAATGACTTGACTGCTGTTCTCCTTTCCCCTCCAGCTCAGCTTTCTACTCAATGTTTCAAAAAGGTTGGTTGAAGCTCAGCTAAGTGGAAAAATGACCCATTTGAAATAAAAGCTGTCTTTTCTCTAACTGCAGTAACGGGGCAGGACGAAAGACACCCAAGAAAAAGGATTAGCACTGTAAACCTTCAATTCTCTGCTACAGCAGAATCAAACACTTCAGAGACCAGGGTTTTGATATCACTTCTATCTGGCCAAAGTTACGGTATCCATGAATTATTCAAATATGCAATTATTGCATTTGATATATCACTGGGTATAACTGTGGGAATGAGAAACAGTGTTCTAGTGCAGCTGATTGTATATGCCTTCCAGACCATAAGGACATCAATTTAAGGTGCTCGCATTGATGGAGCACTCTGCAACTCCTTATTAAGATTCTTGCCAACTCCTGTAGCAGTTTTCCCCTGCAGAGTAAATTTCATGGAGTTTTTTAGCATCCCTTTTCTTTATACCTACAGTGTAAGTGCCAAACACTACCCCATACAGCTTCAATTCATGGTTCTGCAGTAGCTCTCAAAGGTCAGTGGCAAAAAGATCAGATCATTTTCAGCCTACTAATCAATGCTACACAAGTGACCTGGGTCCTGTGAACCATGTGTTGGAGCTGACTTGTAACTTTGAACTTATTGGGAGTTTCCGGTTTCCCACATCAACCATCTCTGCTAATTCACTTTTCTCTAGGGCCACAGGGCTCTGACCTGATGTTTGTCTATACTGTCCGTATCGTCTTTATCTGGAGAAAAAAGCATGTTCATCATGCTGATGTTTTCTTTTGACTAAACACACCAGAGACAGATCTATCAGTCTTCAAGCATATGAAACATGGGGTCACCCAAGAAGAACATCTCTTGCCTGAAGTCCTAGACCTTTATGGTCTCAAACACTGAGCTTCAAACAACTTGCTCCAAGTACTTACACTTGCAAATTGCTAACATGCTTCTTTCCTGTCCGCTCATTAGTGGGTACTGCTCTCCTCAGTGCCCAAGTATCAAAAGATTTTGCTGACTTGTCACTTATTTGAAGGTTTTGTAGGAAAGTGATCACACTTGTTTTCAAACCTCATCCTAGATTTTCACAAGCCTCTTTCATTGTGGGTTGTCCCCCTCTCCCATTCTCTTTGTACCTATTTTATTTAGCAGAGGATTTCATTCTGTCAGTGTTTGCTGCCACTAGAACAAAAATTTTGGCTATGGGCTGCTCCTGTGTTTTTCCGTTTCTTTGGGTTTCATTTCAAATCATGGCTGCTTAAAACATCTACCCTTTCCTTTCCTTACATTTCCCAATTATTTTTCAAGTTGCAGGCCTTCATGCACTAGCCCAGAAAATCTCTGTGCTTGATGAACCTAATAAAAAAAAAATTCCTTCAAAAGCTACTGTCTTCAGGTTAGTGCAGCTGCCCATTAACTGAAGCCATCAAAGTTCACAATGTTTAGCTCAGTAAGGCTCTACATCTGAACTACTCAGACAATTTGGATAACATGGTCTATATTAGATGTCAAGTGGCTGAATATAACACTGACACCCTCCATTCAGCCTTGGGACTTTGGGGGATTTTGCTGTTGGAAGCCTTCAAAGGTGTCACAACCATACCAAGCTCGTAGTCTTTTGACAGTGGGGACAACTCATCAGGCTCTTTGCTGGCTGGCTTATTGGGAAAAGTTCTCACAAGCCTCTGAAAGTTTACTTTAGAGCATCAGGACCAACAGCGTCACAGTGGGATGAGAAATGGGAGGCTGCTTTCATATCTATTCTTTAATTCTGAAATAATTGCATTATTTAACTTTCAAAAAAAACCCAGGGACATGGGTTTTAATGAAGAATTCATGCTCCAAATTGAAGGAAATAGTTATAGTGTTGCATTGTGCTTCACTATCACTCCCATGACAAATAGTGTGGATCTGTTAGTGACCTACATGGATGCATTTAGATGCAAACACAGCAATATTCCTGAAAAGCTGCCCTGCTTTGAGGAAGAACAAGTTCCAAATATTGCTGAATGGAATTCAGTCTCAGAGCAGTAATTACTGATTGTAATTTTGGAGTAAATGCAGTAATTAATTATTGTCGTTTTCCACCAGTGCATTATATTGTGTGCCAATCTTAGAATAACTACAATAATCAGAAAATGGGATTTTACATGCTCTGGTATCGAAACTGTGGTTTATAAAACAGACAGGACTATTTTACCATAATAAAGTTGTTAGTAATTTAAATGGGCAGACAGGTTAAAAATGATCAGCCAGAACAGAAAGGAGCTCCTTGTCAGTTTTGCAAACACCTTCAGTAGTTGTGTTTCAGCTTCCCCTGGTAACACTCACTTCCATTCTCTCATATATTAGCACAACGGTTCAAAGTTTGGGTTACAAACAAGGTGAGGGATGTTTCAGTTAATCATAGTTGTCAGAGGAAATTAAAAGCAAAAGTAATCCAAAGAAAAAAAATATTGGCTGAGCTGATGTTTTTCCAGTATGTAAACAGACTTTTCCAAATGAAGCTGTGCTGATTTTGTTCTCACTTTATTCACTCATACTAAAGCTTGTACTGGAGTACTGTTTTGATGTAATTATACTAGTGCAAATTTCCATAATGTAAGCAAGTCCTAAATGATCTAAGTGATGATTAAAGGAGGGAAACGACAATAATCTCTGCAGGAGAAAGAGGAATTGGTTAACATGATTGTAGGAGGTACAACTACAAGAAATGGGATTCGATCCTGAGAAAGGATATTTAGTCTGAATCTCAAGATGAACAGCCCGACAGACAACAGTGAGATCAATGCAACTGCAGAATAGGCTCTCACTGGAGGTAATACAAGTCTATCTGAGAGGCATAAGCAACCAAAAATTCCGGAAAAAATACACTTTCATTAGACTTTTCATTGAAGTGATTTGAAATGACAAGAGACAGCCAGAAATTTTCCATTCATCTTTTTGTTCACGGACATTTGGAATTTTGCTTGTTTCTTTTATTTTTGATTGATAACGTCAGCTTACTTCAAAACAAAGTGTTTTGTTTTTTTTCTCTTATCAGAGCACAGAAAAAGGAAAATGTAAACTTTTCCAGTTTGGTAACCCATAAAACTCAATAAAAAAAAAAAAAAGACATTTCCCAGAGGAAAAAAATATCACCTATTCCAGCCAGCTGCAAAAACAAGCATCTCACACCTTCTACAGTAAACCACACATCAGTACATGTTCAAGAAGCTGTGAAGGAGAGCCTGGACATCTTTTTTTTTGTATTTGAGCTTTGGCCTATGTTATTTCCCCTGACATTTTGGAGAAGCATAATGCCTGGACAATGGATTCTTTTAATGTTTTGCCACTGTTCTTAGGAGCACAGCTGAAAAAAAAATCTTAACTGTTTTTTTTCACTCTTCTGCTTCACTTTTGCCTCACCCAGTTTGTCTCACTCACACTCACTTTGTCTCAGTTTCATGCCAGTCAGTGCTCCAGGTTAATCCCACCCAAACTTCCCTCCATCTTCAGCTTTAAATTAAACTTCAACAGCAGAGTATCTACCTGAGGTGGTAAACAACATTTTGCTAATGATCAGTCACCGCAATGAAGCCACAGAAGGGGAATGGACAGGATTTTCACTGCTCTTCTGTACAATGTCTTTTATTGATCTATCAACTGGATGCTTCTGTGCTGCTCTGTTAAGTCCTTAATACTGGAAGATCTGTGAATTATGGCATTTTGTAGGCAATAGTGTTTTATCATGGCTTCTACTGACTTTATGTGAATGGGGCACTAGGGAACTATCTTCAAGACCCAGTCTGAGTGTGGAGGGCTGGAATCACACCAGTCACTTCTGTTCCCACAGGGATGATCAGAGGAGCCCATCCTTCTGCCTGTCCTAGCAGTCCTCCATGGTGCTGGCCATGCAGAGGGCTCACACGCACCCCCAGGCACTGCGCGTTGCACCTGCAGCTTTGCCATATCGCAGGGCATTTAAGGGCTCCTAGGAATGGCCACCCAAGGGAGCTATGAATTTCAGGGTGGTATTTTCTTCATTATTTTGTGTATTTACTATCTGAAAGACTCATGAAGTGCCTCCAAATCCTTTCTTCCTAGTCCTGAGGGCTTATTTGTAATAGAATGTATTGATGTTTGGCAGAGTTGCCTCAAATGATCCTACTCTCTTACTCTTGCTTTCTCCCTGCCTCTCATCTTTTTTTATTTTTTTTCCCCCCCCCAACAACCACCTCTTTAATTACAATGAAGAAAAGGAATAGAGGCAGCAATTTTGGAAACATTTTGCCATTTGAATTCTTCAGGGCTTTGCTTGCCACAGCTTGTGGCCTTATCTGCTGCATCACAGAGACCCTTTCAATCTTTGACAGCAACTGCAGAGCACTTGCAAGGAAAACAAAGGACTTCAAATCGCTGTGGCCTAGACTGCTTGTGTCCCAAAAGGGAGATTTATAAGTTAAAAAAGAAGGGCATCCCAAATTAAAATTGAGTAAAGATCTTTCTTTCTTGGTTAGGAAAAAACACTCTGGTGGATTACATTAAACTGGGTGCTGCTTGTGTTTTTTGTTGGCAGCTTCTTATTTTTGGAAAGGAGTTCAGTAAAACAAAGTTGTTCCTTAGAAAAATCCCACTTAAAAAGGTTCTTGACCATCCTCTTGAAGCACATGAGTAATTGCCCTCATATCAATATGGTTATGCACATGCTTCAAATTGGAATTAAGGACCCTGAAGAGCTGCAACCAAAGTAAAACTAGATAAAAAAAATAGAGGAGCTATTGTGTTTCTGCTAGTTAAAGGAGCTGCCTTCTCTCAAACTTTGCAATAGCAGTCTGTGCTGTACCCATGGGCCTAGTGCTTTTAGAACAATTCTTGTTGCAGTAATGACACTGCCTACTGAGTGGGCAAGTCAGAGAATTCCAGTGGTATTTTGGGGGCTGACTGGAAGTTGCACATCAATGCAGCCATGGGGATACAATAACACCGTGCTGAGCCAAGAACAACTGAGTTGTCTCTAAGTAAGGCTTATTACTGAGGGCTAACTATTGCACAGACCTGGCTGGAAGCTGACTTGTGGCCATCATGACTAAAAATCCTCTGTTTGCTACTAGGGCACTGGTATGGATTTTTCCGAGCACTGGAAAACAGATTAGCTGAAGAAAGAGCTGGATCTAAGCCCTTCTGAGCTTCTGGATATCCTTGCTGTCATGAAGCATGCTCTGCAGTCTAACCTGGCATGGTAGTCCCTGTGCTAAACCAGATCCTTCCCTGGGATACGCTCATTCAATGGCCTCCTGGGGCCACACGCACCTAGCCAATCCCTTTTGTTAGGTGCAAGAAACCCACAAAAAACTTTTTCCTGGAAAATTCTCTCCTGCTAGAAGAGAGGTACATCTTTAGCTCCTTCAATGGGATCAACAAGATGAGAGTCTACAAGAGAATAAGGACCTCTGAGCTGCATTTACTCCATTTTGACAGAGACTGTCTGTACCTCTAAAGGCTCTTATAAGCAGAGACTGGAAGTGATCTGGTGGTAACAACTGAACTGATTTTGCTGGACAGCAGAGCATTAAAATCAAAGTAAAAGCCAGGGCTTCCTATTTAGAGGCGACAATTCAGGACCATTTTCCTGCTTTGCAGAAATAAAGGAAAGAAAAAAAAAATGCTCTGAGAGAGAGATATGGAATTTTATTGCCATTTTACCAGCTGATCTCTTTTAATATAATTCATTAGGGCAAAAAAACCCACAAATAACAAATATTAGTCCTACCACTGAGTAATCTTTTTACAGGAAACAAGCTGAGACCTCAATATCAGTCTGATTGTGAAAAGGTAGAGACAGACCACTTCATAATGATCCATGATAATGAAAACACCATAGACGTATACCAGTGAAACTTTAACAACACAGGTGTCTACAGCCCAGCACTTTCTTACATGACTGTAAGAAACAAGCATATCCTCAGTGATCACAGCTATGCTACGATATAAAGCTGTTGCTTGGTGCCAAACTAGAGAGACACTTGTATTCCTTGATCCCTTTTCCAGGTGTTACTGAAAATCTCACTGACAAAGCCAGCCCCTGCTTTAACAAAATTGCATGCATGCATCTCCTGGTCTCCCTCAGCAAAACCTGCAGTAGAAAGCCAGTGTGATGAAGCAAAAAGCATTTGGGTATGGAAACATGTTTTGGTTTCAAGCTTCCAGGAGGCCTTGTCATAAGCAAGGAAAAGAAAAGAGGTATCTGAAGAGGGAAAATGCACTGACAGTTATTTACATATAGTCACATATAAAGGAGAGTCTAAACTATGAGGGCTGTACCTTGCACATGCACCGTATCTAATGTTAATTGAAAGGTTTTTTAATCCACTTCATGTTATCTTCAGTGCAGCATCTCTTTCAAAGACATTTTGATTCCATTTCTTAGTTCTCAGTGGAAAGGATACTGCTCTGAAGACTGAAATAATACATTTTTCAAAGATATTAGAGATACCAGTGAAGAATTAGAACACCTCATAGTTCTTTGGGAAGGTTGAAGATAGGGATTTCCTGCCTGTATCTTAGATGGATCAAAAAAGACCTGAATGAAAATCACAGAACTTAGGCATTACGGCTATAATGGCCTAGAAAGGTCACCTAACCCACTTCTCTGGCAGTAATTCAGGAGTGCAAACTGCTTGTTGCAGCTTAGGGCTGCTCTGAATGCTGGGTTTATTGGGTTTATTCCACTCTGGAGTGGAACACTTTTAACAGCATGGAGTCTTCATGTCTCTGTAACACATACAGTTTTGTATTTCTGTTTTTATCTAACGGAAAAGCTGGCCAGTGGTGGAAAATATTTCCGTTTTTCAAAACATCTCCATTTTTGTCATTGGTGATAGGCTGGGATTCCAAAGAAACAAGCTAATTCTTCTGTCATTTTTGACACTGTTATTAGAAGTATTATAAGTTCCCTTGGAGGATCAAGCTGGCTCCTTTCCAACAACACAAAGTACAGGAATCTAATGATGAGACCCTCATTTAGATTTGTCTAGGTCCTCACTCAAGTAAAGCTCCCTTGGCTTTGATTGGGTTTTATCTACACACAGAAGTTAAGAGTAACTGAGCAAGAAGTGAGCATGGATCCTTCTATTAGTTTCTTGGGCTTGGGAAGAAAGGAATTAGGCACCATTTAGTTGTCAGGGAGACATATTTACATAAAGGTATTACGCTGGGATGAAACTGGATACAGACTGTACCGCATGAAGAATGAAGAATGCTTTGAAACATTTGCAACACAGAGCTATTGAGACAGACACTGTCCTAGTCCAGTCACCTGGGATTAAACTGCAGCCCAGTCCCATGTCCTAACTGTAGATTTTCTTCACCCACCAGAAATGCTCTTTTTGGATGAGAAAGGGGAATCAGGACAGCTGCTGGCTCTCCTCTAGGGACCAGGAAGACTTTCTAGAGATGTAGGATGCCCCTGGGCTGGGGAACTTGGCTTATCCCTTGTTAAGCATCCTTCCACCTCTTTTTCTAAAGAGATGCACACACAAGCGGTTCCTGGTTTATGTGTGGGTGCGTATTTGTGCAGTGTGGCCAGAGGCCGAAGTGAAAAAGGCAGAAGCTAGAGAGTCGCAGAGCTGAGTCTTTTTGAGAGTCTACAACACAAAGAGAGGCTACAACCACAGCTTTCACCCCCTTCCCCATGCAGTTACCTGTGCTAGTGCTTTGTATCCGGTGGTTCCTATAACTCTTCAGTAGGGACGATTAGCATCCTTTGGCCTCTTCAGCTGCACCTTCAGCCTCTTCATGCCAATCTGGAAGCCATTCATAGCCTGGATAGCAGCTTGGGCACTGGCAGGATTGTCAAAACTCACAAAACCTGTCAAAACATGAGGCAAGGCAGGGGGCTTAATGAGCTGAAGGGGGCCAAGGCACGTACATGCAACGACCAGTGAGAATGAACATGGGGAAGGGGGTGAGGGTGGTGGGAGGGAGGGAGTGAGCAGGTAGGAGGGTGGGCAGGTGGGCAGGAGAGTGAGGAGAGGATGGTTGCCAATGGGGAACGAAGGGTAGGAGGGATTGTTACAGATCAGTGTCCCAGGATGCAGTGCCTGGTCTGAGCGCCAGTTTGGACACAAGACTATGGGAAGCATGGGGATCCAGATGGTGGTGCCACAGTACCAGCACACACAAGATCTGGGTCATCTTTGAGCTGGGTGTCAGCAGGTGTGATGCATGGTCTCAAAGCACTCTGTCTTGCTCTTTTTCCCCTCCATCATGACTAGGGTAAATCTCTAGACTCTCCTTCACTCACCAGCATATCCCTTCCTTTACCTTCAAATATTCACGATGAAGGGAACCTGGAATGCCTACTGTTACTTCCTTGTTACGGCAATATAAGTAAAATGTGAATTTAATAAGTTCTCCATTATGGTATTCATTGGCATGAACAGTTTGATTGTTGGCCGCTGAAGCAATATAAGGAACTTTATTAACTAGCAATTTCTGCAGACTTTATGTTGACTCTGCAGTTGAGAGAGATGAACACTAGTGCTTTCCTAAGATGGTTTTGATAAGCAGTTTCATACCTTGCTAGCAAATCATTCAATCAGCCATGGAGTGCATCCAGCAGTAGAAACACCTGTAGTAACTGAATATTTTATCTACAGGCACCTAAAATGACATTCTTTGTCTCAATGGAAGACTTCCTCTCTGTGAATCAGAAGAGTCAACATAGGTCAGAACCATGCAGGATGCAATGCTTCTAATGCATTCAGCTTTGGGGAGGATTTTTGGTGTGGGGTTATTTTTTTCCTTTTTTTTTAATATTAACTGCAGGAAAAGGCCTCATTTGCCCTGACTGTATGTGACACTAGCTGGAGTGACCACGAGTTTGAGATAGTAGTGAGGCAAGGAGCCACCACATTGTGTAAGAATTGCCTCTGCTACCTTTGCCAGAAAGGTCACTGTGTGCGAACAACATTTCTGAGCACAAACTCTGGGTAAGATTAGCCTGGACCGGCCTACGCTCCAGACAAAGCCATCTGTTTTCCCACTCCTGCAAAGCACTGGCAGCACAAGTGAACACTAGGAGCCCAGTGCCTCTCGATAGACAGGCTGAAATGAAGATACAGTTTGAAATCTCCTCAAAAAGCTAATGCTGAGCATTTGTTGCCAGGTATACACCTGCTCCTGACAACAGCACCAGGCATGGCTTACAGCCTTGGGCTCTACTGTGAATGCATTCTCCTCCCTGGTCTAGTTCCTCCTCAAAAGCAAGGCTGACAGATGACACAGAGTGGCTTGCATTTGAAAAAGACACACATACACATGCATGCAAGCACACCTTCTCACTCTTGCATTAAAACTCTATTCCCTGCCTTTGGCTAACAACGTAAGTTTATGAGAGGTCATAAAACCTATGGTCTTAGCCTCAAAGTGGAGACAATGGGTTTACTGAGTATGGCAGATGCGGTTTTAAGAGGGAGGCCCATGGAATAAACAGGCATTCCTCTTTGTCCTCCCCTCTTGAAGACAACGCTCCAAGTAACTGGCTGTCCATGCAGTTTTCCTGCCAACCACCTGGATGAGGAGGTACCAACACTGCAGCTCTGAAGATGTGAGCAAAAGTGTTGCTCAAGCCTCACAGCAGTCATTAATCTCTAGACAGAAAAGTGGAGACTTATGGTGAATAATGAGCCAGGGTATTATTCAATGGCAATAGATTTGCTTTTGCAATCACTCAATAGCCAGTAAGCACCTGATAATGTTCCCAGTTTACATTTGACTGTTTGAATAATCTATCAGTCAATAAGGTCCTATGATTTGATTTCACCTGAGTTGGTTCAGTCTTTAAATACTGCTGGAAGTTCTGTTGGAAATGCTTTGCTTGAACTTCAACTTGAAATTTGCTGTCTAGCTACCACATGTTTTTGAATATAGGACGTAGCGAAAGCCAGTTCTTTTTAAAATCACCTCTGGATTGCTAATACTCCTGTTCAAGACTCACTAGCTACATCTATAACAGTAAACTGAAACTGTGCCAATGAAGTTCAGAGAAACTGGAAACGAATCATCTCTACCACTGAATTTTTAGAAAGGTCCTTGACATGGTTTTGGCTTGTGCTTAACTCCAAACAATTCCTGGACAAAGTCTGAGAATTAGTGCAGAACATAGGCTGGTTTCAGGAGTTAGCTTGGATGTGACCATGATATTCTGGAGAGTAAGATAATTTAATAGTTTGGGTGTGGGCCATTCGGTGCCAGCTGGCCCCGGTGACAGAAGAAAGTGCCAGGCATGTTTGCTTTACTAATATACACACAGCTACCAAACATCGAAACTGAGTTGGCTGCAGCTGGATAATTTTTTATATAATGTCTTTTGAGAACCTAGCTTGCCTGGGAACTTTGATTTCTACTCTTATAACTGTTCCTGTTGCAATGTACCTCCTACTGACTAAATGTGCACATCTACACTGTGTCTACGGGTGCATGCATTTGTGAGCAGATCACCTTGGGATCCTAAAATAATCAGTGGAGGTCTAGCCAATATAGTCAGTGGAGTGTAGGACATGATTTCTCTCTTTCTTCAAGACTCCTAGCTCTGCTCAAAGGAATCAAGTCCTATTGGCCATGTAGCAGCTACCAGTGCTGGGGACTGGCTGTGTGGAAAGGACCAGTGCTGACTGCAATGAAGGCAGGCACCTAGCTTAAATCAAGGTACCTCTATTGTGGCATTTACCTGGTTCTGTAGTTGGGACTGACATCTCAAGTGAAGATGTTGGCTAGTGCCTGGGTGAGTCACTCCCCAAAGTGATGTTAATTGCTGAATCAAACTCCTAATGCATTCGAACCCCACCAGAAATGCTGCCAAGTATGATGGAAGTCTACTATTTTCTCTACTTTTGCCAAGACGAGACCTTTAGTTGGGGGATAAGCCCTGGTGCTGTGATGCTGATAGATTTTTACGTCTGCAAGAACCTTGCCTTTAGATAAGCTTACAAATCTACGCCAGTTTTTATCATGAGTTTGCTTTTGAGATGGAACTCTAAGCCTATTTCCTCATTCCATGCAAAGCTGTAAATAATACAGCATTTTAACAAATGGGACTAATAAGAGAGATCAGAAGTGCATTTGCTCACTATATTTCATTTAGACCAGATAATGAAGCTGGGAGTTGTACTTTGATGCTATTGGTATTAGTTGCCTACAGATTTGGACCAGATTTGGATTGTTTATTTCTTTATCCTTACTTGTCCTGATATGCACTGTTGTAATATAAAAATCTCCACTGGCTAGCTGCTGAGGGTGGGAGGGCTGGTGTGGGAGAGATGGGGAGAGAGAAGGAGGAGAGCAAATGCCAATAATTGTGCATTTTCCTTGTGAGCATATCCTAGGGACAGAGCAGCTATTCCTCTAGCTTCATTTCACTGTTTTAGTTTCAGGGGCCTTGATATGCTCAGAAGTTGTTGGTGCATTTGGCTGTCCCCCTTCCAGTTATTTACCTGGAATTGTATTTCTTATTGCTGAAGGTATTTCGATGGGCTCCAAAAAGAAGAAAAGCTATGGCTTATCCTGAGAGTTGAGACGTCACAGTGATAAGGGATACACATGTAGACAGACAGACAAACTGTGCTAACAGTACCATATTCCTTGCTCTTTTCAGGTCAAATACCTACTGGTAGATTATATGACTTTGTTGTTGCTGTTGTTATGTGCACTATTGGCAATTAAGCATCTTTGTTTCTCCATGTCAGTGTCAGCAGTGTTAATGGTGCTATGCTAGATTTAAACATGTATGACTAGGAACAGAATGTATGTACCGGGAAAACAGTTGAAATATTTACTTTCTGAATGGCTTTATTGTTTGAGCCTATGACTATAGGCCTCAAAGCATGATGATAGTACTACAGCTGCTCAAGAAGATCTCTGTGTTTTGAACACCACCTCTGCATTGTCATTGACACTCTTGAAGGACACAAGAGAAAGGGAGAGGTTAAAAAGCTTGAAGCTGTTTCTGTGCATCAGTTAATTAATAATCAGAGAAATATATGTTCTAGTCTGAAGATGGTTGGTAGGAGGACAGGATTTTTTGATAAATCTATTTTATGGGAGGGTTGTTGGTTTTTTTCTTTTTTTTTTTCTTTTTCTTTTTTTTTTTTCTTCCCAGGGATTATGTAAAAAGGCTGTTCTAATAAATGATTTATCAAAGCAGCAAAGAACTAAGAAATCTGCTAGGACTGCAGCTCAAGGCATCTAATATTCCTGATTCTGCACAGCATCTTCCAGGAAGGTGATGATGTTGGAGTCCATGACTTCTCCTGGCCTGCTCTTTTTCTGCATGACTATGTAAATGATTAGTGGGCAGAAACTGGGGTAGCATCTTGGAGGGTGCTGTGGTTTCTGCCCCTTTCTTCCACAGTAAGTCTTGGTCATGGGGCATGCTGAGGGAGCTTCATGCCCTTCTCGTGGTGCCAGCAAGATCACCAATTGCTTTAGGTAACCGATATTACTCAAGAGCTATTTTTCTGTTTTAATCAGCCGAGATGATAAAGAAAGGAATTAACAGTCTATCTCAGAGTGCATTTGAAGATTGTTTTGCAACTGTAAACTTTTTTTTAGTGAGCAGTGTCTGTGCGGCCATGAATTAGTTTGTGCACTAAGTACAGTCCTGAATGAGCACATTGTTACGTTCTCATGGATTCCTAATTGGTCTTTCTGAGTTCTCTCTTTCTCTTTTCATGCTGCAAGGAGAATTAGCGGTTAATGTGCAAAACAGGCTTTTGATGATCTGCTGCCAGCTTGAAATAATATGTTGCCTCTCTTCAGCAGAAGCTTTCCTCTGGATGGAGCTCAATTCTTGGTAGCTACACTGAGCATCCGATAAATCAGAAGTCAAGACTGCAGTGAATGACATATGCAAGCTTTTGATCCAGACTCCTGAATGGATGGCAGATGGTCCTACAGCAAGTCCAGTCATGTAACTAGACTGGTCTCAGGCAATGGAATGGAGAAAAGGAACCTCAAATAAACAAATATTTAACTTTCCTTAAAACTAAGAATAGTCATCTGTTCTATGATCCAGATGTTAGTTGCACAGAACTTCCAACTCAGAGATGCACTTTGCAAGAGATTGCTACAGAAACAATAGACATTGGTTCTTATTAGCTTTCTTAATCCAGAGATGCATTTTTCTGGTTCTGGCCATCAGTGTATTTCTCAGACTGCCATGAGGGATCTTTCTTGGCACTTCTTGTTCCTCCAGTTATTAAAGTCACTAGTTAAGAAGAGGATCTCTTTCTTCTGAACTTCTCCTTCTTGCCATTCAACCCATGTTCATCTCACTAAAGGAAAATGAGAATAACAGAAAAGCAAGGATCTGCGCCTCAGCCTGTGGAAGGCAAATTCCCATGAGATGAAAGAGAAGAAATACCATGCACATAGGCTGTGTACTCGCGCAGGAGAAATCCATGCCCCTTGCTTCCCTTGCATCCAAAGTGCTGCTATCAGGACATAAGAGGGGGCCTTGGCCACGACTACTAAGATGGAGGAAGCTGTGGAAAGCACTGGCAATTGGTTAGACCAAATGCCCTGCTCCTTTCCTTCCCCCAAGCATTTGAGTTAGTAATTAAGGAATTTGTTATTAATATAATTGGCTATTAATATAACTGTCCCCTTAGCACATAGCTTCCTTGCTTTTGTTACTAACCAGATCTAGGAATGTCAGGTAGGCATTTTCTGCTGGGAAAGCAATGGTGAGGTGTTCAAACACAGGAGTGTTCTCCTCCGTGGGAAGGTTGCTGGGGAGGAGCTCCCATCCTTCTCCAATCTGGAGCTGACTGCCTACCCCTCAGCATTTCTCTGCTACTTCATTTAATATCTAAGATTGCTTAGTTTCTCTTTCTTCATGTTTATTAGTCTTACCAGAGAATTGAGGTTTTCCTTTAATTGTCTTGCAAGGTCTTTACCTTGCTATGTTCTTTACACGATGTACTAGCTGCTGTCTTGCAATTTCTTAGTGCTGTAAAGAATTTCAGGATACAATCTGTATGTAAGTAGCTCTATAATGTATGTATGCATTGGAAGGTATTGTATTGTAAGGTGATTTATGGGTACTGGAATACTCAATAAAGGAGTACGTCTGCAGATCAAGGGCATAGCGCTTCAGCTGTTTTCCAGTCTCTAACAGGGCTGAATGACTTTTTGGAATATTTAACCTTCCACTGATGTTTAATCATGTCCAAGTGATATCCGTCTATCCAGTTATCCATCCCATCCATCCATCTATGCATCTATCCACTCATTTTTTTAATGTATGAACAGTCAGTAACTGACGACTATGCTAAACAACTACTATTAAATATTTCACATCTACAGGATGAGATAATTGGAACCTCAGAATATTCAAGGAATTGGCTCAGAAATTTGCTGAACCATTAATGTTCATTTTAGAAATTTATGGAATATTAGAACACCTTCAAAGTGTTCCAGGAAAAAAAAATCTGTTATTATTTTTTAAGGATATGAACTAGATGACCTGGTAAACCTAGTTAACCTTCATAAGCCTAAGTAAAATTGTGAAAAATTTGATATAAGATGATATGGCAAAGAATTAAGAGGTGTACAATTAATACTAATCATCAGTGTTTCATGGAAAATAGCATCTATCAAATGAACCTGATGCCATTAAATTGAAAGTTTGGTTAATAAAGTTTTCATACAGTACACTTAAAATTTTCTAGAGTTTTTGTGAGTATTGATAAAGAAGAGTATCTTCTTTATAGAAACTGAAAATAGCACGTATCAAACTTCTTAAAAATTGGATAATAGGTAGATCACATAAAAATTGTAAATTGTGACTTACAATATTGAGGAGTTTCTAGCAGGCTCCTACAGCAGCGTGCTGAAAGCTCTGTGCTATTCGGTTTCTCTAACATTACCTGGAAGACATCTAAAGTAATTGCTGGTAAAATTTGCCAATCATACAAAAATGATGAAGTGGTAAATAATAACAAAAGTAAGCCATGTTGACCTGGGTCACTGCGTAGGCTGGACTCAGTTAAAGAGTGCTCATTTCAATCCAATCAAATGCAAAAAAGGAAGTATCCACAGAAAAAAAGCAAGTGGGTCATTTATATAAAGGGGAAATCTTCACTAGAAAACAGTGCTTCTAAGAAGAACATGAGTGTCATGATAACAGTCAAGTACATGAGCTCTCAGGATTATGTTGAAAAACTCAAAGTCCCAAGACTCAATACAGTCTTGGGATGAAGCCACTCTCTGGGGAATATCCTCTAGAAGTAGCAAGGTGATGTTACCTCTGAGTATTTCTCAGGAAAGATCCTTACTGGAATTCTGCTTTTAGTTCTAGTGATTTCTCTACAAAAAACAAGTTCTAGGAATTACTCAGAACTACAAGAATAATTCAAGGTCTGAAAAAGTAAAGAGAGTTGCCACAGCATATCAAAGAGAAGGTTAAACAGTCTTCTGACCATAGTCTATAAATAATTTCTAATAGAACTTGTTTTCTTTAATATAGAAAAAAAAAAAGCTTGATGATTTCTTCTGGATGGAAGCAGATATTTGACAAACTTAAAATGGAAATAAGACACTGAGTCTGCATTTTTAAAATAGTGAAGGTAATTAACTGGTTTGGAACATCTTGTTTGGCAATAGGGGTGGAGCACCTATCACATGAAATCTTGATTAAGAGATTTTCTAAAAGGGATGCTATGACTCAAGCAGAAGGTTTGAACCTGTCACATGAGCTGAGGTATCAGGCATATGTTTCTTCAGAGTTCAGTCCAAAGGATCAGAATGATCCCTTCTGATACTGCATATCTGTCTGCCTGTCTACTGTTCATTTCACATTTCAGATATTTAGAAACTCAGTTCTTGCCTACTAACCTTACATGAACTGTGGTAACAGTCATGATAGAGGTGACAATTGATGTTAATGCCTTATAATAAATGGCCCAAAGTGTGGGTTGCAGACCACTGAGACAGCTGACTGGTACTCGTTCTTCATCTTGCTTCCAGCTGAGAGAAATTGAACAGATGGGAAGGGGAGATTAAATGAAGAGTGAAAGTAGATGGCATGATTAACTTTCTCTAAAGGTCAGAACACCCAGTGCAGAAGGTACCTTGATATACACAAGCATCTTCCTTATGTCACCTTCCCATCTTCCCATACATGAAACTACTTCTATACATTGTGGCAACATGAGCTGGAATGTACAGAGAAGTGGTGCATGTTACTATCCATTGTCAGTTGGATGCTCTCCAGATACTGTCTCAAAGAAACAGTATTTTCTCTGAACAAGTTTGAGAGCTGTAGATGCTGACACTGATTATGGCAATTCAGACCAAGAAGGACTTTTTTTCCTATTATTCTTCTCTTTCACAATCTGTTTGGATTTTTTTCATATAGAAGTTACTGTCAGACTCACACGGAAAGCACACACTTAAGATTCAAGATTAGACTAGAATTTGGACAAACTACTGCATGGCCAGATCTGGAGTTTTGACTCATACATACATCTGGAACCAGGGCACCTGATAAGAACCACCTCTTTCTAAAAAGAGAAAAAGAAGAAGCAAAAATCTGATATAGAGAACCACAAAAGATTTTTCATCCCCCAAATGAATTTCACACTAAAAACTTCTTTTTCCTGTAAACAGAGCTTATCTAAAGGATGAACAACAATTTGTCTGATGCTGTGGACCGTGGTTCTACTAATTCTGCTAATTAGGAGTTAAAGTCATTCAATGAATGGATGAAAGAACTGAAGGATTCAGGTTTCAACTATTCTTTGGAGACCCAATGGATCAAATATTGGACCAGTATACATACATGTCTGCTGTGAACAAGAAGCGCTGCAGTTCTAAAAGAAGCATAATGTTCCAACCCAGCTGATGATGATCTTCCTCACAAGGAACAAACTAGCCAGTGAGGAATCACCCATCCATAAGTGAATGATATTTAGTCCTTTTTCAAATGATGATTAGAACCAAAGCAATTTCCTAATTGCTTTCAGAAATTGAAGTAACCCTTCTTGACTTGCTTTCTGAGCCTTCCTTGCAAATGTTTGGTGTCATGATTATAAGTCTTATGAGAAAAGTATATGGTTGGGAAAAGCAGATGAACTTCTGAGGAGACAAGTTCTTCTGTCAGTGTAAAACCAGAAGCAAAGAATGAGCTTATTGTAGGTTTTACAGAAGTTATGAGTGGGATCTAAGTAGGTGCTCAGTTAACGATGCACTGAGAGTGTTGCTGAATCAAGATGAAGGCTACTTATACATTTGTTCTGATGGAGTTGTACAACGTAAACAAAATAAAGATAACTACTGAAGCTCCCATTAGCCATGTCATAATCCTTTTTTTATCTTAATCTTAATTTCTTTGCTCGCAGGTTCTCACTTGGATCCCATTCAATTTGTGGCTTTTTGATAAAGAGGTCATGTATGAACACTGAAGCTACTGAAATCACCAGTTGTTCCTTCTTGGTTTACAAGAGACAAGCATCATAAACAGTGACCTTCAAAAGAGCATCCCGAATCCTGGAAATTTCTGTGAAGAGCCTTCTGCAGTCCTTCGGAAGAGTTACGTACAGTCTGCTGGACTTAAATCATACCATAGATTGCCTAAAGCCTGATCTAATTCCAGCTTCTGGGGTGCCTGCCCAATGACCTGTCTGAACTCTTGATCCACCCTTGGGTATAAGATGGGAAAATATGCTTGTGTTTTAATTACGGAAATTAGAGGAGTTGAAATATTGCTGGAAAAGACATTTATGAAAATGCCTTTGATTAGAAAAACTGAAGATCTGAGAAAGGCAAGGTAGTTACTGAGAATTTGGGCAGGGTTCATAATTTGAAGGGGTAGCATAAAATCTGTGTCACCCCTAAAAGGTGGCTCTTGCATTGACCCCTAAAATCACACAGCAAAAATTCTTCTCTCATAAGAACTTTTAAAAGCCCAATAACATAATAATCCTTCTGGAACCTGTTCAGCCATGGCAGGAGATGCACAATGATCAAGATAAATACTTTACAATTTCTAGAAACCCTTCTAGAGAAGGATTTTAAAGAGTCATTAGAGATCTATCTATAGAACAAGTATAAAATTTAATCTTTAAATGGTCAGAACAGAATCAGACTTTAGGTCAATGGTCAGAATACAATCAGACTTGTGGGTCATGTTGCCTAAAAGGGAGAAAACCCTTTGCCTGTGAAACAGCCAAAGACAGCAGCTGCTCTTAGATGTTAGATGCATCTCCTCACTTTCATAACAAATATCTATGGCTAAATATCAAAGGGACTGAAGTTCATCTGGTGAAAGGGGCACAGTCCCACTGTCTTTAGGTTTTCCATGGGTTACATCACTGAGGATCTCATTAGAGATGTGCCCTGTGTTGTNAGCATCCCGAATCCTGGAAATTTCTGTGAAGAGCCTTCTGCAGTCCTTCGGAAGAGTTACGTACAGTCTGCTGGACTTAAATCATACCATAGATTGCCTAAAGCCTGATCTAATTCCAGCTTCTGGGGTGCCTGCCCAATGACCTGTCTGAACTCTTGATCCACCCTTGGGTATAAGATGGGAAAATATGCTTGTGTTTTAATTACGGAAATTAGAGGAGTTGAAATATTGCTGGAAAAGACATTTATGAAAATGCCTTTGATTAGAAAAACTGAAGATCTGAGAAAGGCAAGGTAGTTACTGAGAATTTGGGCAGGGTTCATAATTTGAAGGGGTAGCATAAAATCTGTGTCACCCCTAAAAGGTGGCTCTTGCATTGACCCCTAAAATCACACAGCAAAAATTCTTCTCTCATAAGAACTTTTAAAAGCCCAATAACATAATAATCCTTCTGGAACCTGTTCAGCCATGGCAGGAGATGCACAATGATCAAGATAAATACTTTACAATTTCTAGAAACCCTTCTAGAGAAGGATTTTAAAGAGTCATTAGAGATCTATCTATAGAACAAGTATAAAATTTAATCTTTAAATGGTCAGAACAGAATCAGACTTTAGGTCAATGGTCAGAATACAATCAGACTTGTGGGTCATGTTGCCTAAAAGGGAGAAAACCCTTTGCCTGTGAAACAGCCAAAGACAGCAGCTGCTCTTAGATGTTAGATGCATCTCCTCACTTTCATAACAAATATCTATGGCTAAATATCAAAGGGACTGAAGTTCATCTGGTGAAAGGGGCACAGTCCCACTGTCTTTAGGTTTTCCATGGGTTACATCACTGAGGATCTCATTAGAGATGTGCCCTGTGTTGTGTGCGGGTTCCCGGACAACGCTACACGATCAATGTGATGAAGCGAACGCCAACTTTATTCCCAAATAGCTCGGCCTATATACATAGTGTTCCACCCGATTGCGCAAGCTCATTGGCTGCAAGCCGCTGTGCACGCATGTGCCTCTACATGATCGGCTGCTCAATGCTGAGCATGCGCAGTACATGCGCATGCGTCAGCCCTCTCCACTTCCGTGTTTACATCCGACTTAGAGCCACGTGGCCTCTAAGTCGATCAGGTCTGGATTGCTCACAACATGTTTGTTGTCTTCCCACAGCCCTGCACGCAAGGAAGACTAACAGCATCCTGAGCTCTATTAACAAGAGCACAGCCAGTCAATTAGGGAAGTGATTACCCTTCTTTACTCAACTCTCATTAGACCACACCTGGACATGTAGTTTTGGGCACCGTGTCCCCTCGACATAGGAAAGACAGTGACAAAGTGGAGCGAGGTCAGCATGTGGACATCAGGATGGACAAGGGCTGGAGTGCTTACCCTGTGAGAGCAAGACGACAGAGAGGGTCTCTTCACAGTGGTGCATGGTGGCATAGAGGGAAACAAGGGGCATAAATTGAAACAAGAGATATCCAGACTGGATATAAGGAAAAGTTTTTCACCTTGAAGGTCAGCAAGCATTGGAGCAGGTTGCCCAAACTCAAACTACTTGTTCAGTGTTTTTCATTGCTTTTAATAATTTGGAGAAATATTTGCTATTGCAGAAATATATACATATAAAATACATATATAATGTACATACCTATACGTATGTGATATATCACAGATCAAAACTGGGGAGAGGGGTGATGAGGTTGAATGTGGTTGGTGATTTGAGACAGATGAAACCAGAAATGGTTAATAAAGGTATACCTGTTTTCATGGGGATCTGCAAGATGTTACCCTGATGAGTACATTTGAAGATTCAGTATATACTATTTGAAGACGTTAATCTCATCTGAGGATTTTTTTTGTTTTGGTTCACTTACTTGAAAAGGGAAGATATCACATGCAGCAATACGTTAAAACAATGATAAGGTTGCAAAATGAAGCACTTGAGTTAGAAATGCAAGAAATGATGTTACCTATGAAATTTTAATTCTGTATCATTTTGTATATGCATTAAGGCATTGCTTCTAACCACACATTTCTGTATTTTTCATGGCATCCTTGTTTTAATTACTGTAGAGAATGAATAACATAACAGGGTGAGGAAAATGGCAATGTATCTGACTCATTATTGCAAGTCTTGGAATGTAGACAGGCAGGGAAAGGATGGTTTTGTAGTTGTACAACCAAATGCTGCCTTGAAGAACTGGAATTTATCCCTATTTCTGCCATGACATCCCAGTTGTGCTGGGTAAATAATACATCACAAAATTCCTTGATAGGATCTCCTAGGCTACTTTTTTACTAGTAAATAAAATAGGATAGGCTGAGTGCAACTAGCACATCATAGCTTGTATCTACATGACTACACTCTCTTAACCTTCAAAAAAGGTTGGCCCTGTCTATACCACCGTCTAGGGACAGTCCTTTGCCCTTGTCACCACTGAGCTTTCCTCAAGCAATGCCGGCCATGAGTTAATTGTCATGGCCCAAATAGAGCCAATGGTATGCAAATGTTCAAAAGATATGGCACAGTGTTTGAGCTGATATGTGAGGCCTCTAATTTGCTGGTTAGATGAAGATTTACTATGTGTTCCTCTTTTCTTGGAGCTCAGCACTTGACCTGAGATTTCGCTGGCAGAAAGTCTGCCGCCTGTACCTGCATTTGAAGCAAATATAAACATAGCATACCCTGCATTGTGCTAAGTACTTTGAAAAAATAAGCAAACAGACTGATCAGGCTCATGGCATCTCAGATTAGGCATCCGAGATTAATAACTACTTTTGAATATGTTTCTACGCCTCATCATCCCCTTGGTGAAATGAGGACACCACGAGCACTGTGAAAATGCTGTTATTTAGCTCTCAAATGCTCTGCTGGGAAGAGCCTTAGGAAAACAGATGAGGAAATAATAATAAATTCATAGTCATAGCAGGGTTTGAATATTGCACGAGAAGGAAGGCCTGAGGCCAAGCACAGAGCTATGAGGATCTATTGAACAGCTGCTCAGTAACTAGCTAGCTGACAGACTTCAAAATGCTGAAGAGCAGTCCTGTGCAGGGAATGAGACAAGACAGACAGATATAAAGAAGTTCAAAATAGATATATGGGGGGATGGATGGATGATTGGATGGATTGATAGAGACTTATCCATTCTGCAGCTCGAATTCACCTTGCATGAGAGAGATCTTGGAAAAACAAAAATAAAAACAGATGTAATGAGTAGCCAAAATGCTGTGGTGGGTCTACAGTCTCACAGTTAAGTCTGTGCATCACCTTGAGTTTAGAAATGGCTTGCCTGTTGAGGGGTCATTATTTCTGACTTCTGAACAGAAACTTCTGGACTGAATGAAAGTAGCACTAAAGACGCTCCTCTGGCATTTCTACACATGGAGGTGTTCACATTTCAAACTATAATATCCTTGTAGCACGTGTAGGACCAGTCCTATATGATTCAAGTTTATCTACCCTATCTGAAGTCAAAGGGTTTTTAGAGGAGGCGGCAGTAGCATGCTGTGCAGGCAGATGACAGCCCTGTCAGGTTCTTTTCCTGGGTCGCAATGCTGATGCATTGATTTGAAGCCCAGAGCATTAAGTTTTTAATCTCCTTAAAAACTCTTTTTGGTTTCTCTCTTTTCTTTCTTCTAGCATTAACTCTTAACATCGATCATTTCTGTTAGTTACATAAATGGCCATTTCCCCTTTGAATGTCCTTAAATGAGTAGCCACAAAGACCCTGCAGTAAGGAGTTCCTCCATCTAATTACACTATGAGTAAAAACATTTAAAATTATTCTGTGAGTGTCCATGCAAGTAGGTATATACAAACATATCCATAACTTTTAAACATATTCAGGGTGGACTACGCCTATCGCTTCTGTGGAGAGATGGATAGAATAGACACATGGACAGAAAGATAAATAGAGAACAGACTCTGATAACATATTCTTGTCTAATCAATTGTTAAGCTACAAAAGAAAGCAGAAGTCCCTGTGTACAATGTATAGATTTTCTTTAATGTGAGTTATTGGGAAAAGACAGAGCTGTCCCTTTAACTGGAGAGCTGCAAACAGCTGTTCCTTATGCATACATGCTTGCTTGGTCTGAAAGTTTTGGTAAGTCAGTGCATAACTGACAGTTAGATTTATCTCCCCAATAAGCAATCAACATTATAATAAAGGAAAAATGCTTTCAGTGCACCTTTGAGAGTGCATCAGAAATTAATCTAAACATCAAATTAATTATAGTTTGTAAATGAATAGTGGCTCACAGCCCTAATACTTCTCCCGCTCCTCCTCCTCCCCCTAAAGCCTCCTCCAACCAACTGCAATGGCTGGAGGTGCTCTGCAGTGACTTTGATGCACAGCTCCTTCTCTTTCTTACTCACACAACTCTTTCGCTATCAGCAGGAGAAAAGTCTCATCCCTACTCTGCAGACCTGAAGTCTTAGAACCTGGCTCCTTTGGAGTATAACAGAGAGTAGCTAGCAAATAATAAACTTTTGTGCCTCCTTTCCCTTTCCTCTGGAAGCCCTAAGCACCCCTCTAAGAGTATCCTCCCCTCGGCTTATTTTCCAACTAAGCTGGACACCTCTTGAATCTCTCCTTGGCTGTATGGCTGTGCAAGGTCCTTCAGAGCGGAGAGGACCACAACAAACTAGTGCTGATCTAAACTAAAACATCCTGGGGTCAGGCATGCTTAATGTGCCTGGAAAGTCATTCCCATATTGTCTCAACTCAGGCACTCAAATCTGTGGCTTCTTGCATTACACTCTGAGCTGTGGTCCTTGGTCTGTAGCCTGTAGCTATATAGGAATGACAATCCAATATTCTCCAGGGACCTGAAACAGAATGCATTGCCACCAGATCATGCAAAGTAAAGGACATAGCCTAATTCTATGGCCTACAGGGAGAAAGGTTTGGGCAGAGACTTTTCTTAGGAAATTTGAAATCAGGTTAAAAGCAAAAAGAAAAAAAAAATTTAATCATAGTACTGGTAAGAGCAGCAAGCAGAGCTCCACTCCTCTCCCAAGTACTTTCTAATAATTCCTCTATCATCCAATGACAATCTCCCTATCTACCAAAAGAAGAATCAGAAAATGAACCCCAAAAATCTTCGAGCTGATAAATAACTCTCTTCATCCATGGATCCTAAAGCCCCATGCAAAGGAATCAGTGTCCTGCTACAAGAAGGGGAACCCAAGGCACACAGCTAGGTTGACCCACAGTTACCAATATAGGGCAGAAGCACATGACTGAAATTTCTTACCCTTACACCACCTTACTCCTGAATCTGCTCATTTCCCTGAATGAACTTAAGGACAGCTGTAGTTGGGGATTTTTTTTTTTGTTTTTTAATGAGTAACTGCCAGATTTGGCAGGGCGTATTGGAGGCACATTGTGAGCAGGTGCTGAACAATATTTTTCTGATGTACCTCAGGGTCCTTTGTTCCATTCCTATGTTTTATGGAGTGCTGCCAATGCACTTTAGACCTGATCTGCAATGTCCCTGGTCCCAGGGCTCTGCAAAGCTTTGCTGGTGTCCTAGTCTCTTGATGCTTCTTTCTTCTTTCTGTTTCAGCTTCCAGATTGAAACTCTGTAGACTGTCATGACCTGCCTGCTGCCTTGCATCTCCCACCCCACTTTCCTGCCACCACCCTGCAGTCTTGAACTGCCACAAAGTGTTTTTAATAACATGATACAAGCTCTGCCCAACCCTCAGCCCTTCTCCTGAGCTTCACCCCCTCCTGTGGCCAGTCTTCATTCCTCACTGCTTTTCTCACCTTTAATCTCTCTCCTTTGGCTCCTCTGTTTCTTTTGATAAGCTAGGAGCCAGAAGAAGTTTAGTAGGGAATATAAATACGTAACAGTGAAGGTAATTAACTACTATGACCCTCATCAAGTGATGGTATTTTCTCTCTTTTGGCATCTTCAGAGAAGACTGGATGCTTTTCCAAATGGGTGGCCCACTAGTGACTTTCAAGTGGATGCCCTGCAGATATCAGGAATGAAACTCAATGTCCATTTTGTACCAAGAGCCAAACAAGATGTTTCCTTTAGGCCATATAAATCTATGATCCTAAGAAGCCCTCACAGTTAATAGTCAAAGCTAGAATACTCCTTGCTACATTTAATGTGGGACATTTCAAAAAGGGGTGGGGTATCCCTTCTGCCAGTGTGAAAGTCCATCTGGAATGCATAGAAAAGGAAAAAAACATCCAGCAGTTGTGGTTGCTCACACCTAGGGTGTCAGAACATGTCAGGCTGTGTGGAGGGAAGCCACAGTGTCTCTGCGGGCATAGGAGAGGTTCTTCACAGCATCCTGGAGTCATTGTCCCATGTGAGGAAACTGAAGCTGCCACACCAGCAGGTTTGGGGAACAGGTACATGTCAAGGAGACACATACGGGGGATACAGGGGAGGCAAGGAGCAGAAATAGCCTGCCAGTGCGTTCACTGCTCGATGGCGTGCAAAGAGATGGCAGCTCTGGGTGCCCACTGCTCTTAGAAAGAGGTGATTGGAGGAATGAATTTCCAAGTACACCAGTAAAGTGATTCCTCCAGCTTTAATTCATCTACATCTTACTTGACACCTTGGGGTAATCATCTGGCCTCTGCTCCTCCATCCACATCCTAATTTTTCTAGTTTCTGTCATGTCTTCCTAATTAATATTGCCCAAACTTATCATTTTCTCTCTCTTCTCTGTTAAAATATTTTCCTAGAACATATCTGTTTCTGTAATGCACTAGTTTAACATCTTCAAATGCCTTCTTAAAATGTGTCTTGTGCAAAAACTGTGAGTGTTCCTGAAATTGGGACTGTATTGTGGCATCACCCTGCGACAAAAGTAGTTACCCATGTGTGGGCAGCATGAAGAATGGCTCTTCTTACACTGACTACTTGCCTTAGCAGCCTTAATAATGTCTTTTTACTAGAGTTTTATTTTTGTCTGGTACACAAAATGGTCACATTTAAATTACCTACATAACAAAGAGGGGAGTTATCCCCAGAACTATTGAGACTAACACATTGATGTATTTATTTCATGTCCTCTGACATTTAGGATACCCACACACAGAACTTACACGCATGCAGTGGGAACATGAGAGACCCAGTGCAGTCTCTGCCTTGCACGGAGTCTGCTCCAGGGTCCTGCAGAAGTTGACGCTCAGGCTGTGGCACACTGTGCCTCGGTGCAAGACTTCCTAGGTCAGCCTGCTGTGAGAATGGGAGTCTCTGCCTTCAAGGAGGGTTCAACTAAATATAATTTTTCACCGGGTGAGACAATGATCCCTGCTGTGGCCCTGCCGTTTCACTGGGAATGGACAGCATGACCCAATAGGAGAAACATGCTGGCTGTAAATGAAGTGCATGGGAGGAGGCTACAGGTATCAGCTAGGCATTGAGTGAAGGACTAATGAGAGATGAGAGAGAGAAGGGCAGAACGGTGAAAAGCTGTGAAGTTGAAATCAGTAAGTCTGAACATGAGAGGGTGGACAAGGAAGTGCCTGAGGAGAAATTAGAGATATGGCCAGTGTGATGGAGGATCAGGCCATGGGGACAGACAGTGTGTTGGTGAGTGGGAGGGAGAAGTGTGGTCTGCACTTGGGCATGTTACAGCTGCATCAGTATGGGGGAGGGGAGGGGAATAAAAGCCAGAGATCTGAAAAATTGTAAGAGAAAATGAAGGATTTGACTCTAGCCTGGATATGTGCACCAGAAGAAAAGTTGAATGCAAAGCCTCCCATTTTAAATGACATTTTCAGTGAGAAGTCGGGGTTGTTTCTCAGGCGGTCTTAAACACTACAGCAAGTAGTCCTGCTGTGGAAAACGACAGACATGTTTTGAGCACTGTCACATTTTATATATGAGATTAGTGTTTGCTGTATCTTGCTTTCATCGCTGCCGCCTCTGAATTGGGAAAGTCTTCAGTGCATGCAGGTGCTAAAGGTTCTCTGCAGGTCATGGTCTCCAAAACCAGGAGAAAGGCTTGTGGCTGATCTCACTTTCTTCCTAACACTCCCATGGCTGGCTCTACACTATCGTGCCAGTAGCAGACAAAGGAGATAACTGGAAGTGCAGGGGAGAATTCAGAGACAAACAGAAAGGGATAAGACTGATTTTGAGATGCTGCTCTAATGACTTACTCAGTTTGGGACAGCTGCTTACAGGTAGTTCAACAGTCAGACAAGAGCAGCAAATGAAGTATTTTCCATTCCCAGAGAAAAAAACATGGTGACATTTTTCTCCACGGAATTTTTTAAAGTTTGTCTAAAGCAGGACTTCTTGGCAATTTCTCAGCAACCTGGGGCTAAACTCTGTTACAGCAATTTACCTGGGATCTGAATAGCAGATACATTTTAAAAGGTCATATAATGGTGGAATATCTTTCTGGGGCCAGACAGAATTGTCCCCCAGGCTACCAGTTGGAGAGCTCTAGTTGGGTTAAAAAAAAAAGTGAAACAGAATGCTATGTTTTTACATGTTAAGATTTGGGAAATGTTTAGGCAGAAAAGGAAGGAGTTTTCTTACTTTGAAAGTTTACAAAATCCTTTTTTTTTCTGTAGGAAAAACTAAGGTTTTATTTAATTTACTTTCTGAAAAAAAATTGTAATGAGCTCCAGCTTCAGTGAACTTAGCCAAACAAATTAAAGGCCTGATTTTCTGTAATACCCTCCACATTTTTATATCACTCTAAAGTTGAAGGTCAGCAGGGTGGGAGGTTTTGAAGAGTGGTGTGAGATCCTTGTGATACTTAGCTACCTGTACTTCTGCTATTTTTGTCCTTCTGGAGATGGTGCACAGAGCAGCATAGTCAACTTTTTTTTTTTCTGAAACCCACAGTCACAGCAGGCACATAGTTCTATGGGAAAGCAAGTTAAAGTCAGAGAAAATGGGGGCTTGACACCTGGGACCCAAAACTGACCAGACTTGGATATTTGTGTCACAGAAGCTAATATAGGAACACTAAGGTCCACTAGCAATCTCTAATTCCTGCTTTTTCTTGCCTGTGCACTTGAGTCTACACACCTGAGGGCATCATCCTTCTTTCAGGCTGGAATATCCTGCCATTAGTTTTGGAGGTTACTTTATGAAACAAACATGTTTACATTCTCCTAGTACGACTCAATATTAAGAAACATTTCTGCTACTCAGCAGAAAAGCAGGTGGGCTCTGGAGAGAATGGGGCTAATTCATAATTTCTCATTTGAATTTCCCAACTGCCTCTTCACACCAAACTCTTTGTCCTTTATTCTTCTAGACCTTGAGAGTGCAGCAACACAATGACAACTGGTGAACGGGAACACCATGTCCCCTCACATCAGGGGGCAGGGCTGCTTCAATGAAAGGGGAAAATAGCCTGTTCAGAGCCTCTGTGAATGAGCAGAAGGAACTGCGCATGGAAAAGGGGCTCAAAACTGTTGGAAGTACTGTCTAACATGCACCATAACTAGCAAAGGATGAGGTAAGAGTTTTGGGACTTGGGCTGTCCAGGAGGGGAAAGGGGAAGGCAGCATGGAGAGGAAGCATACTGTGGAAACTGAGAGTAGCTTTAAAATCAAGTGAAACTCCAATAAGTCTTAACTCTAGAAGTTTGCCTGAGAGACAGAGTCCAGATCAGCGGCAATTAACAGGAAAAGCAATAGTTTGTCCCTTTGACTTTCTCAGGGAGGGTCTGTAAAGAGCACAGGATGGCAGAGAACCAGAAACTGCACATCCCAGCGATGGGCACGTGGATGGGGGAGATCCTCAGTCCACCGGGTGAGGTGAGATCAAATGTGGTAGAGTCCCTACGCCACCAAACTGCCAGAAGGGACCCTTCACGGCAATACCCTTGCAAACAGCAGGATCCCACTGAGACACCACACACACATCACCATGTGGCCTTTGGATGGCTGAGTCCTCCATTTGTGGGTGCAGATCAGAGTGTCCCTAGCTGGTGGCTCACGGGCAGCTGAGGCTGTGGTCTTTCCACGCTCCATCTGGTGGGGCTGAGCCAACAACGAGGCCAGAGCTGTGTGAGCACGGTGCAGCTTTCCAACCCAACCTCTCAGCATGGCATGTCACCTGAGGCACAGGGTTAGCTTGGTCTGTCTATATCTATTGTGGTGCTGTCTCGGGTCCAGTGGTCTCAGAGCATGGCTGCGTATGGTCCACCAACCAGCCATCCTCCCAGAAGACCAGGTTTTCAGCTGATGGTCAGCCCTTTTCCTCTTGCAGTTTAATGCATCACAACTGCTGAAAAGTTGCCCCCCACAGCTCTGTCTTCCATTCAACCCCGTGACCTGTTTTTCCTTAGGTACAGAAATTCCCCTTCTGCCACATGCTCCTGCTGCTGACCCCATCAGCATTTCACCTACCCCAGCATCCACCTCCATTTTGCTCTAGCTGCTCTAGTATTTTCTGTACCCTCCCCACCTTCCCTTCCAAGGGGGGATATTTTCCACCCCATCACCAGCAGCTGCAGCACCCTGCTGCTGGTGAGATGCCAAACCTTGACCTCTAAGCAGCGCACACAACTCTGAGCATGAGACAATTAGGAGAGAAAGAGGGAAGGGGGAAAGTATTGACAGGAATAAATTGAGAGAAATCATAAAGCTTAAGCAGAAAGAAAGCAGTTTGAAAGGTAAAGTATTCAGAGAAAGCCCTTTCCTGGATGAATCTAATTGTTTTGTTATCTTTACCCACCAAAGCATTTACTTTGGTTTGTCGCCCGATCCACAAACACTTTCGAGGAGATGACATTACCGAAAGGCAGGAACATCTGCATCAGCTCAGCATCCCCAAACTCCTGGGGCAGATGGTAGATAAACAGGTTACAGCCCTCTGGTCCTATCAAGAGAAAAAGAAGACCCATGAATGGAGAGAAATAGGATATAAGAAAGTACATGGTGGAGATTTACTTTGGCATCCCATCTCTCTGACTCGTGAGGGGTCCGCTCTAGGAAGCAGTCTGTAGACTTTCAGAGGAATGGACAAAGCAGAAGACTAGGAACACAAAAAGTCATCTAGAGACTATGCTAACTTCATTAATCTTCCCAGGACAGACACCAGCATAAAATCTAGAGACAGAGGAATGCAGCAGCACATGCGGCTATAGAAAGACAGAATGGAGGAATAAGAACAAAAACAGTGAAAGGATGTGGTTCATAGTTTTTCTTTGTTCCTCATTTAATCTGTAGAGTTTTGGGTGACCCACACTAACCTTTGCCTTTTCTCAGTATCTGCATGCAGAAGTTTCATTATCTTTCTTGTGTCTGTGTGAGGACTGTGATAACAAGTAGAAATATAAGAACAAACCTACATGCTTATTTCGTTCTATAGAATTTTACATTCAACCCCCCCAGCTCTACTCAGCCTGAAGACTCCCCCAGATCTGGACAGTTTGGCTATGGCCCCCATTCTAGAGAATTCTGCAAGAAACATTACAGATGGATTTAAACCCAAATTACTAGAAAAGAGGAATTGCCTTTTTTGCCTCAGTGCTGTAATGTATATTCTTAAAGACTTCAGAGAGTGCTCGGAAAAATATCCAGAGAGGAGTCTTTAGTTGGAATATGCAGTTTTGTTGAAGTAGAGACTCTCGGAAAATGTTCTGTTGAAATTCTATTTTGGGGCAGAAGAGGGAAAATCTGCCTCTGGTCCAGTAGGCTAGAATTAAACTTTTCAATGTGACTTTTATTTTTAATCATGCTGAACTAGAGCAAAAGTCAAAAGGGAACAAGTGTGTCCAATCCTTTTGTTGAAAAAATTAAACATTTAAACCTCTCACAGAGTTCACTAGCAGAACACTGTACAGTTTGAGGAGGCAAGGATTGTTTTTTTCATTATCTTATTTCCAAAGGTACTTCCAGCTGCTGCCCAGCTCTGCACTAACCTCAACAGGTAACTCCAGCTCTGCTTTGCTCAGGGAGTTTGAAATGAAGGGGATACAGTGCATGCTACTTACCGTGAGCGTAAGAGGACAGAGGGAAGGAGGGTTTCCTCCTTCTCAGCCCATGTGCCTACAACCCTGTGACCTGACTCAGCCATCTTTGCCTCATTTCTGTCTGGGGCACAGTGTGGGGAAGGAAAGGGTTTTTTAATACTCTCCTTTTCTTCATCAGGGCATAATTACAGTGCAATTGCACAGCAAATTACAACTTTGCCTTTCCTGTTAGGGAGAGGAGTTCGCCTAGATGCTTCCACCTTTTATTAGCCATTACTCATCCCCCTGGCTGGCAGGAGAAGAACAGTGAAGTCAGGGCTCTGACAGATGCCCATTTAAAGCTCATTAAAATTCCTGGGCCTCAGCGTGGTTGAAGTCACAGGCTCTCCACATTTCCTTTTGGATTAATGGAAAATGAAGCCCTAATGAATATTTGCTAAGCACAATTTTCCCCACTAATTTGCTAAAAGGACTGTCACGAAGAAACAGCTGATCCTTTGCATCTTGTGCATTTCCTAGAGGTCATGCGGATGGTAACAGGGTTTCTTCCAAATGGGGGGCTTAGTAGTATGGTGGGATAATTAACTAATTAGGGACCTGGTCATCTGCTTAGCTAAATTACTTTTGAACCTTGGTGGCCCACAATCAGGTTACCCTATTTCATGCCAAGCTTTTCCATCTTCCCCCCACCTCCTGTCTGCCTCTTCCTTAGTCTCCTTGCTGAGTAACTATCCCTTCTTCAGTCCTTGCTGCAGTCCATTTCCACACAATGTAGAGTTATTGGCATGATAAACTAGATATGAAACAGTCTGAAAGTGTTAAACAAACACCGACCCCCTTAGGTGTCTGTTAGAATAGAGTAAATTCTGCCCAGGAGAAGACCACGGTCCAGAATAGCAGGGAAAAATTCATTCCTTCATCTGAAAGTGCCCCAGAGCACTTCTGCTGTGGGATTTGAGATCCACATTATAATAAAATGGGTAAAATCTTGGCTTTGCTGCAATTAGTGGCAAAATTCCCACTGACATCACCAGAGCCAGCAGTTTGCTCTGTAAAATTGGAAAATTCTTTCAAAAATGCCAGCTGCATTTCCTGGGGTCTTGGATATGTTGCACATGAGCAGGGATTCTGCCTGCATGTGATGAGAAAGACCTACTAAGGCATAAGGCAGACCAGGAGGCATGCAATTTCATCTACACCAGGCTTAGAGGTTGGGCTCAAGGAGAAAACAACCCTTAGTTCACCTTGAAATCAGCTTTGCCTCACACTGCTGAGAGACCAAGAGGAAGAGACCAGGGAAGATGTGAAAAAGCAGAGACCATCCTCAAACCTCAGTCCAGCTCTGAAATGTGCCTGGGAAACCCATGCTGTGGCTTCCCATAGCAACTCAGACATTCAAGGCCAAACTCACTCCGTTCCCAACTGCAGAGGGTTTTTGCTAATTTCCAGAGCTGAAAGCTCCACCTGCTACTGAGAAACAACCTGGGGTAGAATGATTTGTTTTACCCTCCTCACATATGAAAATTCTGCCATTAGAATTTAACAAGCAATTTATTGTTAAATCCATCCATCCTTAAGTTACCTATCACAGTTAGACTCCTTGGTAAAGAATTGAAAAAACAAGCTCTCTCTGTCTCAGCCCTACTACCTTGTTGTGGGTTTTTTTGCTTGAGTCAAGTTGATCCAGGCACTCCATGGAAGACTATGTGTTTACGTGTATGGCCACCTCTTTGTATATATATGTATATTTTTAAGAAACCAAACGCATGAGTTGTTCAGCTCAGAATGCTATGAAAACCTAAGTTAGTTCTCAGTGCAAACATGCAATGAGTTTTAAAGTACTCGATCAGGATCACTGGAGCAAGAGGAAGATCACCGCTGGTATGGCAAAACCTTAGTGAAGTCTCCAACTACCTTGTTGGAGAGAAAGGTCTTGCTTTGGGATGAGTTAATGGATTATTGGAGATCAGTATACTTGGCAGCTCAGGGCTGAATATAGTGCTAAAATTATTTACTGTACAATTTACTTAGGTTTTCAAAAGGGCTGTAAGTCAGCTCAAAATCTAACCCTCATGACACATTATGAGAAGAGAATCAAGGTTCATTTCTACCCTGACATCTACCTTGGCTCTTGTTTTTATGTCTTTAAGTTATAGATATTTCTGTTCATTAATACACAAGCACAGATAGTCTTGATGCTGACAAAAAAGAAAGAAAAGATTTAATGAACTCATAGTCTATGAATGGTCTATAAATTAGACAAACCATGCTGGATAATGCAAAAATATGTGATTGAGGGCACCAAAGCACATGGTGGGGAACTCTGTGGTGAGTCCATGTTGATTTGGCTTGGTTAGACCTGAGCTGTTAAGCCGTTGCTTTGCCCATGTTTCTCACCTTCCAGCTCGTTGTTAGTTATTTAGCATGGGGACAGCAGCAGACCCAATCTATTCCTGGGTGTCCACGGTCAACATGAGTAAACTCCATGTACCTGTGCTTGACATCAGCTATCTATCATTGCATCCCCAACACTGTGAATCAGTGTCATAAGCAAAGGCTACGACCAGTCTGCTCTTCCAACAGTAATTAAAAATAGGTCGGCCCATAAGAATGTCTGGAGTTAGCCTACAGCCCTTTGGTCAGCTGCCCAGTAAGTGGGATACACACCTCACCTCTACAGCAAATACTCAGAGTCTGTAACTTTATTGCCTCTTCTGCTTGCTATTCAGCGCCCAGCATGTTTGTGCACAGGGAAGATGAGAGTCACAAGCCTGCACCACTTTATTTTAATTTTAAATTACCCCCAAGTTTTGCCTGGTTGACATGGCCTGAATCAAGACTTCATCTCTAGCTTTGATCATTTTGGATCTGTTCAACCCTATGCAACTCATGAGCGGCTGGCAGCCTCAGTGCTCATGTGGAAGTAATGACTAATCTCTACAGGAATGATGCAGCAGCTAAGCGGCTCTGGGTTTGTTAACCAGCCGGGATCCAGGAGTGGAGAGTTAGCATTTTATTAACAATGTGATCATTGATGTTATTGTTGTAGTAGAGCTGGTTCATTAATGAATCAATGTTTGTGCACATCCTTGCAAACATAAAGTACTCTTCTCAGCACTGAGCATTATAATTATTATTATTATTTGAGTTCCCTCTTGCTGCATTTCCCTGCTAAAGGTTAGAGATGCTTAAAGGTCTTGACCCTCTGTTAAAAAGGAGTGTCGTGCCTTAGAAATTCTCCCTCTAGCAAGCAACAGAGAAAGTCATGGCAGCTTAACACTGCAGGAAAATGGAGGACACTGGGAATGGCAACCTGCATTGGACTGGTGGTTCATCTCATATATCTGTCCCCCAAACATCCTCAATACCAGCTGCTTACAGGAGGAGCAAGGAGTTATGAGACAACTTGTCCACTGGGTGACACTCACCCTCAACCCACAGAGACTCACCGTGCCTTGCAAACAGAGGGGTCTTTGGGCAGCAGGTCTTCAAAGTGTGCACAACAGCTATCCCTTGCTTCTAGCGATTCCTGGTACAATGCTATGCTGAGCAATGATCTGCTCGCCATTTTGTCCTGTGCTTAATCTAGCCCCAGTAAGTAATAAAAAGCAAAGTCCTTCAGCATGGGGGAAACATCTCTGTAATGATACGTTAGGTCTGTGCATCTGTTCTCACAGCAGGGACGTGTACTAGAGCTAATCAGGAGCTGGAAGTTGTGTTCCCCAGGAAATTCTGACATAGGAAAAAAATTAATCCCAAATTAGATCAAAATGCCTACATTTCTAATTTTCTTACAGAATGAGATTTTTACCCCAAACTAGTTCTAGGCCATCAGAATGTTTTAGCTTGATAGTGTAATCTTGATTCATTTCGTTCTGTTTCACTATATTAAAATATTAAATGTCATTATATATATATAATAACAAGTATAACATAGAATATATCTAACTTAGTGATATAATAGAGGACAAAAGCTGAAATGTAATTACTTAAAATGAGGGTCTCTACACTAAGCTGAAGCACCTGACTTAATTGCCTCATGTAGGCAAGCAGTCTCCTCTTGTCAAAAGTGAGCAGTGGACTCCCTGGAGGACAGTTTGGACTACCTGAGTGGGTTGCCTTGAGGATCCCATTGCTCCCACTGACCGTAAAGGGAACATTACATGGCATGGTTGTCTTCTAAAACATTTACTTGCAATAGTGGGAGATGCACCTCTCTTTACTTTTCATGTCTCCGGTGAAGCCATCAAGTCCTGCAGACTATGCAACCCAGGCTCCTTTCATAGTCAATGTAAAGATACGTACATTTACTACATGATTCATCTCATCCTGATACAGAGATTGTCCTCTAAAAGGGCTGATTTCTGTTTCCAGATTATCAAATGAGGTTGAAAGGACTAGGTCAGCTCCACTAAATAGCAGGTCCTCATTCTCTGAACAGCAGGTGTCTGAAATCACGTTACTGGCTTCTAATGAAGAGCCACCAGTACTTTGTTTCCTATTAACTTCTTTATTCCAATGCAATTGCATTTTTATCTACATTCTTGTTGCTTTTCTCTAACACAGACCCCCACTGGACATTATTGCCTATGTTACTAGCAGGTCATTCTATGGCCCATGCACATCAGCATGCTCCCTCCCTGGAGACTGAGGAGATCTCAGCAATGATTCCCCATGAGGATATTCCTGCATATTACTGTCATTGCCAATCATGCCATGCTACGTGTGGAAATGGACAAAAGACTCAGTGGACCAGGGATTCAAAGCAATCAGGAGATTAATGGATACTCTTCAGGTCTATGAGGGGGGGAGCCAATGTGTTCCGGATGGCGTGTTGGGGTCAGAAAGGAGGACAGCCCATTTACTCACCTTCTCTCTGTTGCTGTGGGATCATGGGAGGCGGCTGTGGGAACGCTTGGCTAATCTGGCCATAAGCAGCAGGATAAGCAGCTATAGAGGAGAGAAAGGGAGAGAAGAAAGAGGCACAGATTTCAGTGCTGGGAAGCAAGCTTTCCCTCCAAACCGTCACACCAAGCCAGAGGTGGGCTTTCCCCTGCGTTTTGGCTGTGTGAAGGGCATCCCATGCACCCTGAGATGTGGCAGAAGCACCACAGTGGTGCTCCAGGAGGTGCCACATGGTTCTGAGCACCCACCCTCCCCTCAGCTTCGTCAGCAGGAAAACCAGGGACAGCCAGGTAGTGTAAATGGGGGGTCTCTGCTGAGATCTCTCCCAGCAGAGATGCATAACCATCCCAGATGGTGCCACAAACACATTCGTTCACAAGCTCAGCGCTTTGATGCCCATGCTGCAAATAACTTGCAGAGCGTGTGCACAATTCCTTTTGTAATCTCTCTTATACTCTGATTAATTCACATGCTCATAAAAATGGTTCACACATGTGTTTTCTCCCTTACTCTAACCTTCGTATGCCCACATGCTGTATAGACAGTTGCGCATACACTCTCGGATATACATTTTATTTTATGTCCATAGAGATTTCCTCTCTCTCACACAAACACAGTGGAAACAGTGTGCAGCAATTAAACAATTTTTCCCACCTCAGCTCCCCCACCAAGCAGACAAGGGGAGCCATTCAGTACCACAGATGGTAGATGATGTGCCTTGCTGCTAAAAATACAGAGTATGGGTCGCCTGTGAGCCCAGAGAGAGTGGGATAGGGGCCATGTGTGTGCAGAGGGGTTAATTAACAGCTCAAAGGGTTGAGCTGCTTCCCATCTATCAAACCTCACAAGCAATAAATGACAATAACTAAAACACCGGCAAATGAAGCTCTACATGGAGAATTAAATTAAGTTTCCAGATACAGCACTGACATGAGATAATAGCCGTTCCTCAGTGGGAGCCCGTGATTGCTCCAGTTACCACAGGAAATAATGACTTTGGGGTGGCAGCTTCCTCGCAACGTTGGCCACGGACACCTCGCGAGGGGAGGTTGAACATGGTGGGGTCGTGGTCTGCACCAGGTCACTTTGGCTGCTGTCAGTCCATCAACTGCAAAGGAGCTGCTCAGAGTACAGGGTGATGCGAGCAGAGACTGACCCAGTGGGAGCCATGGAGAAAGCTGCTGGGAAGCCAGGAGTATGTTTGTGTAGCTCCTAAGCAAGCCTCAAACTAACTAGCTGGGATATGACCAGTATAGACATACACTAAAATATGGATATGTGTAGGCATACCGTACCCTGCCAGGCACGGTAGAGGCTCTGCAGAGTCTTGGTTGCCCATCTCCCCACCTCACTGTAGAACTTGGCAGACCTGTGGCCTCCACATTAGCGGCCTCATTTTGCACTTGTGCACTGTGCTAAGCAGACGGGACCTGGTACTGCCAATGAAGCTGCACTGAGGTACAGGTCAGTAGGAGCCTTTGCCTGGGAAAAGGGAGGAGGTTGCCTCCTTAGGGAGAGAAGATCCTTGGCTTTATCTTTGTTTTCACAAGAAGTGCAAATTTAATGTGAAAGTCTGTGGCCTCCAGCTCATCCTTGTACCAGCAAGGACCTCCCTGTCCCCAGGTCCATCAGGTGTATTCAAAGATTAAAGGCTTTAGAGAAGAGAAAGGTTTATTGGGAGAAAGTGTTAATACTAACGACCTGCGTACTGCTGCACTCCAGCGTAGGCTTGCTGCAAGGGGTCTGCTGCAGTGGGGCTCTGTGCTGTAGAGACACAAGAGAGAGAAGGAATTAAGGGGTTAAAGCATGACAGGCACTCTCCCTTTCACTTTCCTTATCAATATGTGGGGTGAGACAGACAAACCTGGAGGCTGAAGTCCCAGAGGAGGAGCAGCTCATTCACCCTATGGACAGAACTGCACAGAGACCCCCATAATGGCCAGAGAGCTCTGTCCCCCAGCCGTCACCCAGTGAGACTTTGGAGAATAGGGAAAACAAACCTCTCCCATCCTTTCTCAATCTTAAATTACGGATCCCACCTCTGATCATGCAGATTTTTGGCATTGCAGTAATCAACCCCTAAGAGTCCTCATCTTAAGCCAGGACTGACACTGTGCTAGGTGCTGTGCAAACTCAGATGTCAGTGACAGCTACAGTCACATGAAACTTTCAATCAGAGCAGAAAACTACAGGGGCATAGCAGGAGGAAGGAGAAGAGAACAAAGCAGTGGCTCCTGCCATCCTGCCGTCCCTTCAAAGGAGTGCACTGCTGCCAGGCAGCCCCCTGTGCAAGAGGAGACAATGCTTGGAGGGGAGGGGGACATCGCTTGTCTGCTCCAGGGAGGATGCTGTGAATCTTTGCGTAAAGCTTGCAGTCCCTTGCTGGCTTCAAAGTGCATTTTCTCTCTTTACAAGTGTGTATTCCTCTCCCCTAAAGCTGTTTATTTTTGTGAAACGTTGAAGTCTAGCTCAAATACAACCAAAGCTAGTTAAGATTTTTATTTTTCCTTTCGCCTTTGGTTGATAGGGAGAGGAAAAAAAAAAGAGAGAAACGTGTTGGATAAGCTCTTTCTTTATCTGCAGCAATAAAATATTTAAAGCAAAGCTTGGCTGAACCTCCAGTCCAAATGTCACCTTAGCCCTAATATTTCACTTCTTGTTATGAGTTTAATTTGTATTTATTGGTGCTGCACAGTTCTACATTTATGCAGTCCCTCTGGCTTTGTACTTGTAGGATGATCCCTTAGGGAGCTACAACTTCCCCCCCCTCCATCCCACCTTCTTCCTTCTTACAAGCACAGAAGTGGGGCTGGAGTCAGGAGCCTGGAGGTTGCAGAGGTGTGGGCCTCAGAAGGAAGCTTAATGCAATTGACCTCTCAAGGAGATACACTTACTGTATGCCAAAGTGTGGGGGAGGTTGGCAAACGTGAGTGTTAGGGACCCAAGGAATGTGGACAGTGTTTTTGTGCAGATTTAAATACCAGTTTGAACCTTAATTTCAAAGATCGCCATTGACCATAATGCAAGCTTGCAAGGTCTTGTACTTACCTCCCAAAATACAAGGAGGAATGATGAGAAGTCCAAAATTGAGGGCACAAACCCAATTACCTGGCTAAGTCTTAGAGACTCCTGCTCATTACAGGCATTACTGGATCACAAGGACTTTGAGAATGGGATAGTCACAGGAAGAAATCAGTGGAGTTGCAGTCTTAGGATGGAAGTTGTTTGGCTGATCTCCCAGCTGACTTTTTGCAGGTCCCTCAATATGCGTGTATGTGAAATTGGAAAGCACTGCCCTACTGTAAGGATTTTCATCCCTTGGAAAGGGATGTGAGGAGAATACATTAAAACCAGTGGAAGGCATAATAGAGATGCAAAGCTATATTTTTAAAGAGTAAATGCTCCAGGAGACTGGAGGAAGTGCTTGGAAAATATAAAAGCTGTTTCCACTTATTCTTGCCTTCTTGAAGAAAGAAGCAACTAAAGTCTATTTTCTTTACTCTGTTCTAAAGTGTTTTCCTCTAAAAACAGAATGTTGAGCATACGGCTTCAAAAGAAAATTGAATGGCTATGGGAGATTGAGGGATACACCATTTCCCACACCCGTTTGGGAGAAGGGATGATAATAGCTTGAACTGCCTAAAATGATCAAGTCATGTCAGGTAGAATATATCTCCTGAGGAAGATGAGGGGACATGTGGCAAAGGGAGCAAGTCTTTATAGGACGACTATGGTTTCGCAGTTCACAGTAAAGGAGATGATCTACCATGTCTTCCTCAAAGGCAACTGCCCTTCCTTGTTTGGAAGTTGTTGCAGTCATCTGTCTATAGAGCTGGAAGAAATTGTGTCCGCTGCTCATGAGATACACTCACGGCATTTCCTTCCTCTCCAGATGAAGCTTGATTAGAGCATGCTTATTTTCTCTCTGACATGCTGACAATTAGCAATGACTGCCTCTTCAGTGATACAGAAGTCGTTGAGCAGTACCCGTCTGACTGTGGTCTTTTCCTTTATTCCTTGCCTTAGCTGGGCACATGTGGGAACTGCCCGTTCTCCCAGCTATAGCTGAGTCTATGCCCTGAACACTGCTGAGCTGCTCTCCTCACCCCATCTGTGGATATCTTCCCTGCCTTTGGAGCCATATTCCGCCCATTATAACCAAGCCATTCAGCTTTGGAAATATACACTGAAAATCAAGGTTCACCTTTAAGATTAAATATTAAAACTGGGCAAATGCTTTATTTAAAGGGTTTGGAACAACAGGCCTTTAAATGCAGCTTTTTCCCCTCCCACACAAAGCTTTTAGAGTTCATTATTTTCCTGAGTCTTTATGACTTGTCAGCAAGGGTAGCATCTAACCAGGTGTTTCTTTCTCAGGAGGCTGCCTTGTGCCACAAATCATGCACGTGATTTCCTCCTGGCTCACAGCACATGCAAGCCAGTGGGAAGACTCTCCCTAATTTCAGTTAGCTTTTCTCCAAGCTGGGAATCACTTACTCATAGGTAAAGAAGACGCAAGGTGGCTGGTCCAACACACAGGACTGTAACACTGACCTAACCATCCCTGGACGCTCTTGAAAAGGAGTGAGTTGACAGCATCCCTGGGCTGTAGGACTAGACAGCATGGAGAGGCAGCAACCCCTGGCTTGGAGCTCTGTGTTTTATCCGTATTCTCGTATCCTACCTTGGCTGTTTGGCAGAAGCAGTGGTGGTGAGTCACCAGCTGCAGGAATTTAACTTGGTAGCTCTCAAAACTGAAAGTGATGACTTTAGCTCACTGAAGAACTCTTCTTCCTTAGCTTGAAGAACAAATGAAGATGTGACTTCAGTACAGTGGATGTGTCCATGCTGGCCAACATGGCCCATAAAGATGCAGGGACACAGACTCCAGGGCTGGCTCGGTACACCGGCACAAAGCCAAGGTAGCTTGGGCAGCCATGAGAATATCTTCATACTGCTGCTCACTCTGCCAGATGAATTAAACCTAGGAAAGGGCATAACTGCCTGTGCTTCCAGATGTAGTGTGGATGAAGCCAATGGCTGGTACTGATCCAGAAATCTCAAGACACAGATTAGACATTTGAGGAAGTTGTGGCCATTCTGTGTTCAGTAAAGTGACAGCCCTCCTACATTCTAATGACTCATGAGAATTACAGCAAGGGCTCAAATGTACAAGTGGCTCACGATCCAGAGCCAACCTGCCCCAGGGTTTACGTGTGACTGTAGGCTGGAGCACACCACATGCTAAAACTCAAAATGATGGGAAGTCATGAATCATTTCTGTGTTTCAGCACAAGGAGATCATGAGGAAAATTTGCTTTATTCCTCCATAATGTACACGACTTAATAGTGTGTGCAGCCCTGTGTCTTTCACACAGATCATGCCGTGCTAAGGTAGGAGAGTTACCCTGTCTCAGCCACACTTTCTTGTCATCCAGTTGGCCAGTCTTCTCTGTTACTGCAAATATTAGTTGAACATGGGCACGCGGGACTGGGAACAGACCTTAGCTGCTCCATATGCTCTCTGTGCCAGGGTGTAAGGCCTCTGTGTCCCAGAAGCTAAACAGATGAGTAACAGCTGGTAAGAGCTATAGGGATATAGGAGGCACTAAGTGAGGGACATGGATATCACAAATCACCTTAAAGGGGCGTTTGGTCCAGAAGAAGCACATCTCTAAGTTGTAACATCATCAAAAGACCTTGGACGTGCTGGTGACTAGCTGTGCAAATGTGCCCATAGATAACATTTGAAATACCTTTCCTTGTGGTCAGACTCATGGAGATCTTATGTCCAATGTACAGACATTTGAGGGATTAAAAGTGATGTAACATACACACTGAGGATCAGCTGGTGAAGCGAAAGAAGGAGATAGGCTCCTGAGAGGCCAGAGGACAACTATCAATCACATGAGCCCTGCTGAAGTACATGTAGCCTTGCCGCTTTACAGAAGCTGAGGATCTTGCCTCGCCAGGGCAAACTAAAGGTGTACTGAGAAAACAGATGCTAATAGTAACTTCATTTGGCAGCTCAGGGCAAAAGCCTAATCCCTGGACATCGCCTCTATATTAATTTGATCATTTCCATATCTCCACGGGAAAAATCCTACTCAGATACAATTGTTTCTTTGCGAGACTATCCTGGCTGAGATGCCACAAGGTGACCATGGCAGATAACCTTCCATAAACCTGGAGACATAAAACAAGCCAATGACCTACTATATGGCCATAAATATAAATTTAACAAAGGCAGCACTTATTCATTAGGCAGAAGTCAAGAAATGACTCCCAAGTCCTTCAAAGAAAGTAGATCTGTTAATGTCACTTTCTGAATCCTCTGCCTGATGCCAAAAACCAAGGATGATTTCCCAAGTCAGCATGAAATACCAGTGCTTTAAAATTAACACCAGCAAGCTTTCTTACTACTGATATATCTCTAGATTGAAATCCAGCTTTTTTAAGGGGCATTCAGCTAGTGTGATGCCCGACATTTAGCTTTCGTTGGAGAATGAAAGGATGGAAGTAGCAGAATGAAGCACGTTGTTAAAAATAAATAAAACCAGTTTAAGCGGTGTTCTATAAAAAATCTCTCCTGTGATGCCAGTAACCCAGCTACAGTGTCTGGGTTACTGTTGTACGGCGTCTCAGGTGAAAATTGTTGTAGGGGACAGATTGGCCTGAGCCTGCTGTGATGGTTTAGGGGTGTAAATCAGGAGCTGCACTGAAGCCAGTGCTGGTGGGGAGGAGAAAGGGTGATGGGTACTGCCTGAGCCACCAAAAGGGGCTCTTCATCCCCCCCAGTGGGGTATGGGACAGTGCCCCTGTCCCAGCTCAGGGTAAGTGAAAGCCAAGGAAATCTGCTTTCTAAAAATCAGAAGTACCCAGTGCTTCTGAGAGACAAAAGCAGAGTCTAGCACATTTTGGGACTCCTAAGACATCCTGAGATTTAACTTTGGTGGAAGGAGTCAGCAAACCTTACACCTATTTGATATTCTCTTCACCCTTTTCTTCTGATTGCATACGCATTTTCTGACAGATATGCTTTATTCCATCTATTTCACTCTGTTTTGCAGCATTGCTCCCCGCACGGGTCTACAAAAACTTGTTATCACCTGGATCCACAGCTTTGTGCTCTGCCCCATCTATTCATTCCTCTCACTGTCCTGGAAGTATTTTACACCTCTCCCAGGAGCTGCAACTTGGCTACTGTCACCTCCAGGAGCGTGGATGGGGGATGAGGGCGATCAAAGACAGGCAGTGCTGTTCAGTCAGTCGGGGGGAAATAGAATAATGACAACAAAAAAAAAATCTATAGCCAGGATTAAAATAAATAAATAAATAACTGAGTGGGAGGGCTCTATTCACCTTCTCCTTAAATCCAATTTAAATCACTCTCTGCGGCCCTAATCTATATCCATAATTATATCATTTCATACAACAAGCTTGCGAGAGGTCTTAAGAAATTTATGCAGATTAAAATTCATGGGTGCCATAGTACAGATTCCATATTATTAAGATTGATTAGGACAGCTGATGCTGTGATTAAAGAAGCCAGCGTTTACTGTTGTAATTAATTAGGTATTCAGACACAACAATAACTGCAATAACAGAAAGAATGTGCTGATCCAGCATAAAACAGAGACTGATCCTGTGTTTTATAGTCTCATTTCACCATTTAGGAACTGGACACCACTCAGCCAAAGACATGTTGTCTCACTGTCTCTTCCTCTACACATCAAAGGAGCCAAGAACCCATTTGTGCCCTCTGCTCCATCCTGTTAGTTGGAAAATCCCTTTTGGTAGCATCCCCAGGTATTGCAGATGCTTTTTGGGAGAACATATTGGCCTACTAGAAAATTCATATAGTTTATTCCTGGAAATCAGGATTACCTTTATTATTTTCTTAACAGTCCCACTTTCAAGCCCCATCCCTAATATTGCCCCTGCTGAGATGAGTGCTGTGCAAAAACATGATAGAAGTCATGCCTGGCAATGAAGAGCTTCCAGTGGACAAAGCAAAAAAGATACAGAAGACTCAGAAATGCAGAGAGGTGGAAGTGGCTGCCCATGGTGACAAACTAATTCAACAGCAGAGTCAGGACCAGACTTCTCTCCTTTTGCCTAAGGCCATAAACACATAAGTCAGGCTCTGGTTTTAAAAGCTATTAAGGTGCTTAACTCCATATTTTTGGGGAGCTTAGTTTGTCACCTTTAAAAATAAAGCTCACGGTCTTAACTCACTTAGGTGCCTCTGAAAACGTCAGCACAGACCCTGATTTGTATTTACACCTTCTTCCAGATCAGAGGAGAAAATACTTTGGCTCCAGAAAGGCTCCCACAACTGCCTTAAACAACCTCATTCATTATGGCTGCAGCATGATCGTTGGAAGTACATGGCATCATTAAAGTAGCTTAGACTACAATTGAAGATGGCAACTTGTTATTATATTTTTAATGAGTGCATTCCTTCACTTATTTATTTTACCAGTAAAGCGTGGTTTATGGCACACAGCAGATTGTTACAAATGGGTCAAATAAATGCTTCCTAGTCATAATGATGTTTCAGGTGCTCACTGTTGCAGTTTTGGAAATGCTGATACAAAATATGAACAGGAAAGCTCTTACCTGGAGATTTAGGGTGGACTAACACAACACAGCCAAAGATTTCCCACAGTAAGTAACTTCGCCTCAGGGCCACTGAGCCAGGTACATTTCTAGGACATGGTGTATGTCTGGACCGAATGCTGTGGGGCTTGATTTTCATCCTGGACCTTCTACAGGTGCAGGCAAGTCACTGTTTTTCTATTCTCCTGATTCACCTCCTCTCTAAACTCGTCTGACATCTCTCAGGACTGAAATGTCAGGGTGGGCACTGGGGTGGGGGAAGTCAGTCCCTTTCTATGCCTGCACAAGTGAAGCCCTGATCTTGCCCAGTGCCACTGGATGGAGTCTGTCGTGATGAGGACTGATCCTGGACTGACTGGTCCAGAGCAGCAGCCTGCCCATCAGCAGAGCTGCTAGCTAATTGACAAGCTAATAGAGAAGGCTGTCATATTAGCATGCCGGCAACTCCTCCCCTACAAAATTAGCTTGGGTAATGATAATAATTACAGATGGAGTTTGAATCCTGTCTCTGTTGGCAATGGGTGAAATTAGTTACTGCCTGATAGCTCTTTGTTGAGCCAAGGCAAATGAATTGATGGTCTCGGTTCAGTTCCTAAGACATGAGTTTCTACAGCACAACAATTCACCTGTGGGGGACACCTTTACTGCCAATCTCAGCGGTGGCTTGGAAATGTGGGCATAAAGGCTTGGCTGCACATTCATACTGACAGCTAGTCTCACCAGAGAGGGCTAGACCCCAAATGCAACTGGGGAAACTTTGCTTTTGTTTTCCTCAGCAACCCAAACCCAGACCAAATGCACTGAAGAACTCAGAACCCTGGAAGGCATTCGCCATCTAAGACTCCACAAAGCTGCAATACCACTGGATCCATCCCTGCATCCGGTCATGCTGGATGTCTCCAGGCTCAGGAGCAGTAAGTTTGTTTGGGAGCTGTTGGAAGCTATGGGGTGTATTTCCACTTCTTTCTGGGCCCATCACTGGGCAGAAGACCACAGAGCAGTCCTCACCCTTGTCTGGGGACTCTGTGCCTCCTTCCAGTTCCCTCACTTCATGAATCCTGTGACAGCCAACCCCTTCTCTCTTTTGTTTGCTACACTTTGCTTTCCCCATTTTCTCACCTCTCTCTCCCCTTCTCTTCCCAAGGAGGCTTTATTTTTGCAGCGAGCATTTTGTCTAGCCCCTCGCCATGCAATCCAGTAGGACAGGACCTGTTACCGGAGAGCAGGGTGCTGGTTGTGTGAGACACAGCAGAAACTGCTGCAGATGGTCTCCACTGCTATTGTACATCATACACTGTTACAAGAGAGGCTCTGGGAGGCTAAGAAGCTTGAGCAGAAGAGTGCAATCTCTGTTACTATGGCTAATGTTGAAATGGCAAATGGTCTTGCGCTGCTGCAAAATGACTCACAAGATCATGGCACGAGAGATTATGCTCTTTGTCCCACTATACGTTGTGACACATTGCCATGTTCAGTAGCTCTGCAAGCTGAAAGACTAAAGGGCAGGCATTAATACACAAAAAGGTCTGATCTCCAAAGGGGCTCAGAGTAGTGGAAGGGGAAATATTTACTCCCTTGTTACTCTGTCCATGCCAAAAAGTGCACTGTGAGGCATTACGTACTGGCTGAGCTTGGAGAAGGTGAGAGCATGGCTTGCAAAGGGTACGCCTGGAAGGAATGGTTTTCTAGCACTATTGCATGGATCCGTACCCTGGCCAGAGCCACAGAAAAGGCTAATACCTGCAGGGACTGGGTCTGTGATCAGAGACCTGGTGACTAGGGACATTCAACCTACTCTTGCCTTTGCCCCAAAGCCATGGATGGTTCAATAGTCTGACTCAAATGATACTGTGTTTGTCCCCAGTCCAGACAAATGGAGTCTTAAGAAAAGAGCACAGAAGAAAACAAACAAACAAGCAAACAAAAAGAGTGGAACTACAAAGTGAATAGGATTGCATGATATGGAGCTGTTTTCATAGTGTAAAGTCTGTGGAGTCCTGGAGTCCTTTAGATGCAGCATCAAAAATGTTATAGCTAGACACAAATGTGGACGTGTAGACAAACTGCACAATTAATGGAATTTATTTTGGTCTGAATGATGTGGGTGTCATGCCTCTGCAGACCTTGATTGTCCTGCTTTGCTATTTTCAGGCAACAAAAAACATTCCGCTACAGGATATAATGGTGTGAACCCACATTTGATTTCTTTGTGGAGTATGAAAGTGTATCTGAGAGCAAAATTCAAGCTTTAAACAATATATGGCAAGTCATAATCATAGCAAGACTATGGTTATGTACATAATACTGCAGCACTCTTAGCCACTTTCAGAATGAGAGATACACCATAAAATAAAGTTGTTTGGAAGATGCTGGCTTTGTATGGGAACTGGCATGTTCTTTTCTCCTCTATAATGTTAGTGCAATTGCATGCTCAGCTATAATATTTCATTTCTATCCTTGCATTTAGGAACACGGACATGCAGAACCACAGTGTAGTGCCAGTAACAAATGCTACAGAGCAAAGTGCGAAAAATCTCATAATGAACAATGATGGAATAAGCTGCCCAGTGATTAAAATGTCTTTCTAACCCCAAGCAATTAGTGGCTGGCTTATATTATAAAGCATGAAGGTTTGCATCCTTTCTACAGTTTTATCCATTCTAGTACAGCTGTGGATGTTCTCATTACTCCTTTAAATGTCTAATTCTTTTTTTATTTAATGTTGCTAAGCTTCAGGCCTCAATAAAGCCTGCAGCAAGAAGTAAAGTTTTGGAGAGTGCATAAATGCTCATGAGAAGGAAGAGAATAAGAGCAAACATATGATGTGCCCTACACCCAAACTGCTACAAAGGGGTTTACTTTCACGGTTTCATTGCTGCTGGGTCAGGCAGAAGTAAAATGAGAGGTGAGGGTTTGGCCTGCCACTGTTCCCCTTACACCTCTACTATAAGTAAAGATGTCACTAAGTTAAGGGGAAGCTGAGCACTGAGAAAGACCATACATTGCTGAAGACACACTGAGATAAATCCAAACTTTACACAAAGCAGACTATTTGGATGTCAGCTTTACGGGCAGAAAGGAGCCTCTCTGCCTGCAGCAAAGTGGAGCACGGATGGTTGTCACCTTTCAGTGTGTCAGGCTGTTCGTGTTTGTGCAGGGACTTACTGTGAATCGCTGGCTGGGTGAGTCGCTCCAAAACCCCAGAGAGAATCAGATTAAGGCCATTGACTTTTCCATAAACATGGATGAAATACCTAACTGAAAACTTTCTTTAATTAGAGACTAGTTAGAGATAGTAACAAGAGCTCAAATGATTAAGATTCATCTAGAAAGATCATCTTTTATCTGATATCTGCAGTAATGGATCATGGAAGATTAGCTAAAAGGAGCTAGATAAACCAGAAAAAAAGATAGACATAGAAATGGACGAATAAACAGAGAGACGAAGGACTAGCAAACAGGTAGATACTTAGACAGTTGAACAGATGGCTATGTTTATATAACCATAAATACAGGGTGCTTTCTTGGTGCTGGTTTTGAGCTCACTGAACACACTAAGGGCTCCCTGCAATCTTCTGATACCTCCGGAAGCCTCCGAGAGCTCCCCATCCCTCAAAGCTGCTACAAACATGTATATACATGCCTAACTTTTAGCACAGTAAGTCCCTTGATTTCAATTCTGCTTAAAGTTGAACTCATGGCTAGATGTTTACAAAGTGTGTGTGTGGAGAATGATAACTATTTTTCAGTACTCTTGGCATTTCTGTGCTTTCCTTTGCTGCATTCACAGAGTGGCTTTTTCCAGTGACATTGTCTGAACTGTAACTAGGTAAGACTTTTGTATTTCTACATTATGTGATATTTTTCCTTGTAGCTCATAAAATCCCCTGTGATGTTGAATATTCTGAGTTTTCAGGACTTGCTGAGATCGAAAGAAATATTTTTCTTAGAGGTTTTGTGGGCTTGTTGACTGGAGCATCTGACTCGGTGTTTGATTTCCTAACAGAGCAGATCAACCTATGAGTGCCCCAGGGCAAAATACTCCTTTGCCAGCTGGTGGCTAGGATCAATTAGTAACATTTACTTATATTTTTATTGTTATGATTGTTATTATTATTATGTCTACAGCAATAGTAAGGAATATCTTCCTAGCAGAAGTGCAGCTTGGAGGAGAGGGCTATCTCAAATCTTGAGGAAGCTGAAAAAACTTAGATGCATATTAAGGACTTGTGAACTCTTGGTTCTCTGTGATTACAGTGTCAGAATGTCCATATATTTGTAACTATAGGTATAGAGGCAGGTATGTATCCTTTAACCTCTCTCATTCATCCCTGACTGCTAGGGCTTGCAAAATCACTCCTTCAGTGCTGGCAACTTTTGAGCTAGTCACAGTCTGAATCTCAGCAGCAGTTCTCTGGTGGTGTGCTGCAAAAGGATGAAGCTGAGCCCATTCTGTGGCTATATTAAAGGAACTTCAGTCTCCAAGCCTGGTAAGGCAACAGGATTTGGATCCAGCAAGCATTTTGGAGACCAACACCTGCTGCCTGTGCCCATGGTCTGAGGCATGGAGCACTTTGGGTCAGCAGCCACATGGACCCTCTGGATTCATCTTCCCAGAGCCATTCGGCTGCAAGAGAATCCCAGCAGGAGATACCAATGGTGGGTGCTAGGAGATGCAAACAGCCTTAGCACAGTTCCTTCAGGGCTAGCCAGGAGCAAGACCCTTGGGAGTACTGCTAGGAGATCTGCCAGCATGAATTGGTCAGGCCTCAGGTCAAATTTTAGCTAAAGCAAAACATGCTGTGTTTCTTGATTGCATTCACCAGACAAGTCATCAAGCAGATAGGCACTCTATTCTTCAGCATAAAAATTTTCCACCTCCAGCATGCCCTTGATGTCTGTCATCCAGTTTTAAGTGTATAACAACGGTAGCTGCGTAAGACCTAGCTACACCAATGATAGAGTGAGCCCTGATGGTGTGGGGTGTATTTCTTCTGAGGCGGCTCATGCTAGACAAAGCCTGTGGATGTAGACCATCTCCCTAAGACTGAAGGAACAGGTTGTGGGCACAGCATTGGTCTGGCTTACCTGGGTAAGGGTGGATGCCATTAGCAAACACAGCTTCTGCGGCGGGCTGCCCATTAGCCTGCGGTGGGAGGCCAGTGAAACCATTCACCCCAATTGGAGATGGGATGCTAGGCACAGCTGGTGCAGTTATGCCAGGAGGCGTGCTTCCACCTGCAAGTGAGGAGGACACAAGATCAGAGCTGGTGAGTACTAGAAACAATAACTACATGGAGAAAACCGCTGACACAACAGTTGTGACCACCGCACAGAAACCTTTTAAAAATCCAAGAAATGAAAAATCTCCCAAGCTGTTGGGCAAAGAAAGGGCCTGCTTGCCATTGCTTTTCTGGAAAGCACTCAGGAAAGGCTTGCAAAACTTTTTTCAACCAAATGAAGCTTTTGCTTGCTGGTCATTGTCTCTAGACTAGCTCTACGGCTAACATCAAGCAATAGGAAACTACAGAAATATCACCTTTCCTCCTCAACTTCCTCCCTGGAGAATTACCCATTTAAATTCCTAAATAAGCAGATGTTTCTTTCCTAGATATCATTTAGCACCAGAAGCAAATTCTCAGTCCCACCTTTCTACAGCAGTTCCTCTCAGTTTCTCTTTGGAGATGTCAGCTTTGTGGGTGTACCGATTTCCAGGACTACTCTGTCTGCGCTCTCTCATGAATACATATTTCATGTACAAACTCATTCTGAACTTTCTCAGCACCAGGGATCCTTAAGAGTTTTGGCAAGCTGATTTGTAGCCTGGAGGCAGACAATGATACTTTTTTTTTAGTGTCACTGTTTGGCCCAGACTTGACTTCTCGGAGTTTTAGCAGAGATCTCCCAATCAACAGGGGCAAAATTTGGGCTAGATTTGTTTCTTTCATGGAATCATACTCCTCCGCTTCCTCCTAGATGCATCCTGTGGGGGACTGTAAGGCTGCTATTTCAGAAAAACAATTTAGTCTTTATGTTTTGGATGGGATCCTGTCACACACTGGCAGAGAATTCTTAAGTTTCTGAGGGGAGAATTAAATCCCTTCGCTACCTCATTGCCTGCTCCCATTTATGTTTAAAGTGACTGGGCAGTCTGTGCTTCTTGCAACATACTCGAGATGGTTTTGGGGACCAAAAATGAGTTTTCGATAATTATGAAATCATATTTTTCTCTTGCTGACTGTGAGTGGGAAGTTAAACTATCCTATCTTCAGCAATATCTTTCTGTGTCAGGATATGCTACTGATTGAAAGCACCATTTTTGCAGTAACCTCTTTTAAAAACCAATTGCAGAAATTTTCTTCACCATAGCAGCATTCCATGATGAGTTAGTCCAATAATACGTTTTAATGACCTCTCAAATCTGTGTTGGTGCTTTAAGAAAGCCAATACAGATGCATGAAATGTTTTGATACGTTCTGATTTGAGCAACCCAAAAAGCAGGCAATATTTCAGCTCTTTTCTTATACCCTGAGCAGACAAGCTGCTGCTTCCCCATTGCTTATTCAAATGGTGTTGGCCTTTAAAAATGTCCTCTGTGGAGGTACAGGGAGCCAGCAGTGGCAAATGGAGTCCAAAGGCAATGCTCCTAGCATATGCCATCAGCTTGCAAATCACAAAGGCTAGTTAAAATTTCAGTTGCTTTTCCGGATCTCTCCTTTATTTGCATAGACAATGTAACTATTTTTTTCTAAAATTGCAGCAGGGGATTTGTGCATGCTATTTAGTGCATGTCTAAGGAAGTTTAGGCATACTCATTGCAATTCTCCAATTTTCTTCTTATAAAGAACCCCCCTGGAGAGGTCAGATCTGTAGCTGGAGTAAAACTGGCATAACGCCACCGCAGAAAACAAATGGCGGTGATGCATGTCAGTTGTAGATTTCATCCCTTGTTTGAGATCTCTTGCTGCAGCTACACCAGGTGCAGATTTACAACATGGAGGGAGGCAGGGAGAGGAGAAGGAAGGAAGGAAGCCTAAGTGAAATTTCCTTTCTAGCCCCTCTGTGCAGTTAACAGAGTGGCAGACCCACTGCAGAGCCACTTTTCATCCAGATTATACCAATGATGGCAGAAAAGTAAATTTGAATCAAACTCTCAGAGATGTCAATTTAATTACCTCTCAGTTATGGACTATTGGGTGATAAAAACCTGACTCCTGATGGGGAACCATCAAAATGCCAGCAAAGAGCATAAAATTTTTATGGTCTGAATTAGCCACCGGGATTGCCTATGACAGTCCATTGGCTGCAGGCAATCCTGGTGTCTAGTTTAAACTATATGTCTAACTTCTGTATGGCTAAAGCCAAGTGAGATGGAACCTGTCTCGAGTCTGTTAGATTTGCCTGGATCCAAACCTCTTTAAGTTCCTAGGTCCCATGGGAACTTGTGAGCCTGAATGAACTCACGGCCATGTCCCAGTGAACGCACTCTCCTAGAGGCGGGACGCACAGGAAACCAGCTGGATTAGGAGGCCTGAAGATACCAACACAGAGGTACTATGCTCAGTGAATACCTCCAAAGCCTCTAGGACTTATGTGTCACCAGTGTCCTTTTTCTAGCACAATTTTTCTTTTACTTAGGAAAGATCAAAACACATCTTTCGCCCCCACCCCCCACCCCAATGTTCCAAACACTTTTTCTAATGTCTGCTTTTCAGAGAACTTTGAAATGTTTCATTCTCATTCCAAGTCAGAACAAAGATATACTTCAATGACTGGAAATCCTGCTATGAAGCAGAATGATCATTTTCCATTTGGCTTTCTGAATGCTAACAAAAGCCAGCAGGAGAATTCATGTTAGGCTTCAGATATCTCCTGGCTACTCAGAAATCACTGCCAGTGTTGCAGGCTTGCTTGCTCAGACATTATGTGAAACATTTTATATGCATCTTACCACAAGTTTTGTGAGTGTTGTAGTAATACAAGGAGTAATTTCAAAGTCTAAACATTTCACCCAATGCATAATTGTCAGTGGACATTTCTACAACCCATTACAGAGGCTTTTCATGAAGGGAGCTACCAATTCAAGGTAAATCTGCAATAACGCCAGAGCGCATGGTCTCCATGATTGAAAATATGTCATAAGCAGAATGTAAAATCTGCCACCATAAGAGAGATCAAGGGATCATCTAAACTAGCATGTTATTTTCAGTAATGACCAGTCATAGGTGCTCTGGAAAGCGTGTAAAAACCCATGAGATTTCCTCTCCTGTATTCTGACCATAAGGGTTTAACTGTCCCCAAAAGGCACTGGGCACACTGGAAGAGGAGCACAGCTTACACCAAAGAAGAGCTGGGGTATTTTTCATGTGCTGTATATCATGGTAGGCACAGAATTTCGCTGTTGTACTGGTATTTACACACCTATGTCACAGAACCCTCTGGTTCTTAGGACTTATTTATATGTAAAAGAGCTTGTACTCTTTTGTGTTGGGGCCATCACAAACCACCCCCTGGATTCAGCTTTCCAAGCTCTGAGAGCATTTGAATTCCAGGCAGTCTTTGTTTGACGTTCTCTCTGCTCCCACCAACAGAAAACAAATCTAGCTAATGCAAATATGATAATCTTTCCAGCAGCGGGTGTAAAGGGTGCACATATAATTAAGCCACTTTTCTATTTGGATTTGTAGTAGCTCCATCGACTTGTTGTTTACACATTTATCATTGTGTAAACATATATTTTGAAATGTGTGGTATAAGATTTTTGAGTCAAGTGCTTTTTGTTGGGTCTCCATAAGTTAGTGTGCAATGAGATCTGTCTTTCTTTCTCTCTCTTCCCCCCTCCCCACCCCCATCTTCTAATACAAGCAAACGAAAAGATAGGTATCCGATCCAGTAGCTGCTGACATTGTTCTCAGCTACAGATTGCAGAGATGCTCAGCTGTGTGTGAAAGGGGAAGTTTTCTTTGGCAGATAGGTTAGCAGAACTCAGTTCACTAGGAACAGCCCCCAAGCCTGCACTGATGCAGTGCCTTATGTCTGTGCCATCCAGTGTTTCTCTGCAGTGAGGTATCTTTCCTGACTGCTTTGTCAGATGGCCCTTTCCTGCCCCAGGGCTGCTGCAGACCTCTTCATGTTTGGCAATGAAGCTGCCCCCTTCCTCTCTTACTGCTCTGCTCCATAGTCCCAGATCTTGCTCTGCCCAGTGATGCCTGCACAGCTGGTTCAGGCATAGCTCACTCCTCCCATGTCTCACTCCAAACCTTTGTCAAGCTGGTCCTCTCCAGGCCAGCTTGATGCTTCAAGGTTCACACAAGGCCACTGGTATGCCACGTCTTTCTGAACATGATTCCATGCCCACTGCCTCTCATAGGCACAACCTGCATCACCCCGGAGACCCTTTCGTCTCAACCTGTCCCTTAAAAATGGTCCTCTGAAGATGTAACTTTGAGTCCTCTGCTCCCCTACCAGACTCAGTGGTATATTGCAAAGCTCTCCAAATTCTCACCTCTTTCCTCTCGAGGTCTGACCTCGCTTTCCCCGGTGCCCTATTCCCCACTGTTAGGCCACATGCCATAGGTCTCTATGACCACCAGTCCTGCTGGTTCCTTGACCCATTCCTGCGCAAATGATTTCCTTGTTCTTCAAGCTCCAGCAAAGCCACTCCTATTTCCATCTCAGTTTAGTTCTCTGCCCTTTGAATGACATACTGCAGCTCCTAGCATGGGCTTCTTGTGACACCTCACAGTCTAGACAGATCCTAGCAGCCCTTCACTGAGTCCCTGTCTCTGCTCCAGCAGCCAGAAACACTCCCAGCAAACACTTGCATTCTAGGCACAACCAGTGGTCTTCCCCGAATATCTCTTGTCCTATTTCACAGCAGAGGAAAGGCTTATGTGTCCGAAAGACATAGCTTGTCTTGTTAATGATGTTGCATCTCACCACAAACCTTATTATTTTTGTCTTTGGACCAGTCCGGCTGTGACAGCACCAGGACTGACCCGTTGGACATCTGTATGTACCACCAATAAACAGGTGTAGTTCACTGGGTCATGTTTTGTGCCATTTGGAGGGTTCTCAGAGGTAAAGGAAAGTTGTGTAAGGGATAAGGCTGAGAGGCAAGGGTCATGGCTGAGAGCCCTTTCCAGTGCCTTCCCTGCCAGCCCCGTTCCTCCTCCCCAACAAGCCCATCGCAACCCTGCTCTGGTGGGTCTCAACCCTCTTGCTTGGCTCACGCACTGCTGGTGAGCCTTTTGACTTTGCCCTTACAATTATTTCACGACACAGAAGTCTTGACCTGCAGCTGGCCACAGCTCTAGAAGAGGTGGTAACAGCCATTCTCTGCCCCTTTCCCCTCTCCCAGATCACAAAAGGATCTGGTCAGCTCCACTCCTCACTTCTGGTGCTCTTCACCAACAAGACCAACATTTCACTAAACACCCACTGGGGGAGGATTTGTCAGCTGACATGTCCTGACAGGTCTCCTCTGGCATGTGGCCAGATTTTCCCGTCCTTTGCCCACTCCAACCCCCTGGCCTCTTACCTGAGGTTGGTGTCATGGGGGCAGCCGCCAGGCCGTTCATGTTCAAAGCCGCCATCTGCTGCATCTGGGCTGCGGCAAAGGCTGCCATGGGGTTCAGGTAGCCTCCCTGCGCCACTGACGCCATGATCGCGGCTTGCTGCTGCATCAGCTGGAACAAAGAGAGCAGGGAAAAAATATCACGCGTTCACTAGCAGGGCAGCCCACAGAATCAGCACCGGGACAGGGACCCGGTGAGGGTGTGAGGCATCCCTCTGTTTTGAGATGTCAGCTTGCCATGCCTGTGGTACCCCCCACCCTTGACCTGAGTACAGGGACCAGAGGCAAACTGATGTAGAGGTCTCCCAGGAGCTGGACTCAACCCTCTGACTCCCTGGTACTTCCCTGATGAGAAAAGACTTTATATGATCCTGAGCAGAGAGGTTTCATGGTTTATGTTGCTTGTATCAAAGCTCTGGGAAAGCACTGGTGTCTGCTGATGGGAGACCACTGTATGCAGAATGGTGGGGAGAGGGAATCCGCTCTCCAGAGCAGCAAGTTTAGCTAGTTTTCTGAAGATAACCTGGTTCATTTCCATCTGTTGGTGACAAAAATATTTTCCTCGTATGCTACCGTGAGGCATCTGGTGGGCACTGAGCAAAACCACAACCAAATCTCCTAACCAGATTATAGCACCTACTTCCAACACAACCAAGCAGAGACTCACGAAAGAGTTGTACAAGAGAAGGCAGCTCCCCTATTTTAGCAAGGTTGATATTGCGTAGTGGGAAAATCCCTTCCCTGTAGTTTTGATATGGGATGAGTTCCTTAATTATTTTTTTCCAGAAAGTGATCAAAATGCTGCCTCTTTTAAGGCACCCACAAAAGACAGAAATAAGGAACCCAGGCTATATTTTCAGATATTTGGGAGTAAAAATTTTGGAGCAGAAAGGTGGTGAATAGTTACGCATGCTGGAAATGTTTCTTACATTAAAACCAACCTTTGCTATCATTATTTTACACTCTGAACCTAGCACACAGTCTGTGCAGTTTATGAGTGCAGCATGATTGCAGTGGGCTTGTAAAATGCTCCTGGGATGAAGGAGAAGACAGTCTGGGTGAAGCCGCCTCTTGACTCCTTCCCTGGAGCTGCACAAAGAACCAGAAGAAGTACGTCTGAGTCCATACCCAACCCCAGCTAGTGACCAGTGGTGGATGCTTAGAGAAAGCGTGGGGGAAAGAGGATGGGCAGAGAGTGCGACATCACTCTGTTCCAGCCTATGGTAATGTGTGACTTGATGGTAATAGTGGAGAAGGAAACTGGTTTTCTGTAAAGATTTTAGAAGTGACTCATGTCTTTGCTGTCTTCAGAACCGGAGTACCTCTATTTTGCTGCTCTCTGTGATTTCGCTCGCTTTCCAATCACGAAATCACCCTCTGATGTTGTTGTTTAAGCACACAGGACATGCCTCTCAGTGTTAAACAGACTTCAGAAGTCATGGCAAGGAAGAGACTGTTCCCCACTGTTTGCTTTAGTATTGAAATATTGGCTAAATTACCTGTTCGTACACATACAAACCAAAAGAAATCCTTGAAATCACTTCCCTCATTCAAATGCTGAAACTTTCCTTGTCACCATCGGTAAAGAGACCAAAGTAAAGGATGCTCTGCCACTAAACTCTTGTATAGCCATTCACGAATTGCGTAAACTTTCCTTGGCTTCTCCAGCAATAAAATGGGACACAGGGTCCCTTCCTTCACATGTAGGAGTGCCTTCAGATCCACAGATGAAAAATGCTGTACTAGAGTTGAGTACTATTATTTTTTGAAGCCTCATGCAGATTGGTAGCAAGGTAGTGGCTTTCCTTTTGATTGTTAATTACTCTTTTTTATTATACTCTGCATAAGACACTTTCACATTTTTATTAGTGATATCCTGTTCTTTGTAATTACTGATGGAGCGATTAGAGAATCTTTTCTATTATAACACAATGCTGATTCCCCTTTAAGGAGTATATTTGTTTCTAGGCATCATTTGAGTTTATTCTCCAGAGGAGGCACTGAGCAGGTGATTTTAGAAAGTATGCCAATGAAGTGAATGAGGAAGGGGGAATCCATCCATCTTTACCAACGGATTGACTCAAACGCTGGGTGTGCTGACTCATGTCTCATTTTCTGTGCTGGGTATTTTCACCTGGGGAGAGCTGAGGATATAACTTGCCGGTTGCAGAAATGATGGCCAAGATCTGTGCCTACAGGATCTGTTTGGCACTGCTGATCAAAGAAGCATCTCTTGGAGATGGACGCAGTTGCAAGGGCTGGGGACAGTTCCAGTCGGGTCTTGGCTGACTTTTCTCTGTGTTTCTCCAAAGCTGACCAGAGCTGCGTGAACATACCCACCTCAAAACACAGCATGACATATGGCCGGTCATGTGTGCACCATGGTCGGTCTGGCTGGCAGATAACAGACTGGTATTTGTACCAGAGACCTTTTAGGGTAGGCAGGGGATTATGTTTTTGGCATATTCCTTTGTCAGATTCAGTAAACTAAATACAGATGAGTTTTCCTCTGAGCTGGTCACTTATTATGGTTGATGCGATAACAGGCAGAGGAGTCTAGGCCGAGATTCATCTCTCCCTTCTGTACCTGAATACCTCTGGGCAGATGAATTGCAGCTTTGCCTCTCCCTATTGACTATATGCGGAGTCTCAGGTGATCAATTCAGCTGCATGTACCAACACAGTCAAATGAAATCATTCCCACCCCTTACTGGGCCATCAGCACCTATTTTTGGAACTTGTCTCCCAACCATTTAAAAGAAAAGTGTTAATCCTTTTTTTCATTTGTGTTTCACCTGTGCTGCAACAGAAACGGGGCTCTATCTGAAAGATGCCACATTGCCAACGGTAGTACAAATGATTGTGCTGCTCCACGGTCAGTCTCCATTTTGCACTCACCAGAGCTAGGCAATCACTTGTGACATTATTTATGGCTTATGCAATTTTTTTTTCCTGCTTATGGTTGTCTCTAAGCTGTTCGGAGTTAACTGCACAATGGCAAAAACTGGGTAACCTGAGTGTATGATTTCTTGCGTATTCAGAGGGCTTATAAATTTGCACTGGAAGATTCAGGTTTGTAGAATATACCTTGACTACATGCTTGCTCGTTTTTGCAGTGTAATGTCATTCACGCATTTCTGTCACAGACCTTCAGAAAGAAGAAGGGATTTTCTCTCGTTTTATGAGAAGAACAAGATGATCCTAATCTGCTGATTAGTGCTGAAGGTGCAGAGTCTGCAGCATAAAGCCTGGTGTGTTTCAGTGAAACATTCACTTATAACTGGCCATACTCCCACAGAGAATGAATTAGGAGCTTGAGGAGCAAGGAGGTTAAATTTAGCTTAGGGTTAAAAAGCTAATGCAGAAAAAATAAGGTAGTAATTAAGTCCCTAACCTTTGATTTTGGAAACTAGGTTCAGTTGCTTCTGCTACAGCACGCATCCTGCAGGGAACTGCCACCCCATTTCTGTTATGCTCAGTGCTCTGGGGATGCCCAGGGCTCCCTGCAGACCTGGAAACTCCCCTGGCATGGTGAAATGAGCTACATCTCTGTTCCTCATGACCCAAAGGATGTACACCTTGCTGCAGCCTTCAGAGCCAGCCCATGGTGTAAACCAGGGTCTCCTCCAGAGCTGGAAGGGATATAGCTTCCCATACCTGAACACAGCCACATACCCCAGCTAACTGGCTTTGCTTCCATGGCTACAGAGGGAACCTCAACCATGTCCCAACCATGTCTAGACATCTCTACCCTTGGCAACACTCTTGCCATCCTTCTGCAGTCACGTTTCCCATTCATGCCTTTCCCTCTCTGGTCGGAGTTGCTCAGGGGTAAAGGTTAAAGGGGAAGGGGAGGGGGGTCCTTCCCAGCCCAGGGGCTGGTGGTCACAGCCTGGCCAAGTGCAGCAGCATCACGAGGGTGGGAGGACGGGAACTCGGTCACCTTGAAAGAAGCTGACAGCATAGACCTACCTCCTTCCTCCAAGAGTGGCTCCAGGGAAATTTACAAAAAGAGGGCGAGTCCTGTAAGGGTCACCAGTCTCTCTTATAATACCTCTGGGGCATTCCCAATAAAAGTCACTCCACTACTTCCTCAGCTCCCCCTGAAGACAAATGTCCCATACACTCTTCTTTCACTTTGAAAGAGGCCCAGTGTATGGTCCCAGTTAATAAAGCTGTAGAAAGTGAGGCAGTGACCCCACCAGAAGCAAATCAATAGCAGCAGGGCCCCTGAGTATTGTGTACTTTAAAATATGCCATTTGAAATGCAGATTTTCCCTGCCTGGGTTGGGGCCACAGAGCACTAATCAGAAAGGCAGCAGCCTTATTATCTCAGACTGATCCAAGGGGACGAAGAGGAGCTTTTCCCTTCCTCAGCTTAAAGGGCGTATTTCCTTCTGCTTCTCTTACTTCCTTGGCATGATCTTCGCCTCAGCATTTAGAACTTTTTCTCATCTAATTTTATAGGTTCTTTCCTTCTTTCCTCCAATCTGGCCTCCACTATTGCTCAAATATTTATCTTCCAAGGAGACCAGGAGATGCTACCAAAGTGGTTCATGCCCATAGGCAGCACCTCAAGAGCTATGAGTCTGCAGACACCATCCCAGGGCTTGAGAACCAATGGGGCAGGTGCAGAGGCACGGGTAAGGCCACACAAAGTATGGGAAGGGGTGGTAGAGATGGCATGTCAGCAGAGAGGGATGGGAGGATTGGTTTCACACACCTTTTTGTTACCTCAAGTTGAGGTGGCTAAGCTTCAGCCAGCTCTGTCATCAATGGATGGATGGACAGGCACCTCCGCAGGCTTATCCATCCTATGCTAGCATGGGAGATTAACATAAAAACCAGCAAAGGGTAGAGTTTTGCAGCACAGCTGCACCAAAGCAAGAGCTTGTGGATGCACAGCTCCATCTCCACATCTTGCCCCTACCTTTGCACCAGGACAGATATGTGGCTGACACTGCTGAGCACCAGCTCAGGAACAACAGCTGCAGAGCATTAACCACACAGCACAAACACGGCACTTACTGCCAATTTTCCTCCCAGAAGTGGGTCCTCTGTGGTCACTGTCAGTCTAGTGTTGTGGGGTAAGGACATGTGGTCAGAGATGGGGTAGGAACTGGGACTGGCACCTCTGGCATCAGGTGGCTGTTAGGCGACAGGGTTGTGCAACTCCACTCAAGGAAAGGAAATATTGTCCTTTTCTTACAGGAGGAACAAATGCACAGAGAGATGAAGTGACTCTCTCAAGGCCAAAACCTCCTGCTAGAAATAGGACAAGGATGCTACAGCCTGCCTTTTCCAGCCCCCAAAAGAAACACATGTGAAACTGAAGAAGGAGAAGAGGAGAGAGAAGGATTATTTCTGATGTGCTCTTTTTGAAATAGCATGATCACTGACCTTGGAGAAGGCTTACTCTGAACGACCTGATGATCCTCTCATTTTTTTCAGTGTTATTTTCTATCCTTGTCTCTGAACCACATGATATTTTGTTTGACTTTTTGTATTCTTCATTCAGTAATCATAATAAAAGTAACAGCATCCCACGCTTCCCACCTCTAACGATCTACACGAACACTTAGCTAATTAATCCTCATGGTATCGCTGTGATACAAAGAGGTAAGTAAAGTGATCAATCAAGCAGTAAGAGGACTCACATTTGGTAAAAATCACAGAATTAACAAATTAATGTCTGTTTTACCTAACTGACCATTGGGAAATAAACCCCAAAATATCTCTCAAGCCTTCAAATAAACAGAAGATATTCTGTAAGAAAATCAGAATGGCCCTTCAGATGTTTTTTTATGTCTTCTTGGAAACAGAAATTTATGCTTTGAAAGTAAAATTTAAAATTAATTAAGATTTTTAAAATACTAAACATATGTGCAACACCTGGGATTCACGTGTCTTAGTGTCTTTCAGAAGCCTTATGAACAATAGTTTGTATTTCTAACTTCTTGAGAACTGTGGAAAAACCCCAAAAACCTAAACAAAGAAATCTACATAGAACCCAAATCTGAGTGTTCGTTATTTCTGAATTACCAGGGATCTGACAATCAGAAATATGGTATTAACCCTGCTATCAAGTATTATGGCTTCAAAGTGGCTTCTTCTTCTGCAATGAATTAGAACAAGTGATTTGCATAACAGGTAGTATTTACCAAATATACGGTCCCATTTTGGTTATTTAAATATAATAACTATTACATGTAGAAGCTCTATATTCAGTAATTTTTCCCTGATTTCATCGGACTAGCTGTATTTTTTAAAGTATCTTTCCAAAATAATTTCACAGTATGAATTGAATAAATATTGGAAGAAGAGATTCTTCGCTTCAGCACTACCTGAGACATTTCGCAGAAATATCCTTTTGTCTCCACAGGAGCTGGGTCAGGGAAACAGAGGGGTCACCTAGGCTTTTATGGTCAGCATGGTAGTCACTGCTGCTCTAACTGCCCAAGGTGACCACTTACGATGATGACTGAGAGCTTTGCTGTGCTGGATGTTCCCAGATGTGTTGCAGCTATTGTCTGCAGTTCAGGAGCTGCAGCTATTTGTACCTTTTCAGAGTGAGGGGAACTGGGATTTACTGATGGGAAAGGACTCGCTCCAGGCCGAGAGCAAACGTCACCATTGCCTGCGTTGTCCCTGTCCCCATCTGTCTGTTTTTACTCACTAACTCTTTGCCTGTCCCCTGCTGCAAGATGCAATCAGTCCCGTGGCTGGAATTTGGCCAGAAGACTGTGGCTAACACTCCCACCTCATTTTTTATGCAAACTCGATTTATTACTTTCATCTTATTTTAAATAATTTAGAAATTAAATAATTTATACAGTATCTGTCACTTTCCAAGGCTCCTTCCTTTGTTCTTGCTTAGCTCTTCTGCATTTTCCCATCTTCCCAACCCTTTTCTATGTGTGTACATTTCCTTTTCTGCACAGTGGGGCAGCAGAGACATGAGATAATCACTACTTGCCACTTTCTTCATAGAAAGAAAACCTGCAGGAACTTTGCCACTGTTGCTTATTTGGGCCAGGACTATGCTAGCACCATTCACAGCCTGGTCTGATTTTTACTGCTCGTGATTTTGTACTTGGCCACCTTGTCACTTACCAAGGACTAAGAAGGTGTGCTGTCTTGCTCTGAGCTGGAGCGTGTGCCTGCAGGTTCACTCTCGCCTGGTAGAAAATCAAAGGTGGCACCACCTAGCATCAGTCTCCTTCTTTTCAGGCTAAGTTCAGAGCTATACCTCAAGCTGGCCTTAACTGAGACTGTAGAAACAGCTGCCAATACCAACCTGATGTAGATCCACAGTAACCTGACAATAAAAAGGACTGGTGCCCTATACATGTGTGAACCAAGATAAATAATTGCCCCATAAAAAGAGAACCTAAATGAATATGGGAAGATACTGCTGAAAACAAGAAACCTAAAGCGATCAAAAAACCCTAAACCAAATTCGTACAAGGCCTTTGGGAGATTTAGGGAGCCACGAAACCTGACTTGTCTTAAGCTGCATACAAAAGAGGTGAGGTGGGTCTGATGCGACTTTCTGTGTCACTGAAAAGCACACAGAGTTAGTGCCAAGCTTTGGTCTGCTTGCACGTGGCACATGAGGAGGGGAGGCAAAAAGAACACACAGAGGAGAACCTCCTTTTCTTCCTGAATTTTCTACCTCTGGATCTGAGGCCATATGGCTGATGAACCCAAGGACTAGTTGCTTGGCTGATGTGAGGCTGCCACTGCTATCAAGTTGAAAGTTGCTTAAGCTGAGGTTGAGTGGCTGGTCAGTGAGCAGCAGCAGGGAGTGAATTGTGACATGGCCATTTGCTGAGCTGCAAAGGAGGTAATTTAAAGAGGAGCTGGGGCCCAAAGCAGTCCCTGTGGCAACACTAGTGACTATCAGTCAAACACTGATGGACTGAGACCCTCACGACCTCTCCTTGGTGGTGCTGCTGGGTTTGAAAATCCTTGGCTGCCCATTCATCTCTCAAGCAGCTGCACCTTGTGGGTTTCTGCTGCACTGGCCACCTTGATGCATGGAGACCTTTTTGCAGGAGCTAGCCCAGTCCGGGTGATGAGTGTCATGCCTCTCTGGGGGAGATTCTGCAAGAAACTGCTGTGTAGGGGACTTGACAACCTCCTCCATGGGGACAGACCATTAGAAACTATTGATTAACCAGCTTTCATGGGATTGCTTGGGAACTCATATGGAGACATCAGTCAAGCTTGGATTGCAGTGGGATAGCTGCAGGAACAGGTTATGAGTACAAATCAGAGAGCCTAGTGTCACATGCTAGTCCTGGCCTTACTACTAAACACTGAGGCAGTTCTTAAACTTGTATTACCGTCGTACCCCTGTGTGAAAACCCACAGAGAGACTGCACAAGAGAGAGCTGTGTCCCTGAGGGAGAAGGGAAAATAAGTAAGTCTGATCACGAGCTTTATTTGTACATGGGGAAATGAGACTAAGGGGTCAAATGATTCACCCAAGGTCACAAGTTGATGGTGGCAGAGGCATCAGCTGCCACCACCGTCCTGCTCTTGCGTTTTCACTGTTTCACCTTCCCTCCTCTTGACTTGCCTTAGGTCTTCAACTTCGGTTAGGGCTGAATAAAACTAACCTCCCTTTCCCTCTCCCTCTATCGATACCTCCGTTTCCTGCTGGCATTTACAAGGTGCCAATCACCCTGATATCTAAAAGCCAGCAGTCCGAGGTGGATTAATCGGGACCGAGGGAACATCACACAGCCTTGGCACTCCCTTCTTTCCCTTTTGTGTGAGACTGTGCGATGAAGCAGATAGGGAGAGACACATATAGGGAGCCTGATTGAGAGACAGCATCTGAGCACGCTCTGGGTGTACAGGCACCACACGGAAATGTGATCCCGTCATTTAGACAGCTCTGAAGTCCCCAGGGTAATTGATGTCACCAGCTTGTCATATCCAATGGGTCAAGATCTAAAACTTGTTCTTTCCCCCTTAATAGCATATTTATCAGAAAAAAAAAAAGAGGATGGGTCCAATACGATTTCATAGAAATCAACAAGAAAAATATTCGTTTCAATTGGAGTGGGAGTTGTTTTCACTCTTCCTTCAGCAATAAATCCTCAGTCAAGCACCTACCCTCATAATGTCCTGTATTATCTGGTGAGAAATACATGGAAGGAACTTCTGTGGTGTAAAGATGCAGACTACATCCTCTTTTATATCAGTATAAATCTAGGCTGTCAATTAGAAGTATTACTGTAGATTCAAAATGATGCGAGAAGAGCTTTTGGTCCAGAGCATCATGACAGTGGTGTCTTTACCATCTCTCCATCGGCCTGATCTATGCCTGTAGCATAACACTGGAGCCACATCTCCTGCCTGAAAACCTCTGCAGATGTTTGTCCTGAACTGCCCACGGGTTGCCTCCTGTTAATTCCTCTACTACGTGGGGGCACAGATGCTGCATCCCCTAGGCCACTGACCTGGGCTCAGCTGTGATTTACTGTCTCTTTTCCTCTTTCTGCAGCCTTCCCTGGCCAGGAGGACAGTTAAACACAGCCAGGCTGGAGAGGGGACAGATCTTCTATCATGTGAGGAGGGGAGCAGAGGACAAAGGAAGAGGCAAAGATTCTCTTTGACTGGGAATAAAAATGAAGAGAGCAAAATGGAAGGAAAAATAGAATTTGTCTAGTGGGGAGAGAATAAAAAAAGTCCAGAATAGCACCAGAAGCTGTAGCTGGGAGGGGAGGGAGAACTTCTGTGGAGCTCTGCAGCACGTTCTCATGGCTCTGTGTAGCTCACGCAGGGGGTATACTGGGTTGTACGAAGTGTTCAGTGAGGCATAGGACACCCAGTGGAGGACAGAAATTTCAAGGCTTCCAAGTTAAAAAAACATTACATGGATGTGATGGGAAATACATGGTGCCAATGCATGAGAAGGAAATAAGCAGGAAAGAAAGCAGAGCTCTGCAGTTAATGTGCTGGATGGACTACAGGTACACTGGAGCATGATTCCCGAGCTGTCCCTCTGTTACCTAAGGCATGGCATTTGGTGTCTCTCGAAGGTGTTACTCTGGAAAATGGGATTAATGGTACTTTCCTCCTGTACACCAGTCTAGCACAGAGTACAAGAGGGACACATTTTACCACCAAATGAATGAAGCACCTAGATGCACTCTCACTGCTTGCAAATCTTCTCCAGAGAAGGCAGCAGAAGTGACCTGGCAGTGTGTGTCTGCCTGCCACAGGGATCACCTCTGCCTTCCTCTGAAATATCTGGCAGAGACCAAGTTACATGAACCTGATCTTGTCTTGCAGGTCATTGTTAATTGCAGCCTACAGAAAGGCAGCTATGCCAGAGGAATCCATTTCAGGGCTGTGTCAAGAGCCCGGCTCTCTGTACAATCACATTTTCACAGGAGCTCAGGGTCCAGGTTTGGTATGTAAGAAGCATACCTGAATTTGGACACTGCAACACTGCTTTACATAGCTGACTCATTTTCCCAGTGTGCTTAAATCACACTGTTTTGGGGAACCAGCACTGTACGTGCGCAGATGTCTGCTTGTCCATTTTAGTATTATCTAGCATGCTTTCATAAATCTAAAAGCACTTCTGTCAACAGCTGCCATTTTATCCTGTGTTCTCCCCAAAGGTACCACAATGATGCATGACGCAGCAGGGGCCTGGCCAAAAGGAGCAGAGGTCCATCTCCCCCACTCAGCCCAGTTTATGTGGCCTGGTAACAGAGTAGGGCCAGAAAGGTATTTGTGCCCTCACAAAGTTTCTTTGGCACCAGATGGTGCTGACATGGTGCAGAGAACTAGGACAAGCTGAATTCAGGCATATTTCATCCAAATCCTCAAAGTCTAGTTGTGTTTGGATTTGATAGCAATGGCTTAGACACCATAGGAAGTGTGTTGCATGGGTACGCACATGATCACAGCATGGTTACTGCTAGAATTGGCTGTTGCACCCCTGAGACTTGCCTGGGAGATGCCCTTGTCTACCCTGGATGGTATGGCTTGGTTTGCTCCCATCATGTAACCAGTTTAATGGAGAAATCACTGATTCCTCCTCTGATCAGCTGTTCCTCTGCTCACGCGCGCTTTTTGTGCAGTTCTAGTTGCTATTCTCATTCCTGTGAACATGCATAGAGCCAGTGTCTATACTTACTGCCTGTGCGTAGGCGCCATATGCTCCAAACTGGATGGCCATGGGGTTGAACATGCCCATTTGTCCTGCCATTTGCTGCATGCGTCTCATTGTACGCTCCTTGTCTGTATCTGCAAACTTCACCACCAGGCTTGAAGAGGCTCCCTGCGGGATGGGAAACAAAAGGAGACACACAAGGGAATTAGCCTGATACACATTGGCTCATGCAATCCATACGTCTAACACAGATTTGTTAGCATGGTATCTAACTAGTGCTGATTTTTTCCATTCAACCTCTCAGGCCTTTTGAATTGGACATTTGCAAGAGGCTGAGAGCATCAGGAATGACGTAAAGGACCCTGGAGGGTGAATGACTGAGGCCAGCAGCCTGGTTCCTGGTTTCCTCCAAAATTCAAACTTCCAGACTTTCATTAATGTTGTCTCTGCAAAAGTTGTTGTCTTTTTCTGGCCTAGCAGGTTGTCCTCATCAGAGGACAAAGATCTGGACTCAGTGCAGCAAAAAGTAGGAGCTTTTGCTGGATGAATGTGGTGCAATTTGTGAAGAGATTTATTTTGATGGCATGTGTTAGCTCTGTGCATGCCAGACCCCCCGAGCTGGATCACCCTTTCACACTGCAGTGTCTTATAACCTTCATTTCCAGCAAGAAACCCATGCCCAGCCTTGGAGACAGGATTCATTACGCTTAGCAGAGTGTATGTCTCATCACAAAGCAGCATCTCTTCAGCAGTGTTAAACTAGGGGAGCAAAAATAGTACCTGATGGACATTAGTTTCCTCTCCATGAGCAGTAGGAAATAGAGGCTGCCACAAATGAGCACACATTTAATGTTACACTTTTCTAGGAAAACTTTACAATATTTGGGTTATGTCTGCATTCAACACTGGTGCAGAACTTACAGATGATCATCAAAGCTGGTTGCAGAAGTCTGTAAAAAATGTAGATTTTTTGGGAATGAGAGAAATCCCTCTCCTCTCCCAAATGAGACGATAGGTCAGCAACTGTGATACTTAAATTTCTGATAGGAGGCAGACAAGGGAAGAAATAGATCTGCTTAGGAAGGCACTGGTATTTTTTTGGCTAGCTCCAAGGATGTCCTAACTTCATGGGTTGGTTGCATCCCCACAGTGTGGTCTCCCCAAGGGAAGAAGGGTGCAGGGGAGTGGGGGTCCAGCAGCAGCCCCGACAGCAGGGGGGTGGGCTGCCTCTGAGCCTGGGGAGGTGGGCAAGTGAGCTGTCAGGAGACAGACAAAGAGCAGCTGAAATCATCGTGCTGCCATGGTACTCTTCCCTTTTGACACGCTGGTATTGGCTGATGGAAATACAGCCAGTGGGGAAATTGCCAGCTCAGCCTCTGGCCACGGCAGTAGAGCAAGACCAGCTCCATGCCAGAAAAGCTGGGCTGTTGCCGAGCCCTCATTTTCCTCACAGAGGTAGGATTGCCTGGGATTGCACAAGGGGAGTGTTATTAACTGGCTTACACACATCCCTTCGTACCCATAACCAGAAAAAAATAGTCTCAGTGAAAGCAGAGTTGCTCTGCTACAAATTTGGAATAGCATAGTAAACCATAAGTATGTATGTACATATATATAAGTCCAAGTTGTGCATATTCAATAGCCTCTGTAGATCCTCAGTTATGAATAAAGAGTTGAGGAATCAACTTGCTGGAAATGCCCAACAATCTAAGGCCACGCAATGAGAGATGTCCGCCCTGATTGGCAGCCTATTCTGGGAGGAAGTGATTCTCATTAGCAAAGAATCTTTCTTGTTGACCCGTTAGTCTCTCTCTAATAAATCTGTAACCCACTCAAACAATGTGGTAAAAAGCAAGGGGTTGAAAGAAGTGCTTCAGGAAAACAAAGGGATGGAAACGTGAATGTTCTATTCAAGGGTGAAGAGCAGTCTTCAAAAGTTGTTGTAAGAGCAAAACAGAAAGCAGAAGGGTGGGGGAGAAAAAAAAAAAAGCCTAGCCAAAATTTCCCTACATTTCTGCTCAAGGCTAGGCAACTTTGCATTTTTTTAAATCACATGATTTAGTTATCGATCCTTCCCCAAATCACACTCTTAATTGCAGCTCATCGACAAATGAATATTTTAATGCATACATTTCCTGCTAATTATCACCTGGACCAGTCCTTAATTAGATTTCAACACTCATTTAATTAACCCTGATCCAAGCGACTGTTTGGTAACCTGAATCTAATGATTTAAACCTATTTGCAGCTGTGTTGGAGGGAGGCACTTGTCCACAGCAGATTGCGCTGTCGGAGTTGCTGTTGTGATTTGTAGAGCACAGGCTGCAGCATGGTGGGCACAATGAAGCACAGAGGATTTTGAAACCGAGTAAGGTGAGTGTTCATCTCTGCAAATGGGTTTTGAAGATGTGACCTGCTCTAGTTAGCAGAACAGAGAAGTATAAATAAGTTGGTGTCTTCTTCCTTCCCCTTTTCTTTCTATCTCTATTTATCCTGGAAGTCTTAGGGCCGGAGAACTGCCTCAGGAAAATCCTGATGCCTCACACCGTTGAAAACCAAGCTATTACTGTAGATGACATCAGGAAAACATGGGTAACGTCCACATGAAGTTCTTGCCCCTGGAGTGTTCTTCCTTCCTGATGTGAGTCATAGTGACTGCACAGCAGCCGTTTGACCCAATGGAATCTGAGACTGCCTCTTCTGACATTTTCTCCGGGTTGCCTGTAACAGCAGGACTTCGGGCCTCTTTGAACATCGCTATCATATATACAGGGCAGAAAGCCCACTGGCAAATGGAAGCAAGTTAGAGCACACACTGCAAAGAAAGAGGAGAAAAGGGAGGATATTTTAAGAGTGCTCTGCAATGAGATGTGCCTGTAAGCGGTTAAAGATATGTAGACAGTAGAAATGCTGCATTGCTCTTGAATATGAAGATTGACCTTGGGATTGATGCTTTCTGTATGTGGTTCCTTTTCCCAAAGGAAATCAGGCAGTAAGCTCTATCTGATCACCCAGTGCAGGATTTTCAGCAGAGGAGCCAAACAGTGCTGTTCATCTACAGCAGCACAAGACTACTTTCTACTCCAGTGACCCCTACTAATCCACTGGATAAGATTAGAAATGCTCCAGAATGGGCTAGATTTTCCATGGGGTAAGAACTGCAGAGCCCTTCATCTGGACTATTTATTGCTTCCGCAAGCAGTTAAGCCATGGTGTAAATCAGCCGTTGTCTGCTGACAAAGGCAATAGGTTCTGTCTGCTCAGTCATTTATTAGTAATACATAATCTCCCTCTTGCTCTCTCTGGTTGTTGGACTGGACCTTATATTTCCCCAACCTGCAAGAGAGTTACAGTGGGTATGTCAATAATATTTGAAATGTACTTTGAGATCTGTGTGTTAATTCTGCGTTTTACTGAGGGAATGACCTGTTTATTTCTCTACCTTGCAGATCCACAGTCAAAAGAGACTATCGTGAAATTGGGCATTCCTGCTGGTGCCTCTGCGATAGGCTACTTGGAATTGGCATTTATCTCCTTTCCCATCAAAACAATCTCCTTTTTCAAGTACTTTGATATCCGCTGATGAAAAGAATAATATAACGGCTAAGTATTATTATGCTTTCCCTATTCTCTCTTGGGCCAGGAAGTCTACTTAATATAACTATCTTGCTTCCCATCCCCCTCCCATGTGCAGTAATGAATTGCTCCCCTTAGTCAGCAGTCGGATGCTCTCTAGGCTGGCAGGGCGAGGGAAAAGATGGAGGAAAAATCACCTTGCGCCATACTCACTTTGTAATCCCTAACCGGAGTCCTCTGTGGGAAAAACTAATTTCCCAGCCTGTCTTGATGTGTGAAATAAAGTCATTCTTGAAAACAAGAGCTTGACAGGTTGCTTGTGAAATTTCATATTCAACTAAAAATAAAATATCCATCCATTGATATTTCATTTAAAAGCAAAGGAAAACAAATCTTATGCCTGGTTGCCAGGACTGTTTCCCATTAGTTATGGCCTTCCAAATGAAGTGTATACACAAATTAAGCAAGAGCTTCTTAGGAGATCAAATATTACTCCATGGCATAAGGGAAAGTCACTATTCCCTGGAACAACATTCACAGGAAAAGTTTTGTGAAGAGATTTCCTTGCAGAATAGATGCCTGAACTTTCTTTTCCTGTCAAACCTATAAGCCTGTTCTGGACTCAGTAGGTTACCAGTCTTCACAGATAGTTAGACATCTTTTTCTTGAAAAACTGATGAATTTGGACCTAATTTGCCAAAGCCATTAAATCGTGTTTCACTTTAAGCTTAATGAAGTTACCATGGGAGGTAAGCATACAGTTAAGTACTTTACTGCAAGGGTGTCTCTCTCATACAAGTGGACTTTTATATCTTGATTAGCTCAAATAGACCCAGTTAGAATTTCTGGGCCAAGAAGGTATATATAAAGAAAGGCTTGTTACAGTAAAGTTCCAGTGACTAACGCTCTTAAGAGATCTGAATGTGCAGACCCTATTAAGTACCTTCCAAAAAGTCAGCCGTGCACACTACCCAAGAATCTTAAATGAATAGGTGCTGCTGGATACTTCTTGTTTGGGCAATCAGACTGCCTTCCTAAGTGTCACCAAGTGAATGGGGTTGCTTGTGTTGGAAATTTTTTCTCAGCATTCCCTTTTCGACTGCAAAGCGGAGCTGGGAGGATGCTGACCTTCAGCAAGTCATTCAGGGTAATATTTCCACACAAGGATCCTTGACATTAGGGCCCGAAAGACAAAGGAGGATTTCTTTGCTTTGGGCCCTGTCAGATCAGGTCATTTGGTATGATGCTTCCTCAATTTGAAAACAAAACCAGATTTTTTTTTCAAAATGCCTATGTAGCTCTACTGAAAATAGGACTGCTGAATTAGCCAGTGGGAGTTTGACCCCAACCAGGGATTTTAGACAAGCAAGAAAGAAACTGCTGTCCAATTAAAACTGTAGAGCAGAGGGAATTTTAGACAGGTGGAAATGTAATTACCCATGCTGGAAAATGGCCAGAAGACCAGGACTAACATCCTTCCCCTCTTGTGAAATATGCTATGTTTTTCTGTACTCAGGGCTTCAATTTCATGTCTCCTCTGAAAGATGAGCAGGATGGCAGTCACTAGGAGTGATTTCCACTGCACAGTCCTGAGAGCTGGTTTAGACACACTCGAGACAAGAGTGACAGAGAGGGAGCAGGGAAAGCAGGCATTCATCCAGGGCTGGAGTGACCGACCCTTTGGTAACGCTGCTCCCTCAGCAGAGGGGATTCTTCATGCAATGTCTAAGCAGAGAGAGTTGCTGCAGGTACTTCCCTTCACAGGTCTTCGGAGCCGTAATTTATTTGGAGTGGAAACTTGATTTAGGTTTTACTTGCCCGTAGAACACTTAGCAGGTGTCTCTCTGAGCTAAAGTTATTGCTTTCTGCAGGGCAACAGAATCATTGATTCCTGGTAGCACTGTACCCAATTCTAATTAGAAAGAACTCGATATATAACCTGGGTATTAGTATGCCCCTCAAATCAAAGCAAGATATCCAAACAACCTAAACTTCAAAGCAGAGTTCTTCAAGCAGCTCTGTGGTTTTTAGCTCAGACCATAGATGATAAAAGTCCTAATAGAATCATCTGCCTTCCTTGATGCATTTTGAAGGGGAAAGTGTTGTTATACCAGTAGACTGGAAATTCTTACCTGCTATACCTGCTATTTAGGAATATGAATGCAATAAATAATTCTTTTTTGTCTATTTGAAGAAAAAATTAAAATCTAGAATTCAAAATATAATGTTATAGGTCTCACTTTCACAATAAGAGGAACATGGTTTGGAAGATAAGCTATGTTTGGTTCTGTATTTCCTAAAAATGTACTTTCCCTGAAAATACTCTTACAGCAACAAATTACGGACTTGACATAATTTTTTTATAAGCTATTATTACTATTAAGAAAATGTTTGGTAGCTGCAGCATAGAGCCCCATGAAAGCTAGTATCTGAATGATCTCTCCTTCTAGCTAAATAGCAAGGATGAAAATAAAAGAAGTAGAATAATTGCAGAGTCAGAAAATGAATTGTCTGTTGTCACAGCAAGGCAGCATCACAACCAGCTATGGAGCTCCTGGTGTTTTGGGACTCTGCTCACATGAGCTCCACTCTTCCTTGGCAGTTCAGGATGACGACTTGAACAGCCTAAGATGATGTGGAAATGAATAGATATTGAGGAAGAACTGGCAAACTGGTGAGATACATTTCAACTATTGCAAAGATAATCAAGATTTAACCATATAGGAGAAGCAGTTGTGATTAAAAGGTAGAAAAAGTAGTAAATTGTAGAAAATTGTGGAATATAATATATTTATTTATATTT
>VZSC01010469.1:98304-144248 GCA_013398225.1 Steatornis caripensis | reverse complement strand
TATATTTATATTTATTTATATTTTTATATATAAATATAAATATATATAATTATATATATGTATTTAGGAATGTTAGGAGTGTTATGTTTAAACTATGCAACCATAGAAACCTCACCAAGATGTTACTGGACTTCCTTATGTTTTGTTTGAAGAAACTAAGAAAACTGTCATGCACTGTTTATGCTGCTTTGGAACCCCCTTACCCTTCCTATTATGACCTGGGTATCAAGGATTCCAATCAGTATAAATAAGTAGAGTTGATGAATGATTGTTTTAGCCTAAGGTTAGGAAACAATCACTGTAGAGGCTGGGCTTAAGAATGGACTTATGTAGCAGAAGAGTTGACCAATGATTATTTTAAAATAAGGTTAGAGACCAATCACTGTAAGGGTTAAGAATGGACTTACGTAACAGAGGTACATAAACTGTATGAATTTTGTTGTGAGGGGAACATGTTGGAGGAGTGATTCCCCTGTGTTCCCAGCACGCTGAATAAAGAAGTGTCTGCTTATTCACATCAGATTGGTGTTAAGTTTCTTTTGTCCTGTTTGGTGACAGAACTGTGCATGTGACATATAAGAACATTTCAGCTGCACTGAGTTGCAAACACGCTGCACATGACTGGGCATTCCAGACCACTGTCATGCTGTATGACTCTAGGCTATCATGGTGTAAAGCATGTTGCTTGACTGGGATAGTAAGGAGCATTTGCATTTTTGAGGCATATTTAAATTACAGATCTCCAAGCAGTGTACGACTGCAGGGACATTAATTGAGAAATTCTACTTGCAGGAAAGTATCACCCATGCTTTAGTACTGTGAAGCTGAAACTATGAGATGGTGTAAATTCTGTAAAGCTCTCCTGGTTTTGGTGGAAGAATAAATTGGTTTATGCTGAAGGATCTGCCCTCATTGCATTGCCCTCCACCAAGACTAAAAATGTGCCCTCTTGCTGCTGGGTGAGGCTTCACAACCACTATTCCTATGAGTACCACACAGACCTTTGGGGTAGGAAATCAAGCACATTCCCCTACCTGATTTCACTTGCCAGGGGATGTCTGAGGCAAAGTTGTTGGTGTCTGATAGGATGCTTCGCATTTATGAATTTGTGTGGACTTCGATTGAAGGTCTTATCTGAAAGTTATTGTTTAGATCTAAATACATCTTTGCCCTTTAAAATGTCATTTTGATCTTTGCAAAACCCATTTGAGTAATAGCTACTGAATAATTTCATTCCAGCTATATTTTGGATAGGGATAACAATCTATATTTACTAAGGTCTTTCTGGTTTCCTCACAAGAATGTGTATCAAACTAGACCACACATCTGAGCACACACCTAGAACCTGCCTGGATGCATTCCTGCGCAACCTGCTCTAGGCTAACCTGCTTTAGCAGGGGAGTTGGACTTGATGATCTCCAGAGGGCCCTTCCAACGCCTACCATTCTGTGATTCAGGGCTGAGAAGGAGTGGATTAAAGGGAAACGAGCAGGAGCATCTACTGATTTAATGTTGATCCAGAGCCTGCTTAAATCGAAGGGAAGATCCCACTGATGTAGACGAGGTTTGGAGCAAAAGAAAGAGGGAGGGAAGAGGGCAGGATGAAAGAAATGTTCCCAAAGCAAGCAGAGAGGTAAAGACCTTACGCTGACATCTTCATTCCTCTCCACAGTTGGAAGAGGACATCCTTATTCGACAAAGGTGATGATGCCTGGTGGAGCTCCCTCCAGTAGGCTGGGAACACCCCTGCCAGACAGGGAGGATTTTATGCCTTCCGGGCTGGAGGCTTATCAATGTCTCTAATATCCTGTAACGGTCAGTGCTTGTGAATTATTTCAGCCCCTGGAAGTCCTAATCTCATCCAGACAAGGCAAGTGTTGAGTGCAACGGGCCTCGCAGGGGCTGCTGCCGGCATAAGGACTTGGGCAATGATCAGCAGTGGCACGGTCCCACTCCTGCTTTCCCCTGGCCACTTCCATGGCTGTTGATTTAATTCCCAACTCACCTTGGACCCATAAAGAAACGTTATAGTGCCAATTAAATCCTTTTGTCTAGAGTGAGGCTGTGTGGCTCACGAGCAATTATCCTTCTTATCCCATTTGGAGAGAGCAAAGAAGCCTGAGGAAGATGGTGAATGAAGCCTGTCACATCCCATGCGTCTCTTTGTTGTCCTACCAGATGCCTGGGTGACTACGGAGATGTGACTAGAGAAGTAAAGGCCATCTTTGGCACCAGTATAACTCATACCCCTGGCAGGCAGCTGGGCTGCCTGGACTTCTATTCTGGGACACAGAAACGTGATTTTTTAGCTCATTTATGGAACAAGGGGGAGGTAGGAAACACGGTCCTATGTTTTTCTTTTAATAGAAAGAATTAAGGGAAATCTTGCTAACACTGGCAAATTGCTTACCCAAAAGTTGTAGAATCAGCTGTCTTTGTGGTAGCAGTGGAGTGGGATGGTCTGTGGACCTTGGTCCCCCTCTAGCCGGATCACCCTGCCCAAAGGACAGTGAGGCTGAGCTATCAACAGTCATTGGATTTTGATGGAATAAATGACTGCAAATTAACATCTGGGTAGTACACATCCATTGCTTCTTTTATCCCAAAGGACAACACATTACTTTATAAATGGTGTAAGATATTCAGAAAAATCATTTGTTATTGGAAGGAGGGCCAGGCCTGCTGCTGGTGAGTTATGAATGGGTTCCTAATGTATTACTGTTTTTTGATAGAAGAAATGGATGTGCTGTGTCTTGCCCTGAGTTAAACAAGCCAGTCCATGTGTTACACAAAGACATTGCATGGAGTGTGTGTTCTTTAGAAAGAAGAAGATCAACAGCGAAGAGAAAAAGGGTATGGGTTGGCACCTCCATTCTCTTCTTTCAGACTCTCCAACATCAACACTGTAAAATAAGGCCTCAGCCTTCTGCATTAATTTGAGCATATGGACTCGCCTTGATGATACCTCACTCTGCCCTAGACTTTGTGGGTTTGGGCAAGTAACTTTACGGCAATTTCAGCTGCGAGGCATGAAGGACACTTAAAATAGTGGATTCTCATCCATTTTGACTCGGAATTACCTTTGAAAAATCCCGCCTTTATCTTTCCGTGTTCATGTAAAACAAAAGTCTAATGAATTTCCCATTTCTTATTTACCCTGACAGCCTGAGGGGGTCAGTGAGTCTCTAGCTCTCTACTGACTGTCACAAGGCAGGTTTTATTAACTGTTGACTTGAGCCCACACTGGAATCTAAAGGAAAGTAAATTTTATTGGTTAATTAGTGCTCTGAATCATGGTCTGTTTAATTGTTATCTATTTGTATTATGCGGTTGTCTAAGGTTCTGTTTATGTTACCTGGATATTTCGAAGACAACCTTGGGAAGTGAGGTGGTGAACTGATGGCTTCAAGTTTGACCTCCTTAATTCTATGTTTTCCAGACTTAAATATATATTAAGATTTAAATGCTCAAGTATCCACTGATTATTACTTCTTGAGTGGGACCAGGAACAAGAATTGCTGTGACTTTGGCTATGAACTGGCTAAATATAGTTATTAATTGTGTATAAGACCAGTTCATTCCCAGACGTTGTATTGTTGCTTCTTTTACTTTTCCCTTGTGTCCTGTCCCTTAGAGGGACATTCAGATGACCTAACTGCAGCCATTTTGGATATGTGTTCTAAACCATCAATTACTTAAGACACACAGAGGTCCTCTGAGGGCATAGTCTCTCTCCATTAGCTGTAAAAGAAGTGTAGGTGATAAGATTACAGATGACCCCAAAGTTTTATAGTTTGACCAACACTTTGATGTAATTCAGCTGGGTCAACCCTGGCCTTTAGTTGGTAAGCTGCTGAGTGTGAGAACTTTCTTGTAAGAGGTTTGTATGGTGCTTAGCATACAGCAATTCCATGTAAGATCAACAATAACCACATTTACAACAGCAGTAGTCTGAGAGGAAATCTGCTAGGGTTACTAAGAGGGTGAAGACCATGTACCTGTTGAGATGACACGTGCAAACATGAAGGTGTGGCTCCACATACCCCGCTCACAGATTTGGTTGACTTCCTGAAGCTGTATCTTGCTGGAAGTCGAATATGCTGCACGTTTTGAACTGCAGTCAAACTCCCCCAACTTTGTGGAAATGACAAACCCTCTTTCTGAGGACTAAAGGCTGCCATGAGCCCAAAGGAAGAAGGGGAGTGTGCAGCTGGATATGTGTGTGTATTTGCGAAGAAGGGAGGAAAGACGAGGAAAGTTTCTCCTATGAAAGAAATGATCCAATTTGAAGCAATTCCCTCATGGGAAGAGCTGTGACAGAGGCTGCTCTGTTCCTGTTAATTTTCACAGTGCAGCTGTCAGCGGGTCTGTAAATAGTACTCTGCGAAGCCAACACTTCCTATCCACACATCAACCATTCAATTAACAGAAGAACAGAAGAAGGAAATAAAGTGCACCACAGCCTTCTATCACGGCTTTGATGTTTCCCAGCAATTTATGAAAGTGTACACAAATCTAATTACAAGCCCCACTGCTTCCCATTTACATGGAGCTCCTCAAGTTCAGAGCTGTTTATATCAAAATAATTGTTAAAAATACCTCAGCTGATCTACGGCATTGTGGCCCCCCACTCACCGGAGCTGCCACGCTGCTCCTCCCAGGGAGTTTCTGCCGACTCAGCACTTTGGTGCCAGCATGCACGCGTAATAACAGCCGCTTCCCTACCGCTCTGCAAGCAAGGTGCCCGTACTACAACTTCATCATTCCCACAAAGGCCTATTTTCCTTCTTTCCTCCACCTGCTCAGAGTTCCTTCTGCAGACTCTCACTCCTTTCCCTTCCATCCCTAATTCACCTAAATATTCCTTTGCTGTGTTGTCAGGGGGTGAGAACAGTTGCTTGGCCAGTTTCCGTAATGGGGCTGTGTCTGAAGGCAACTTCACAGTGCTTTGCGAAGTCGTAAATGCACTGTAGGAATCCTCAGCAATAATAATAGCAGTCATAAATGTGAGCCAGGGTTGGTTTCTTTGATGAGGTGCCTGAGCATCCAAAGCCAGGAAGGTAAGAACTAGTGCCCCATTTGCCATTAGTTTGAAAGAAGGCCACTGCACATGACAACACCTGTTTCCTGGGAAATTTTTGATAATTTCGTATTCAATTCATTCTTGCTTGGTAAACTAAACAGGTGAAAAATTCCTCGAGCTTAATTAATGGCAAAAATCTCCTATGGTATGAGAAAGTAGATAGTACAATATATAAGGCAATAAGAGAATCCCTTCATCTGACTATTAATCATATTTGGCTGGGAATTTCGGTGCTATGTGCGGACTTCCAAAGAACATGGTGGGTGGAGGCTGAAAGTCAACCCTGTTCAAGGTGTGTCATTCATATTTTCTTGATTAATAAAAAAATATTAACTACAACAGTTAGAGATCTAATTGGCCGTTCGCCTAACAACACTGAGCAATAATTGCATAATTTGATACAAGTGGTTCTTGAACAGAGATTTGAAGTTGTTTTTGTCATTTGTGTTGATAAGAGCTACACAGAAAAATGTTGAAATGAAAGCCCCCAAGTTAACAAAGTTTTGGGCTGCAGTATTTTTTTTAAATTTTTTCAAAGTTCAACTAAGTTGAATCTTTCTCTGAAAGGCAGACATCTGTTCAGTGCTTGTATCCAAGTCTCACATTTTCCTTTCTTTCCACAAAACCAAGAATTCCATCCGAAAAGTAATTTTCACAGAAGATGTTCAGCCAGGCATAGATAGACTTGGGATGCTATTGACTGGACACAGAAGAAGTGCCGTGGTTTCACAAAGCTGCTGCAGACTTCTATAGTGAAACAAAAGAGGTCTCAGCCCATGTGGTGGGGGAAACTACCTTACAAAGTTCTGGAGGTTTTAATGGCCTTAGACTTCATTAATTAAAGAAAGGTATAAAATGAACATAGGGCTGACAATTAGTGTGTCAGGCAAGTTCACAGTACCTCTAAGAGATCAGGATTCAGAGGACTCAGATGTGGGATGCCTGGTTTCTGAATCTCAAATTTCCTTAGATGGGCAGAAAACACCCAGAACAAGACTCAGCTCCCCTTGCATTGGACGTGAAGTTACGCATCCACTCTAAGCTGCACACTCAGCCTATCTCCTTGCACACTCAGCGGGGAGGCAGATGTCTCAATGGCTCCATCAGGCAATCTGAATCTACCTGTCTGAGCTACATGGGAGGAATTGCCATCAGACAAGAGGCCAAGTAGAACAGCTTTAATATCTGACTTGTAGGTGGCTAATGTTAGCTGGTATAGAGTCACCCTTGATCTTTAGCTCCAGCAGCAACAAGTACAGCAGAAGGATTTCAGGGTGGCAAGGGTCTGTCGCTGGTGAGCTAAGACAATTGTATACTCTGAGACATCTGCAGGAAGAAAGCATTTTCAGTTTTTGTTTTTAAGCAGTGTGGGTCCTTTTTCATTCTAAGTTGCACTTCAGGTGAAGAACCACTACTCTGAAACCAGCAGACCATTGGAATTTGACACCTAAAATTAGCTAAAAAGCACACTTTTATTTGGGTTTTAGTTTGACAGGTTTCAAAATCTATTTCTGTAAAATAAAATTCATCCAGAGGTATCTATATCTCTCTACTGGTTATAATAGAAACTTAGATGATAAGCAGTTAGATGACAACCTCAGACATAGTTCTTTAGCTTCTGAATGTCTCAAATTAGGTGAGAGGGGTCTCACCTCGGGTATTCAGTCTAATGCCGTTATAAAGGTCTCCATTATAATTAAGAAAGGGGCAGGCATACCCAGAAGGTGATTTAGCCCATCCTAGCATGGATAGATAAAGTGAAGAATGCACAAATCTCTAGAAATGTCTCTCTCTCCTTTCTGTAGGAATCCTAGAAGATGTTTAGAATTGATTATAAACCTTTAGATTGTTAAAGCTAAATCAAATGAATCACACTCTTCAGTTCTCCTCACCTCTATGCAGAAAATGTAGGTAACAGTACTGTTCTACCCCTTCCAGGAATTAACTTGTAACAAAAGAAATTCTGAGGTTCCACAGTGAGTGAGATGGTGAAAAAGGTGCAACAGTAGTACAGTTTTTAACCCTGTGTACTTTCTGGGTAGTATAAAAGCTGCTGCAATTTAGGTACGTGTGACAAAGTGTGGAGGAGAGTTTATTCTGCGCGGGTGGAAGGACAAGGCCATATCTTAGATGTGTTATATGTGTTGTGCAGAATGACTCTTCAACATTTGACTGTTGCCCGGATATGGAGACATGGAGAGAAGGAGAAAACCAAGCTGAAGACGATGCATAGGTAGGAGCATGACTGACAGGTAGGATGATAATATTGTCCACAGTGATTGAGAATGGAGGCGGAGAAGAGAGGAGACAGCATTTGGGAGGAAAAGTTCAAGAGCTCTGTGTTATACATATTGAGCTTGATCTGACAGCTAGACATCCACTAGGAGATGCTGGAAAGACAGGCCAAGATTTTAGTTTGGGCAGGAGTCAGTCCTGCAATAGCGAAGTTAGATCTGCAAGCTGTCACTGTAGAAATAGTAGCTGAATTTGTGTTGGTGGATAAAGCTGATGGGGACAAGACTTGGATGAGGAAGGGAAGAGAATCACATGAAGAGACCTGTTTATGCCCCTATATGGATGGAGAAGAGAGACTGGAGGAGACAGAGTAATCAAAGCTAAAAGTATGGGGCATAAAATTGTTATAAATACATACAAAAGTACATGAAAATTATGATCTCTCATAAAGGAAGACATGGAGGTCAAGTAAAACTGTACTGTAATGCTGATGAGCTGACAGGCAATATGATTTAAAAAAAACCCAGAAAGCTCTGTCGGCAGGTAGATAGAGAAGGAACTTTGGGCCTGCTCAAAAGTAAGGAATTTTTTGAAAGTTATTTCTAAAAGCAATTGATTCTGTGAAAATTGGTAAGCTGTAGACCTGTTTGGTGGGCCCTTAGGAGAAACAAGTGCCTTGCATAGAGAAGCGAGCTTTTGACGGTCAGGCACCTGTCCAAGGAAAGGTTAATAATAAAGAAAAGAATAAAACTTTCATAAAAGAAAGTTGCCTTTTGAAACTATTAGGCAACATATGTTGTGTGAACAGGAAGTCACAGTAGAGCAATAATCCTGACAGCTGTGGAGAAACAGGAGTCTGCTGCAGGAACGAACGGCTCGAGACCTGACAAGAATGATGATGGATGCCCCATTGGTAGCACACGAGGACAAGGCAAGAGACGTTTAAATTGGCTGAACCACAGGAACAACTTTGAGTTGGCATCGAAGCCGGACAAATGAGGCCAGTCCTAATGGTGAGGCAAATGGGAGGGGGGACTGAAGGAAGATGGCAGCAACGCACCCCTCCTTTCCAAGGGCGAGGGCTACATTGCCGTCTCACCACGAGGTGGCTGCATTTCACTGTGAACATCCAAGCCCTGAAAGAAGCTGCACAACCCGAAGCATCTTGAAAATTAGAACGGGAACAGAGATCACTTGCAGGATTTGGCCCATCTCATTCGAGGTGCCTTAAGCATTTTGAGGCCCTGTGGAAAAACCAGTATGTGCTCCATGTCTTGATCAAGTGGCAGTCACTCGACAGGTCCTCACTAGTTTGCTGAGCCATGGTAACTACCTGTGTGTCTGCTCATAGCTCACGGGAGATGAAAGGCAATGCCATATAACTTAGCTTAAAATGAAGAGGATGAAATTAACAATTTTCTACTTACTTTTCCTGTGAACTTAGAGTAGGTATGCGGACCGCTGCTGAGGTTCAGACAATTCTTGGAAAATTCTCAAGCCTTGGAAACTTGATTCTGAGCCTGGGATGTGTGTCTAGTAAGGGTTAAATTGTGATGCTTTTTCAGATGCTCAGATCTGGTTATTCACGAACATTTCTATAACAGGTATTTGAGTCAAATAAGTCAACAGGAAAAATGGTCCTATAAGAAACTGACCCACGAAATGGCCAAATACTTCATTGTTTTGCGCATCTTAAGCTCAGTTGACGTCAGACGGATGGAACAGAAATTTGCTCCAAAAAGGTCAAGAGATGACTTTTTTTTTCTTATCTAAAGTATGCTGAAAGTAGGAAGGATAAGGGCTGGGAAGGGATAAGGATATTTTGGGTATACTAGATCTAGATAAAATCTTCAACTCTCCTTGGGTTTTGTGTTTTCTCCTGTCTTCCTCTCACCTCTGTCACATGAGTTTGCAAGATTTTTGGGACAGGGACTGTCTTTTTATTACATTTTTTTGTGGTACCACACCCTGTGGAACTGCAATTCCTGAAGTCAGTTTATAGACACTATCACTTTGGGTCAAAGTTTGAAAGAAAGTAATTAGAATTACCTCCTTGACCTGTCTCAGGAAAGATGCCTATCATATTTCACTATGGGGTGTCAGCATCAAGCCCAACATCTGGTTTTGTTAGAAGAAATCTTTTAGGAAGAGACTCCTAAGCAGACAATACTAAAAGTATTGTAATACTTCAAAAAATTGAGACCCCCTATCTTTAAGAAGATATTTTCAGTGGTGTCACTGGTAAACATGTACCGTTTTTAAACTGATTTGTCTAAGATGGGGTTCCAAAAATGAAATCCTGATGATTTGCTACTTTTAGAAATCTTTTCCCCTGCAAAGAATTTTACATTTCTGTCCCTGCAAAGATCTAGAGACAATCTGCCAGCCCCACTTTAAACTTATTTGGATAAATTCATGAATTTACATTAGTCTCTTCCTGAAAGGGAGATTTTACACTCTCAAATTTTTTTTTATTGAGCTTTCCTGTATCCCTTCCAAGTTGTTGGCATGCTTCTTAGCCTTTCATGATTTACACTGTGAATAATTAGTAATAAAAATAATATACTATTATAATAAACTAAAACATGTTGGACCAGATTGTCTTTCCTTGCTGACAGTGGAATGCCTTACATTCCTCTGGGTCTGTGTGATGGTGTACAAATATAATTTTGCATAGAAAATACATCTCCATTTCTGCTTTCCTGAACTATCGATCAGGCTCGAAATCCCATATTACTAGGTATTTGTCCAAGTGAAATGATGCCTCAAACGTTTCCTGGAAGACCCAGTAGTTGTTCTGTCTGTCTTCCGAAAGCTGGATCTAGAGGACCACATTTACACCTAGGTAGGCATTTTTGTAGTAGCAGTGAGAGGCACCCATTACTGTGTGATTTCTCTCCAGCTTCTAGTGCCATCACATGAACATGCTGCTCTCTGCTGAATGCTGGCAAAATATTCTTTATCCTTCACCTAGAGGCAGGGACTCTTTGGGGAAGGAAAACAAAGAAGCCCTTAGACACAAGTTTCCACTTGATTCATCCCTCTGAAACTTGAAAGGTTACACTCACGGTGAATTTGACCCAATGTTTTTGGCATCTGTGAACCATATGTCTTTTTTTCAGGCCATCAAAACTGCTGGTGACAGAACACAGCACCCCTCGGGGTTCTGCGCCTGTGTGAAATGACAGTGTCATCTTGGCCTTTCCACTGATGGGTTAAGCGCACCCAAGGCCCTGCATGCCTGAGCTGTTATCCATCCTTCCTGGAAGACGAATTGCAGAGCATAGATAAATCATCCCTCCTCCTCAATCAGGCCACAGGGCAGCAAAAGTTGGACTGATCCTCACTTGCCTGTGTTACAGAGCTACTCACCGGCATTGTCTGGCTGCCATGCAAAGCATTGATGGCTGCTTGGGCCTCCGCATGTGAAGAGTATTTCACAAATGCACACCCTGGAAGAGGAAAAAGAAGAACGTAAGAAAGGTTGCATGGGTACCATGGAAGTCCATCTAGCTGAGTTTCCTGTTCTCAGAACCAGCCAATAAAGATGGTTGCGGAGAAAGTACAACAAGCAAATGTGCTCCTGGTTATCCCTTTCCAAAGTCCAGTCACCAGCAGCCTGAGGACCTCTTAAGGCAAAGCTGCATCCAGAAGTCTGACACTGGTTGTCACGGGCACTAGTGGAAATAAACCTAGCAAGTACGTTTTGAATCCACTTGTTTTGACTTCCACAGCTTCCCATGGAAGTGTTGCAGAATGTTACTATTTACTGGGCAAAAATGAATTTCCTTTTATGTGTATTGGACTTAATACTGAATGTTCCTCCCTCAGGTGTTATGACAAACACTAAGGAATTGTGTAAAAGTTACCAGAAAGCTGCATGCATTTGTTACAAGCCACCACAGCACAGCTGTACAGAAGGCATTCAGCTTACTCCAAATCCACAAGGTACCTTATCATATCACTGTCTGGTAGAGCTCCATGACAGCCTGCTCAGAGCTCGTCTTGGCTCCAAGCAGCTTTGGTCTGACAAAGCATGAGAGAGCTTCTGATCAAGAAGCAGGAGTAGAGGAGATCTGCATGTTATGATTGCCGCCTTGCACCACCAAAATTTGAATCTTGGTCCTTCATAGCTGCGGAGCCAGTGCCTGTATAGGTGTTCTCTTCTGGACATTAGGGAAATGTAGGCAGTACTTCTCCTGGCCTTCATTGCCATGTAAGGAATCTCACACTGAGGTGTTACATAAGGTTTTAGGGCAGAAAGGTGCATTTATGAATATGTGCTGGCGTGCAGAAATGATCAATGCTTCAAAGTGTCACATGCACCACTAGAGTGGGGGAAAGTATTGCTAACGTTTTTAGCTACAAGCAAACTGACTCAGAAGAAGAATTTCCATATGCTAAGGCGGTTTTTGGAACAGATTGGAAGGGATCTGATAAATTCTGGCTTCCATCATCTTCTATAACTACCAAAGACTTTTAAGCTTTTAATCAATTTGCAAAGTCCTAGCTGTTCTCCAGAAGGGGTGCAGATCACTCCAAGGGGATGCCGGTCCTGACAATGGGACAGCTCTCCTTTATTACCTTGGTAGCACCTTTAGAAGGTCCATATACTCTTATGGATCCATACAATGCAGGGTGAAAACTGCAGCGTTAGAACACCCCACTTACTTACAAACTAGAAGAATGAGAAATCATCACTGCAGGCTGATAGAAGGGAGATTGAAGAAAGCAGTAATAGCCCCTTCTAAAAATAATATACATATATGAAATTAGCTTATAGTTAGGAGCCCTTCACTTTGCATTACCCCTTCAGCACTGTGCACAAGACTGTATTTCAGGAAAAGCAACAATTATTGCTAATAGTTGGATCTAATTTAAAAGGAACTGAGAGGAGACAATCATGAGAAAATGAGATAGATAAACTTCAGCTGGAAACAATAGGGATCAATTATGACATAATCGCAGCCCAGCATTCCCGAGCTCCTGAGATACTGTGCCTTCCTCTTCATTAATCAGAGATAATCCAGAATTAGGGTGTTTAATTATTTGCAGAGATTCTTTTGTACTTTCTGTCTCTAAAAAGAAGATGCTGATTAGCAAATATACAAAAGCTTTCCAGCTCCAGTCACCCATCGCATTTAGAGCAGGATTTCTGGCTGCAGTGTTGCTGTCATGTTGAAAGCTTCACTCTCTTCAGGTGAAATTCACCTTTGTGATGAGGAACCTGATGGATCAGTGTAGCTGGATAAAGGTGGGAGTGAAGGCAGCAGCAAGCATTTATCTTGTGTAATGCCTAAGATGTTAATGGGATCCCTCTTATTGCTTCTACTAGCTCTTGAGGTAGCACGACAAGTGAAAACTCAGCTTTCACTGGTATATGGTGATAAGGCAATAGCAGAAACCCTAAAATTTTGGCCCTTCTGTTTGTGTGGGATGGCTTCTGTACACAACATCAGACGTGCACACAATCTTTTTCCCTCCAGTCTTCACCCAAACTGCCTCCAGGACCTCATGAGCTGAGGACGTGAGTCATGCTACCTTCCTCAGAAAAATGGTGTCTCATTGACAGGAGCAGATCTGGACTTTGAAGATGTTTTGACACACAGAGACATATAACTTGTGCTGAACAGGGAGATACATGTACTCAAATATTTTTTTCTTTCCTTTTTTTCCAGATTATAGAGCTGAAAGGGTTGCTCTGGCTGTCTTGTCAGCTTAGAGGAGACTGCAGAGTCAGGGTCTAAGGTTATACTTGCAAAGGGTGGTGAGACTCCTCTTGTACTATGGGAAAACTTTACTTTCTGAATTGCTGAAGTAGACAACTGCTTACTGGAGAAAAAAAAAAACGGGGGAAAAAGGAGACTGTCCAGAAAGCAGCAATGCAGACCCTGTGGGTCCTGCTGGCTTGCTGAACCTGGATCCACTTCAGCTTCCTCACCTGTGTACTCCTGCGCTCCAGGCTACACACTGGTGAGCTTTTCCCAGAGGGATACAGGAAGGCTCCTTCCTTTCCCACCTCATCCAGGAGAGACAGGCTCTGCATGCCTCTTCGGGCAGAGAAATGCCTCTGTCCCAGCTCTTCTGCTCCAGACACCATGCCTACCCTGGATGACTCATGCAGGACATATTTCTGCAGCCAAAGGGCATGCCTCATGGCTCAGGACATCACCCATGGCTTCAGGAAAGGTTCAAACAGCTTTCTGGTTGTGACTGGACTGTGGTGGTGTTCAGGTTGGAAGCTGGGATCTACCTTCTCAGAGCAGTGTTTGCACTGACGTACTTGGAGGACTTAGGGGCTCACCATAGGGATGCCTGGTGGGTCTTCAAGTAATGGATTGGATAGGATTGAAGCCTATGGGATCTGATTGCTACCTGGCACTTAGACAATCTGCTTAAATCTGAATTTAAGTGGAATTTAAGCCTGATGGGTTTTACCCAAAAGTAAGTATCTCACAAGCAATGCGTGTCACATACTGGTTTCTAGCAGATGGAAAACATTGCAGACTGGGAATAACTTCGTGGGAGTTGTGGCTCGCCTGACTGTCTCCTAAGGGCACTAGCCTTAAGTTTTCTGTTGGATTGACTGCTCTGTGTGCGTGTTTGTGTGCATGTATGTAACTGTGTGTGTGTAAATCAGGAGCTTCACATTCTCAGTAAAAAGCACCGGCAAATGGAAGCTGGTAATATTAACTCTGTCAAGGCTCAGTATTGATCCTGAACAGCTCAGTGAAATACAAGCCTGAGACTGCAGCCTGCTAGCACTAATAATTAAACTGGTTAGCAATATGGAGCTGCCACTCAGATTCAGACTTCTAATGAAATTGTTTAAGGGGAAAAAAAAGCCAGAGAAAGTATGAATACAAGTCTGTGGGTTGGATTTCCTTTTGAACCTGTTTCTTAGAGATCTCAGACATTATTGCCTTTATTATTACTGTGTTTATCTCCTTTGTCATTAGATTTTGTTCCATACAATTCAATTTTTTTTTTGCTTTTCTCCAATTTACTGATTTGTTCAGTGAATGGAGTGCTAAACTGCCTACAATTATGATGGTTGGAGCTCTTTTAGGCCAACCTAGCCTACCACTTTTCAATGGGGCAGCCCGTGCCTTTGAGTGTCGTGAAATTAAAGTAGCCATACAATTGAAGAAAGGTGCCCACAGTTTATTTTCAGTCGTTTATATCAGGAAGGTTGAGGTTTGCTGACATATATCAAACAGCTGCCCTATAATGCTGGTGTGAAGTATTTTTTGGCTGCCAGTGATTTTATGGAATAGCAATATCTTTCTCCAGTGTATCACTGTGATTTGGATTTTTTGCTTCCTTGTTGCAAAAATATGCTGGTTGATATTGTCACATGTCAAAATATCCAATGAGATATGAACTGCATCAGCAGTACTGGTCTCTTCCCTGGTGCTGCATGTTCCAGCACAGTTTATGATATATTATACACAGATCAATATTTAATGGACACATTATACTGTCAAGAGAAGAGGGCTTCCTATTCATATTGAAGTTACTTTGTCTAGAGAGTGACGGGTGAAAAAACGACCCTCACATTCAAGAGAGAAGTCTCATTCTTACACCTGGGTTGTAGAAGAGGATCTTCTGTGCTATCCAGGCAACAAGCGATGCCAAACGATGGCAGAAGGAGGTAAGCCACCTAGTTTTACAATGAAGCATTTGTGTTTTTCAAATGGTAAATGTCTACTGAGTCTAATATTTAAATCAGCACCCAACTCCTGGCAGTTATGGTCACCGGCCAGCATGTATCATCTACACAAAGACCAACTGAAGAAGGGAAAGACCTGGGGCTGGTGGGTGAGAAATAAGCAGAGATGGTGACGGAGCTGGTGAGTCAAGATGTAAAGCAGCAAACTTGGCTTTGTTTAAAGAAAGTATTAGAGTGTCCAATGGGGTGGGGAGAGCACATCTTGAGTGAACATGAAGGCCCTATGTTCAGACAGGAGGCTCTGCCCTGTTAGCAAATAATAATAGGCATCAGTTTGCACATGGCTTGTTGACAGCATGTGTTTTTAAGTGCAATCAGCTTTTTCTTCTCATGCACAAGCAGACAGTGACCTGCAAATAAATGGCCTCATTTGGCATATGTGACCCCTCTTAATCTAAGAGATGCTGTCCTCGTGGCTACCTAGTGTCTTTGTCACACCAGAAAATTATATATACACTGAGACCTGGTCTAGATTGACACAAGCCATCACCTTACCTTTGCTGTTGCCATCGGGTCCCCGAAGGATTGTGCACTCCTCAATGTTGCCAAATGCCTCGAATAGCCGGCGCACATCATCTTCTGACTGCTGCTTATTGAGCATGCCCACAAAGAGTTTTCTGTCTTCTGGAACAAAATAAAGAGATGCTTACCATATTTCAGGAGGGATGTGAAAGCCAAGATGGCTCAGTATCACATGCAAAACAAACGATGATTTCATTGAGGTGACATATTTCAGAAGCTGCTAGTCTTTTCAGGTGGCTGGCTTGAAAAACCTTAATAGCACCTAACTTTCAATGAGTACTTGAAAATAATTTGCCAATTTAAGAAAAAAACAAACAAACCAAAAAGGTTTGGTTTTATATATAAAAACTTTAAATGTTTGTCAAAATCTAGGCACTGAAGTCTTCCAAATCAGCTTCTTCTCATCAATTTTTGCAGTCAGCTTGCAGTAACTGAAATGACAACATTGCTCAAACTGTGATCCAAGAGGAATGTGGATAAAGATAGCATATAGAAATAAAATCCAAATGAAAAATAACATAAGTTAGTAGCCCTCGCAATACTAAATAATTTGCAGGAAAAAAATGTTTAACATAAGCTGTTTTAAATCAGGATATAATGGAAGCTTCAGCCTGTAAATGGAGATTTGTCATTCATACCCACTCACAGACACATACCTACAAGTTTGGATGAGTTCTTAAATATATTTTTAAAGTTCATTTGAAAGAAGCCCAAAGTTATTGAAATGTACATTGGTTTTAGAAACATAAAATTAACTTCTATGATTACTAATATCTGAGATATTAGTAATTACCCTCAAGCAGGTAGTATTTCATGTCAAAGCAGGACGTGGTCTGCTAGCAGATAATTGTATTTTGAATGAGGAAGGCTGTTTATACTTGGACTTTTACCAAGTATGGGGATCTTTAACCCAGAACAAAACACCTTCAGAAAATGTTGGTGAAAACAGACCAAACTATTGATTGCTGAGTTGGTAGAAAGATTTCAGAGGGCACTGAGTGATGCCTCTAGATCAGGTTTATGTTCAGAGACTAGTACCATTACAATAAGGAAAAAAAAAAAGAAATTTACATAGTTTACATTGTGTATGTAAACAGGCCATTTGCACATGATTCATAAATGTCTTATTTATCATTCATTAAACACTATGTAAATGTGTGAACCAAGACTTTTTTTCAGAGCAGTTTACAGAGCAGATGTAACCAATTTGAATAAATATATGTAAATAAATAAATAAATCCTTTGATTTTTTTATTTATTTATTTTTAATGCACATGTAAACTTAAAGCTGAACAAAACGTTTGTTTGCAACAACCCTTTTCTGGCTGACTAATTGGGCGATTTATGTCACTTTTGTTCACCGAGAAATCATTGGTGTAGGCAATCTGTTCTGCTTCAACAAGTGTTTGATCAAAATTCCCCTCTCCAAGATGCACCTGCAAATTGGCAAATTACTTTATAGCCTTGGATGGGGATAATTTTTCATGCAGTAGATATCGAGTGAGAATATCAGGAGCTTTCAATCCTGCAGTTGAGTTATCCATGTGAACAAGAAGTGTGCTGGCCACAGAAAATGAGGCGTTATGTTGCTGTTAGGCTGCTGAAATGGTAGGAAAAATAGGTTACGCAGGGTACAAGTGCATTTCTGATAGGGGGGGAAACCAGGAATAGCCTTCTGATAGCCACATTAAAGCAAGAAATACGCCTACTTTATGTTGGAATCGATAAAGCAAAGGGACTTCTTGATGTCTTTGCTAGTCACACAATGTTCAGGCTTTAATGATGGACAAAGCACTAACTAACACCATGTAGGTTGTCCCCTCCTCAAGAAAGGGTCCTTTGGACATCTGAAAAGTTTGTTTTCTGGATGGCTAAACTGACCTGAACAAGAGACTCTCAGGGGTGAGGTGTAAGCCTTAGAGAGGCAGCTACTGAAGTTCAGTGTGAGTTCTGTGGAGCATCTTTCAGTCTAGGGCTAGACAAAGCCTTGGAGAAAGAGTTCAGTCCAAACTCCAATGGTTGTCCAGCTATTGGAGGAAAACACACCCAGTGAATGAGACCAGCTGTCCTGGAAGATGGGAGATGTTTTAGGAAGCAGGCAGAGCAGTGGGAACAAACTAGGAACAGTACAAGCAAAAGGCTTTGCCAAGAAAGTTTGTGTCTAGTAAATACTTTCAGCACAGAGGAAGAGTCTGTTATATTGTATTTTATACAGTTTCCCCTGTTTCAAATAAGCTGCATCAGCAAAAGCACTCCGGTAGCTGTGTAACTGTATTTTCACTAGGCTTTTTGCTAATATAAATGTATCATTAAAAAAAAAAAATCACATCCCTTCTCTGTCAGCAAAACTCTCTAGTGTGGAACTGGCCTGAAACTGCCTTGTCTGGTTTAGTTTATGCAAAGCTAAAACCAAGTGTTTTAGAAAATACTTAATTTTATATTTTCTTTCTTTCTTTTTTTTTTTTTTTAAATTTTAGCCCTCTTTTCTGTATCTCTGCAGGACACTAGGAGTGATGATGCCAGTCCTGGCTGGCAGAAGATGTGGTGTTTCGGTGAGCTGCCCACAAGGTAGCCATCAGATGATAACCAGGAACAGGCTCTGCCAAGAGTGAGGACCACCTTCCCCAGGGGCTACTAGTCAGATGTCCCAGAGAAGTGGCGTGAAGGGGCTCTCCATAGCCAGTCATGGCTCAGTGCTGCCTGGACATCACCTCCAACCCCATCTCCAAATCAGCTCCCTGTTTTTCTCCTGAAAAACTGTGCCTTGGGTTATCATGGGACTCATTTGTCACATCCGCTGTCTCAGAAATCTACACAATCACACACTCAGCTGATAAAAAATGAGGCAGTTTAACAAGCTTCTTTTTTTTCTGAGTGGTTCTTCTAACAAAAAGTGCTGCATTTACCTTTCATGCCCCAGCCCTGACAGTGAGATCAGCAGCATATTTTAACAATGCCCCTCCAACATCTCAGGTGGAAAGAGAGAGGGGAGGGTCCAGCAGCTGGGAGGTTCCAGGTCTTGGCTGATGAGTTTATCCTCTAGTGGGTTTTTATGAGCCTCCTAGACCCTGAGTGCCCCCATACACTGCTCTTCCAGGTCCCAAACAAAAAGCTGACATGTCATGCACCAGAGCAACTACTTCTGCTTTGTAAATATGTATGAGCAAGGCCATGAGACTAACAGAATAAAATGAAGAGAGGATGTGCTGGTGTCAGTGGGATGTGTCTGAGAACGTGTCTGAGTACATGTCTGTACAACACAGGTGCTCTCCACCAGACATTTCCAGCATCCTCAAAACAGAATGGAGGGCAGTACTTTGCTGTACCATCGCTAAGGCCACTCTACATCCTACAGAAACCAGAGGTTTAGGCTGCAAACAAACCTGGAGTCAACAAGGAGAGGTGTGCTACTGGACCTTGTACTAACAAAGAACTGGTTTGGGATCTGAAGGTTGTGGGCAGCCTTGGCTGCAGTGACCATGAGATTGTGGAGTTCAGGATCCTACGTGGAAGAAGCAGGGCAATAAGTAGGATTACAACCCTGGACTTCAGGAGAGCTAACTTTGCCCTCTTCATCAAAGACCTACTTGGAGGAATCCCATGGGTTAGGGCTCTAGAAGGTAGAGGGGTCCAACAGAACTGGTTAATATTGAAGCACCACTTCCTTCAAGCTCAAGATTGGTGCAACCCTATGAGTAAGCTGTCAAGCAAAAGAGGAAGGAGACATGGATGGATGAGTAATAAGCTTCTGGAAAAACTCAAAGGGAAGAAGGAAGGTTACAGAATGTGGAAAAAGAGACTGGTCACTTGGGAGGAATATAGGAACGTTGTCAGAGCATGCAGGGATGAAACGAGGAAGGCTAAGGTCCCCTTGGAATTAAACCTAACAAAGGAGGTCAAGGACAATGGTAAGGGTTTCTTCAAGTACATCAGTAGCAAAAGGAAGACTAGAGAAAATATGGGCCTGCTGCTGGATGAGGTGGGTGCCCTGGTGATGGAAGATTCAGAGAAGACAGAGACACCAAATACCTTCTTTGCTTCAGTTTTTACTGCTAGGGCTAGCCCTCAGGATTCCCAGACCCTGGGGGTAAGAGAGAAAGTCTGAAGAAACAAAGACTTTCACTAGGTCAAGGAGGATTGGGTTAGAGATCACTTAGGCAAACTGGACACTCACAAATCCATGGCCCCCAATGGAATGCACCCAAGAGTGATGAGGGAGCTGGAAGATAATATTGCTAAACCATTCTCCATCATCTCTGAAAGGTCATGAAGAACAGGAGAGATGCCTGAGGACTGGAGGAAAGCCAATGTCACGCCAATCTTCAAAAAGGGCAAGAAGGAGCACCCAGGAAACTACAGGCCAGTCAGACTCACCTCCATCCCTGGAAAGGTGATGGAACGGCTCGTTCTGGATGTCATCTCTAAGCATGTGGAAGAAAATAAGGGTATCGGGAGTAGTCGGCATGGATTCACCAAGAGGAAATTATGCTTGACCAATCTGATAGCCTTCTATGATGGCAGGACTGGCTGGGTGGATGAGGGGAGAGCAGTGGATGTTGTATACCTTGACTTCAGCAAGGCTTTTGACACTGTCTCCCACAACATAATCATGGGTAAGCTCAGGAAGAGTGGCTTAGATGAGTGGACAGTGAGGTGAATCGAGAACTGGTTGAACGGCAGAGCTCAGCAGGTTGTGATCAGTGGTGCAGAATCTAGTTGGAGGCCTGTGACCAGCGGTGTTCCCCAGGGGTCAGTGCTGGGTCCAGTCCTGTTCAACGTATTCATCAACGATTTGGATGAAGGGACAAAGTGTACCCTCAGCAAGTTTGCTGATGATACAAAGCTGGGGGGAGCGGCTGACTCACCGGAAGGCTGTGCTGCCATTCAGCGTGACCTGGACAGGCTGGAGAGTTGGGCGGAGAGGAATCTCATGAAGTTCAACAAGGGCAAGTGTAGGGTCTTGCACCTGGGGAGGAACAACCCCATGTGCCAGTACAGGCTGGGGGTTGACTTGCTGGAGAGCAGCTCTGCGGAGAAGGACCTGGGAGTGCTGGTGGACAACAGGCTCACCATGAGCCAGCAGTGTGCCCTTGCGGCCAGGAAGGCCAATGGCATCCTGGGGTGCATTAAGAAGAGTGTGGCCAGCAGGGCGAGGGAGGTGATCCTGCCCCTCTGCTCTGCCCTGGTGAGGCCGCATCTGGAGTGCTGTGTGCAGTTCTGGGCTCCCCAGTACAAGAGAGACAGGGAACTACTGGAGAGAGTCCAGCAGAGGGCAACAAAGATGATGAGGGGACTAAAGCATTTCTCCTACGAGGAAAGGCTGAGAGACCTGGATGTGTTCAACCTGGAGAAGAGAAGGCTGAGAGGAGATCTGATCAATGCTTATCAATATCTAAAGGGCGGGTGTCAAGAGGGTGGGGCCAGATTCTTTTCAGTGGTGCCCAGCGACAAGACAAGGGGCAATGGTCACAAACTGGAACACAGGCAGTTCCACCTGAACATGAGGAGGAACTTCTTTACTGTGATGGTGACAGAGCACTGGCATAGGCTGCCCAGAGAGGTTGAGTATTCTCCTTCTCTGGAGATATTCAAATCCCACTTGGACACATTCCTGTGCAACCTGCTCTAGGGGCACCTGCTTTAGCAGGGGGCTTGGACTGGATCATCTCCAGATGGCCCTTCCAACCCCCATCATTCTTTGATTCTGTGACTCTAGAGCAGTCCCCAGATCGAGCTATACCTGATTTCTGCCTGTCTGTAGGGCATAGAGTCCACCCTTACTACCCATGGTCCACTCATACCACCCTGCTGAATCCCACGCTTCCTCCTCTTTCAGCAAGACACTATCTCAAATCTATGTGTCTCAGGCCTCACATCTGAATTTCAGTCCCCCATGACCCCCATTGCCAAGTTCAATGCCATTATCCTCATTTCAGGTTGTGGGACTGAGGGGTAAAAATCCTTCGAATTAGGCTCCCTAAGACCTGGGCCCTAGGGCAAAGTGAACACACAGTCAAGGAGAACAGAAATACCACTGTGCATGGGCAGAAGAGAAGGACAAAAGAGGTCAGGCACAAGCACATGGTCTGGGATGCCCCCAGCTTGAGCTGTGGTCATGACCATGTGATCCAGCATAAGCTGGCCCATGGCCACAGGAGAGGGAGTGGTACGTCACAGTATGATCCTGTCCTTCACAACAGAAGTGGGCAGCCACGAGGAGCAGTCTGTCTCCTCCCTGTGAGTGAAATCAAGACAGTGAACTTAGCATGTCTAAGGACAGGTGTGAAGAAAACTTATTTTATGCAGCTTCCTCAAGGACACACATGGCCATGCATCAAGTATTGATGCACATCTGAGCATCTCCCCTTTGCTTTTGCCTGTCCAAATTTCTATCTATTAAACACACCAATGTGACAGTTTCAGTTTTCCTCAAATATGACATGTTAGTGAAAAAACCTCGCTAACCTCACTATAGAGGCAGCCCTTAACTGCAGCAGTCTGAGCAGTGACACTGCCCTGCAGCGTGGGGGCTGAATGTGGTGTCCATGTAAGCCTCTTCACACTTTTTTTGTTTTCTCTCATTAGTCTTCACCCCATTATGAGTCTTTCCCTACAACCTGAGTCCATCACACCTGCTTGGCCCATGGAAATAACCATGGGTGGCTATTTCTCTGTGCTGTGGGGCCCAGAAAAGCCAAAGAGGTTTCTGCTTGTTCATCATGATGACCTCACCATGAGTGATCTGAGGCACTCTCATAATATTCAAAATTAAGTTCAACTCAAGTCTACCTTATTTTGCCATCAACAAACAACAGGAGCCAGCACTCCCTGCTCCTCTGAGGAAGATGGATAAGGAGAGAAAGGCCACAGACACGACAAACCAGAGCCCCTAGAGGTGTCCCCTTGTTGATGTTTCCAATATTCTCGTGAAACCACTTCTTGGTCACTCTGCCAGCTGCAGAGGCTTGTGCACGTCAGGAAAAGCTGGCTGCAAGGCACAAGAGTGAAGCAATGTAACTTGTCAGATAAATGTACATATATAAATCTCTCCAGCTGTGTTTATACGAAGCCTCAGCACCTTCCCCAGTGCAAATAGGGGTTAAATTATTCCCTGTTCTATTTGTATTTAAATGTTATGTTTCTATGATAAGTGTAAGGCAGAGGTGTCAGACGGCCCGGGCGAAGGAGACGGCACGCGTGAAAGGTGAAATAATAGAGCATTGCAAACCAAGTGCTGAGAGGAGATGGGAAGGAGGGACACAGGAGCGAGGGGGAGAAGGGGGAGGTTGGGCACTAATTAAAGAGACAGAAGGGACAATGAGATGCAGGATGTTTGACCCTCTGTGGAGCAAAAGGACAAGAACAAGAATCACAGAAATTGTGGAGGGACTAGTGGAAAATTAGGGTCACTCACAGAGAGACATGACACAGGTTTGTGTTTATCCAGATAGCTCTCGCTAGTGTATGTGTGTGTTGGGGGGTACATTTAGATGAGAGTATATAAATACACTTGTGTTCTCATATACTTCATGCAAAACAGAGGTTGAATCCTTGTATCAGGAAAGTGTAAGCCAGCTTCACCATCTAGAACATCACATCCAAGGCCTTGGAAATAAAGAGGGACAGATCTACCACCTTCATGGTCCAGGCTAATCAGGAGGGTGAACCAGAAGATCACTACGGTCCCTTCTTGCCACGAACGCCCTTATTCTAAAACATATGAGCCTCCCTATTTCACCCTGAGTTCATTGCCAGAGCATCGCACATGGGTAGCGGGCGTGCTGCTTCGTGCAAGAGCAAAACTGGTGTTTGCATATTTCTATATGGGAACAAGCATCTTCTGTATGCTCTTGGTATTCACCAGAGCAACTCTGTGATGTTACTTGATGCCTTTGGCTTTCCAAGCATCAGGACCAGGTTGCTGTATGGCTTCATTTCAGAAACCAGATGCTAATTAATTCCATTAGTTATATAGCTAATAATTATTTGTCCCTGCTGCTATTCCCCTGCTCCCTAAACATTGCTTGCACACACAGTGAGGGACCAGCTGCAGGGCCTCCGTCCAGGCACCAGCAAGGCCTTTAAGCTTCTCTTCTTGGCACCATGACAGAACAAACGAGCGGATTAGAGAAGTTTTCTGTGCAGGTGTGGGTAAGAAGAAAATGCCAGTGCATAGAACCAAGTGGCACATCTACCAGACGATGCAAGAGGCAGAGCGGATCTTCCTTGCCTGCTCTCCTGACTGGTCCTCAGCAGAGAGGGGGAGGAGGTGGCGCTGAGGTGTACATCATAGAATCGTACAGAATCATAGAGTGGTCTGGGTTGGAAGGGACCTTTAAAGGTCATCCTGTCCAGCTCACCTACAGTAAGCAAGAACATCTTCAACTAGATGAGGTTGCTCAGAGCCCTGTCCACTCTGACCTTGAATGTTGCCAGGGATCGGCATCTCCCACTTCTCTGAACAACCTGTGCCAGTGTTTCACCATCCTCATGGTAAAAAACATCTTCCTTCTATCTGGTCTGAATCCACCCTCTTTCATCCCTTGTCGTGTCACTACAGGCCCTATTAAAAAGTTTGTCCCCATCTTTCTTACAAGCCCCCTTTAAGTATTGAAATGCTGCGATAAGTTCTTGCCAGAGCCTTCTCATCTCCAGGCTGAACAACCCCAATTCTCTCAGCCTTTCCTCATTGGAGAGGTGTTGCATCCCTCTGATCACTTTTGTGGCCCTCCTCTGGACCTGCTCCAACAGATCCATGTCTTTCCTGTGTTGAGGATCCCAGAGCTGGATGCAGTGCTCCAGGTGAGTCCTCACCAGAGCAGGGCAGAACCACCTCCCTCGACCTGCTGGTCATGCTTCTTTTGATGCAGCCCAGGATATGGTTGCTTTTCTCTGCTGCAAGCACACATTGCCAGCTCATGTCCAGCTTTTCATCCACAACTGCCCTCAAGGCCATGCAGTGGGATCAAGAATCTCCGAAAGTCACAGTGATGAAAAAGAGCTATAAACCTGGGGTTTTTTGGACAATAACGGACAAGGTATCCTCCTCAAGTCAAAGACGAAAAGAGCAGCTATAGAGCAGAGGGGTGAGTCACAGCTGCCCCAAACTTTATGAAAGTTCGGGTTGAGCTCTGAACTCAAATCTGCAATCTCAAACTGGCTCCCTTCTAGAGCCAGAGTGCCCTGCCGTGCCCCTCAACCCATGCTAATCAGGCAGATCAATAAGCTAAAATCTGGGCATTTCCTGGGGCCCGGGCCGCACATTCCTATTGCCATTTTCACAGCAGTCCTACAGCTCTGTGATGATGATTACAGCCCTTTCCACAGGGGAAGCGATTACAAATTCTGTTGTAGCTAATTGTAAATTAGCTAATTATCTTCTCCATGGTACCTTGCTGGAAAATACATGAACCTTGTAAAATGGAGGTGTTTCAAAAATTAGGACAGGGGAAAAGAAACAACAACAACCAAAACCCCAACGCACTCTGGAAACAACAGAAACCTACTGCTACCTAAGGTCCTTCACCTGCGCAGGCTCCTCTTTCCCGCTTTTTCACTCCTCACCATAACAAACAACACCCATAAGGGGCTAATTCTGCTGCAGGTTTTAAAATGTTTGCTGAGTTCACCTGTTCCTTGCAGCTGGGTGTTGTGGGGCATCCCTAATCACATCTTAGCAGGAGTGATTTCTTTGTGCTGATCTCTTCCACTGGTTTGGTTTTACTTAACAGATTCTTTATATCCCATACGTTAGCAGATATGATTGCACAGCTGCTGGTCTCCGACTGCTGGAGATGGAGGTTTTGAGACACCCGGGCTAGAGAGAATAACAGCTAATCTGAACAGCTGTGTGATGGGGACAAGCGCAAATGAATATAAGCCCAGGTGTGGGAGCATAATTCTCCTGCACAAAGAAGGAAGCTTCATCCCACAGGTGCATTATTCTCCACTGCTGCATCTAAAAAACTTAGTCTGAAGGATTTATTTTATTTAATTGCTTGGCTGCACTCTGAGCCTTGACTTGGACATGGATCCTGTATATAGAGTGAAAGAACAGCTCTATGAGAGACAGGGGGTCTGTCTGACTCAGTGTACTGCCTCTGACAATGGCCAGTTGTGGATGTCTAGGAAAGAGTACAAGAACAGGGGAAGCAATTTTGTTAATCCCCCCAGATGTTCTCCTAGACTGCAGTGCTCTGCAGTTTAGAGACTTCCAAGGTCTGCAGTGGTTTGTTTGTTTTTTTCATATGTAATAGTTTTTGAAGTGTCTTTTATTGATGTTCAGTGGGCTTTTGAACCCATTGAACTGTGAGCATTCACCACATCCTGCAGCAACACTTTCAGCAGCTTAATCATGCATTGTGTTAGGAACCTCTTCCTTTCGTTTATTTTGAACATGCCACAACCTATTTTCAATAGACAGGCCCTAAATCTTGTTTTGGAAAAGAGCAGAAATTACTCCTGATGCAGTTACGGAAGAGTGCACCCATGAGGATATGCAAGAGCTTGACCAATGCGCCTGTCTGTACATTTCAGACTGGCATTTGGGACTCCTATGTCCCATCTCAAGTAGTGATCTGGATATTGTGGAAGGCAAAATCACATTTTCCTTAGAGTGATTTGTTATTTGTGGTACCAAAGAGATGGATGACCATGTAGTTACTGTTACTGAATACTTGCAATACATCTCTGCCAAGGACAGCTGCCTCAGTGAAAATACGAGCTACATAAATTACCCAGTGCAAAAGGCAGCCTCAGTTTCCCTATCTGCAAAAAGAGTAATCGGCCCTTGCAATAGGCAAAACTGAGCATTGCTGAGGTTCTTCAGCAGGGAGGTCTGGCAGTAATAATGACATGCAACTGGCAAGTTGGTGGTCAGACCTATGGCTGAACCCTCTGATGGTTTCTATCAGATTTAAGTGGCTGGAGCTTCCCCAGCTCCTTTATTTATGGAAGAGGAGACTGTGGTGGGTGTAAGTCAAGGCAGGAGTTAGTTCTGAATGGAAAGCCCTGCTTTCTCAAATGACAACTGTGAATCTTAAAGTTGTCTTCCAGGGAGAGATTTTCATGTCCTGCAGTGGTATCATCCCTAAAGACAGTGCCACAATGATCTAGATGTATGTGTTCAAGAAAACACAGACGTTGGCTGCTGTTGGCCCTATGAGAAACTGGAAAGAAATTTAACATGTTGGCAACTGGTGAACCCGAAGTCTGTTTTTAAACTAAATGTATCTGAGCCTGTTCTCTACTTTCAGTCTTCATCCATACTACAGTCCTATCCTCCTGAGCAGAAATCTACTTGACAGAGAACTGGAAGAGGTCCTTGGTCAGCATCAGCTGCAAAACCATACCCAGATATTTTTTGGGAGAGCGAGCATATGAGCAGGATGGATAAAGTGCGGAGCTCAGACAAAAAATGCAAGGAGATGGAGAAGACGGTTCAGACCAGGGGAATGAATGCTGTGTGGGTTTGGCTAGCCTGTGCTCCTGTGGCAAGACTTGCTATCTACCTGCACTGAAGTGAAATCCAACCTTAAGCCTACAGCCTCATTTGGACAGTTCAGATGAAAACACACTCAGGTGTCCTCTGTGGACATGGGTTATGGACAAAACTTGGGCACCAGGCCAAGCAAACCCTGCCATGAAGACATAGCCTAAATGATTCTTTTAACAGCAGACTCTTCTTGTATAACTGAGAATATTATAACCCCAAGAAAAATATTAGTAGTTCTGACTTGCTGAACAGTGCTGTCACGACTGTCCATGGCCAAGAAACGCTATTCCCTGTGCAGATCTTAAATGACAGGTTTTATGGTGTTTGATATTGAGCTGGGGAAACAACTTGCAATGACCCACTTTATTAGTAGCCCTTGCTTAGGAAAACTGGTATTAATAGCAGTCTAAAAAGTGGTGTCACGCAAAGCCCAAAGAACCTGGCTGATTTGTGCCTGGCAGTTCATAATTCACCAAGTTTATTCATCATCTGAAATACCCATCTGGAATATTTCTGAGAACAACTCATGAGGCAATGTTTTTTAGGAAAAGACTCAGGAGTCAAAATCTAATCTTTCTAAATTCAACATGTAGCCCAAACACCCACTTTCTCTTCACCATCCCTCCACAACAGGAAGAATATCTGAATTCAAATCAGCCTTCCAATCATGAAAAAAAAAAAATCATGCCCCTTTCCCTAGATATTAGCAGCCTGTTCTTACAGTTCCCATTTCCTGGAAACACCCCTGGAAACACTCATTGGAGAAAAGCACCTAAGGAGACCCAGACCGAAGTGCAGAGGTGTGTGGCTGTTCTGTAACTAAACTTTGCAAGATTTTCCATGACTGTTTGGGCTTCTTCCTCCTGCAAATCTATGAATGTTTCCCTGGCTCAGCTTGATGGTTTTCCTGAAGAACAAGATGAAGGAGAAGACTGTCTTGTACTGTCAAATGACACCTCAAACGAACACTGAATCACGCTTTTACACTCATCTTTCAGAGGCAGCTCAGATTTGAATACAACTCCTACAGCCTTTGGTTCTGGGGAATTTAACACATCTTTCCTATGTGTATTCCTGTGTGTAACATCCCCTTTCACTCTGTGGCCACACAAGGCTGAGGCTGAGCCTGAAGGGCTGTTTGGTTTTCACGCTCATTCAAAGCGAAGCTTAGAAGCTTCTTGACAAACTCTGCAGGGTCAGTGGTGTCAAGACTGGTATGTCAGGAAAATAAGTTTCAGTTCCTAAACTCATCTCACTGGTGAGCTATCGGGGCTTTGGAACCCTTTCCAGAAGCCTAAAAGGCCAGGACATTAATCCATGATAGCACTCCAGCCTTGAGCACCGAGGACTGTTGCAACAGCAAAGACATGGGCAGGAAGGGGGTTGGGAAGGACATATATTCTCTTGCAGGAGCTGTGACGACATTTCAGATCAAATTAAACTTCAGTTTCTAAAGACTTCAGTGGAGGTAATTGAAACACTTCCTCACAATTGCCTGAACCTAAGTGTTATCTCTCTTTTCCTCTGTATATCATCCCTTTTCCCCCAAGCCTGAGACAGCCCTGCATGGCCACAGCCTCCTTAATATTAAAGACGGTGATTAAATGGGATTCGCCAAAAGACAAAGGCCTGAAAACCTGCCAATTGTTAATCCCTCTTTCGCTGTGCTTAAAAATTCCATTTCCTTCATTTGAAGAAAGGGGGGGAAGAAAAGAGAATTATACGCCTATGTCTAATTTAAATTCTGGCGTCGCGGGTCCTGTTCCCTTCTCCCTCTCTTGACGTCTGAATATATTCCTTTATTACCATTATTACAGCTTTCTGATTGCATTAAAATTCATCCACACGCTTCTCTCCACATTCCACTTTTCTTTTGCCAGTTTTTTTGCTAATTCCCTTTTCCTCTCCCCCTTCCCTCCCCACTTTCAAATTATACAGAATGTCATTAAAGATCTCCACAAAATGCCTCAACTCCTTTCTCTCTTGCTTTTATAAACTTGCTGGCTTTCTTCCTCTCCATCTCCTCGTCTACAAACAAAGAAAATGAGGGAGAGGCAAAAGAATACAATAATAATAAAGGAATCCAAGTAGCATATCTCATAGGTCTCAGTAACACCTTTCCTACATCACACAGCTCCAGGCCTAATGCTCACTTCAGTTACGAAGCTGTATTTCACACAAAAGTTTTGTGTATTATTTGTTTGACGCTTGTACCCGGAATCCTCAGCTAAAATCAAAAGCAGAGTGTGCCAGGCTGTGTATGTAAGCATGGAAAGAGACAGTCCTGCCTGTAACTGTAAGCAGAAAAATAAGGAGGTGGGAAATAGAAATATAATTTCATCCTGCTTTTCAGAGCAATAGCTGAAATCCTGTAAGAATTTGCCTATGGCTGTGATCAGTGGATCAGGGCATACAGTACATATGCCCAGTCGCAGGTGATTATTTCAAGACCTAAACTTAAATGGCATCTGCCCAGTTAATCATTCAGACACCTCACTGACTGCAAGGAGACCTTAAAAGTGATGTTTTTTCCCCACAAGGCAGGTCATCTAAAAAGAAGGTATATCTTTGCTTAAGCCGGTCCCACTTTATCTCGGTAGAAGTCTCAGTCTGGGGATTTTATAGATAAAAATAAAGATGAGAATTGGCTCCTTTCTTATATGGAATATAGGGTGGGGGCATGACATAGTGCCAGTGTGATCAGGTTGGGGTGACCAATCCCCCTAACCTGCCCTTGTGACTCTCCTAGCGCAGCTGGGAGGAAGAAGCTGCTGTTGTGAAACTTTCATTCATTCTCTCTGGTTCCTCCCAAGTAGGTGCCCGAGTAGGTTTTTTGTTGTTTTTTTTTAATTATTATTTTTGTTGCTGTCACCCTCAATTACACTGATATAATAAAATGACTGAAACTGTATGAAAAATGAAATTTTATTTCTATGGGAAATACCAATGTCTCAAATATGTGTTTTCACTTTGAATTGGAGGGGCCAAAGTTCTTGTGAAATGGAAATTCTTCAGTTGTGAAATGTTACAGGGTATTGTCTCAGAGGAATAAAAAGACTTTCTCTTAATAACCTCAAAACATAAAATATATAAAGCAAAATGGCTGTAGTTTTCAGCCAGACAAAAGAGAGTATATTTTCACACACTATATGAATAAATGAAAGACGTTTCTGCCATGGGATGTTGCTGAACGCAAAAGTAATAAATTAGCTCCAAAGAGAATGAGGCAGAGAGGCGGTAGTTATGTCCACTCACTGCTATTAAACATGAAGCTCCAGATGCAAAATCTATCTTAGTCACTAAATCTCTGTCTGCTGGAAGCTGGAGGATATTAAGGGAAGGGTCACTCTTTATAAAAGCCCTGTTCTTACTCTTTCTAATAAGCACTGCTGGAGCAGAGGATACTGGACTAGACAAACCTTTGGTGTACTCCAAAATGGAAGCTCTTGTGTTCTTAGTGGTTTAATACAATACAGACTTGAAACAAAATTAATCAAAAGGATCCTCTTAAAATGACAGGTTTGTACCTCCTGAAAGAGAACGCGATGCATTAATATAAAAAAAAAAGTCCCCTGGAAAAAATCTCATTGAAATGGACCTGTTCCAGAGGAACACATTGCCTTTTACAAAACTACATGTTCAGCTAGATAACCGTTCTTTTGAAACACTTTGGCCAGCTCAACAAATGACCCGGGAAATGAATGGGTCTGCTTCAGGATGTCACCTGGCAGGATCTGGCTTGACTTATCCACATGCTCATTTAGACCATTACCCCAAGGTGTGTATGTGAAGGAACATTATATTACAGTGATGCTACACCAGTGCTTGAAATAAATGTCGGGGATTCAGGGTTAGAGCTGAAGCTTATTGAAGTTAATGAAAAAGAGTGCCATGGAGCCTTGCAGGCTTTGGATCAGACCCTCGATTTGCTGAACTGCTGCTCAGTATGTCCCTACCGCTGCTGGGTATTGCAAACTCTCCCTGATGCAGAATGGCATGTTACATCCGTGCCAGGGGAGGTCTAGTGAGGACAGAGCAGAAGGACAACAGGGCCTGAATGATGCTGATCACATCCTTTGTGTGCCAGAGTTTAGAGGCCTGTATGTATTTCCCTGATTCGGCCTATTTTCTTAGCCTCCTTTCACCACTCGTGCAACAAAGAAAAGAAAAACAAAACCCCGTGAGATCTCCAGCACAGGCAAAACCCATCCTTCCTCTGAGTGGAGGACTTCCCTGCAAGCGTGACCCCAGGTTTTAAAACAGAAGTGCAGAACAGTGAGAGAACGCAGGAAAACTGTGACTAGACTGCGTGGCCTGAAATGCCAGGCAGCAATGGCAGCATGTGATGCAGGGGTTGCAATAAAATTTATAATCAACACACACAAGCAGAGGAACCTTCCTTTAGTGAAAGCAATATTCAGCACACACTTCGCTGGAAGCAAGGCCTTCTGTACCCAGCAAAAAGTTACCTATAGATGTGGGATGCCTCATGCCCTGATCTGGAGCCCCTGAGGCACTTAATCTCCCTGGATTTGGGCTGGTTTCAAACTCAGGGGAGACCCGTCCCACTCAGTGCATTGAGCGAAGTTCTCTCCTCTCACCGGGGAAAGTGAGACTCCTTTGATGTCACTTAGCATCCCCCTGCAAATGTTTTATTGAAGATTATTTCTTCCACCCACCCTCCCACCCCCCAACTCTCAACGCCGGCTGGCTTTAAATGCCACTGTCATTTCCATCTGCTGACAGAGCTCTTTAACTGCCGCGCCGAATGGCATTCGCTAAAACCAACTAATAGAGGGAAATGAGGTTAACCTTTAAGAAAGGTGAAAATGAGCAGGGTGCTATGCCAGCAGTAAAGCATAGTTCATAAACAGCCTCCTGCTGCAGAGGCAGTTTACTCCAGGCGCTGGCATTGCTGGCAGGTCAATTTGCAAGTGGGTTTCAGGGGTGAGCTCGGCCAGGAGAAGGCATGAGACCAGTCCACTCACACAGTTTAGTCAGCCCTTGTCTGGCAGGCCTGTAGGAACAGTCCCATGATTCTGGTCTTGGCTGCTACTGTCTGAACTCACAGCAAACGTGCATTGGCTGTAGTGGACGTATGCAACGTATTGGTGGCTTGCACCAGCAGATATTTTCTCCACTATTTTCTTCCCTGGCATGCAGGGAAGATGGGAGTGCTCAGGGTCAAATCCTGTGTCACCTGTCTCCTTGCTGAGTTCCTTATTTCCACTGGTCTTTTTAAATCCTTCACAGCTCAGCCTAACACCACCTATTAACTGTTCCTGACTGACTTAGGGCTCTGCTTCTGTAAAAGTGGTATTGCCGGGTGGTCCTGCACTCTCTGAAGGACCATTATTGTCCTTTCGTTTTTCTTCAGGCTTAATGAACTTCTCTCCTTGCTCATCCAAGAGTTAGATAAAAATCTTGGCTTTAAACCATGACTTGATCTTACATGTGCCATTTCCAAGCTCATACCTGAGACTCTATGCTATGCAATTCATGAAGGAAAGTGAATGGCAAGAGCTGGGGATCAAAGACCGTGCACTTCCATACAATAGCTGCAAAAGGAAGGGCATCTTCTAGTCTACGCAGAAGAGTAACAGAAGATGAGCCTTACAGGAGGCAACTCAACACCTTACCAGTTCGGATACGAGAAGAAGGAGATGGAGCACAATGCCATGATGGGAACAAGACAAATATTTGTTATTTTGTGTTGTCAGCACTCTGCTCCGTCTAATTTTAATTAGACCAGAGAGCCTGGAGGATGCATATAATACGAACTACATTAACAACAACTGGCAGTATAGGACTGAGTCTGTATGAAGTGGGGATGTTGGTCTCCTGTCTTCAGTCAATTTTCTCCATTCACTTTATATAGATACATCTCTATTTTTACAGAAGTAGACTGAGGTTTGTCCTTTGCCTTGCCTCTGCACAGTGCTGACCATACTATTGTCTTTCTCTTGCCATAGTATATTATCAGTGCCAAAAGTACTTGAAATAGAAAATTATGCACCCGGACCAAATGTTCAGTAAGCATAAATCTACCAAGCTTCCTGAAACGAGGTCTTTAGTAGGTGTAAATCAACAACACAGACATACACCATGCAATGACAGAATTATTTCTCCCACCAACACAGCTACGGCCAGATATGAAAGGCAGTTATCCCATTCCTACATGAGGTTAGTACCTGGAGAAATTAATTCCCTGATTCAGGGTAAAATCCAGGTCTCAGAAAGGTGAACATCCAGATACTGCAGCTTCACTGTCCGCATGGTAAAACACAACCCTCACTAGGCTCTTTCTACCTCAGATTTCATCACCACTAATAATGCATTTTGGCTAAGAATGCTTTTTGGAGTGTGCGGAGAAAGCAGGGCTGTGCTAGCCAGATTTGAACCTGGCTCTGGTCCCTATTACTGCAACAGTACTGTAACTGTGCTAAGGGGAGTCATCTCTTGCCTTCATCAGTAGCAAGGACTCAGAGACATAGAGAGAAACAGAGAGCGAAGGTGCTGTTTTAAAGCAAGCCTTTTCTGAGCTTGAGAGCTCACTGTGCTATTATTCCCCCCTTTTTCCCTCATTTCAGGCCTTTTTTGTGTTTCATGTTTGGCCCTCGGCAGGCTGAGAGACGTGCTGACAAGTTGTAACTCTCACTCGGCTCCGTGAGGGCTTTGTTCTCTGCGTGCATGGCACAGACTTGCTTCCTCTTTCGAAATGTGACAGCGAGCGATAACACTGACACAGAGAGCCAGTGCATGGTCTCGGCATGCTGCCTATGCTAAAGACCCTCTCCAGTGATCTGCAGCATCAGTCAGGAAGAAAAGGTGGGCATCGTGCAGGGAAAAAAATAGTAACGACAAACCCTTCTTCCTCCCCAAACCCCCTTAGCCCGAGGCTAGTCAGAGACTCACAGGGTTTATTGTCAGAAAGGGATTTTCAGTGATCTTGTCTCTGCCCCTGAAAATGCCCATAGAGCTGCCCCCAGGAGCCTCCCATCCCATGGCCAAACCACCATGCCTAAGCCATTCTGCTGCTGCCCCACAGCTATCCCCATAGGTTGTGTTTTGGCTAAAACATGTGTCCTGAAGAGGGGTCAAGTCTTACTGCGAGGACATCAGTCAGAGCAACCATCAGCATTGTAGTCTGCTTTGATGCGTATCCTCTTGTGACAAGAACCCATCTTTGACTTCTCATTTTAATGTGTTTGGTGTCACATTCAAACTAGAAAAGTTTTGGAGAAAAGTTCGGCCTCTCTCCAGCTGATTAAAATGGTCTTTAGTATATAGGTTTTTCTCATGGAAGAAGATGCTGCCATAAAGACCCAAGTCTTTTGGAGCTCTCTCAGGCAAGGATAAGCACAAGTCCTTAGGCTTGACACGCTGAGGCATCTGTTTCATTTATACAGGTCTTTTAAAATTTTTTTACTTTTTTTAAACGGTGAATGTCAGGCTGGGATCAGTTTGCCAGAGTACTCCCCCACCCATGCTACCTACTAAAAAATCATCTTTGTCCTCCAATTTCCTTGTTTATACAGCAAAAGGTCCCACTAGATAGTTTCACCCACCACCATGCTGGGAGCTAATGTTGACTTCCTCAGCCATGCTAACCACTTTTCTAGGTCATTGCCTAGGTACTTTTCTAGGTCACTGTCTTATGAAATATAAACCCTCATTCTTTAGGCCCGGTTTTTAGCCTTATTCCTCAATGAGTCAGCTTAGATTTGGTTCTGTGGAAACATGCACATAACACCTCAGCCAGCCAAAGCTCGTTCAGAGTGACCTACGTGACTCAGATGACTCTGTATCAGAGTCCTGTCCTTACAATTTTCCATTTTGTGTTACCCACAGATTTTATCAGCCGGGATATTTAATTCCACATCACTCATGACAATGCTGACTAGCATCAGAGCTGTTACTGATCCATGCAGAACCCTGCTACAAATACTCTCACTCTATCATGCCTTCTATTTGACAACTGCATTTTGAGATTTGTCCGTTACCCACTTCTTAATCCATGTAATATCCGCCCTCTTGAACGCTGTACTCAGCAGGAACTACAAGGAAGTTCCAATCCTAGAGATCCAACCTTTACATCTCACAATAGCTTCTACTGATAAGGAAAACTCAATCAGTCAGTTTTGCTAAGGAGAAGATAGGATCTCAAAGACACATAGCCCCTCGCCTCCCTTCCCTTGCCTCTGGCATTGCTCCCTCTTGCTGGCTTGAACAGCAGGCCTTCACTTCTGTTGCAGCACAGTCCTCTAACACTAACATTTAAGGAATATTGTATTTTCTGACGTACTGGCCATGTTCTCTACATATTGTGACAAAAGCTGGGTGTGGTCTTAATTTATGTCTGTTCTTCGCTCTCAGTTATTATAGCTTACTGCTAATGGCCAGTTCATTCACAGGCTGTGTTTGCTATGTAGGTATAGACATTATCTTTGCAAGTACAGTGACTCAACTACCACAAGAAGGACCCTGTTCTTCTTCATCATGTTCTTACCATTATTATATCTGCAGGATCCTGGGATGAAATAGCCTCTACAATCTAGTCCCACAGAGAGTGTGAAAGCTGGAGAGACCAGCAAATAAAGGAAAAGAAAGTCACAATTCTGAATAGTTTTTCATGCAAGGGGAAACGCAGGACAATTTTTTCCTTTCCCCACATCAATATATTTTCCTGGGATCAGAAGTAACTGTATTGAATGCACTCAGAGATTTGCCTGCACAGTGAAGCAATGTAAGGCAATAGGATTCTTATCATTCACCTTCCCTGAACATTTCTCTGAGCTAGAAACAAAGCCCAGGTCCCAGTGGGGATGACATTTATTTAGCATATGTAATGTTAACCAAAAAACAGTGAGGTAACATGCACTGAACCCTGCTTCGACTCTTCCGCTGTTTAACTATTGGCTTGCCCTGACTCACGTTTGGCCTGTTCCAACCACTTTGTCCCAAACTGAGGAAGTTCTAGCCCTGGGTGATATGATGGTCCTTGGTCTTACAGGCAGCTACTGGTCCCATCTTTATTCGAGGTAGAGCAGGCACCTTGTCCGAGTGGAAGCTAGGACCCAGAGAACAGGGGCTTAAAGGATTTGGTGCAGACTTCCCTGAATTTTAACAAAAACCCTGAAGGTTTACCCGTCAATAACCCACTCAAGAGTAAGATATAACACTTTATCTTCAGCTTCCTAGTTATGGTCTCACATTCAAGAGGCAGCATTTGGCTCCCTGTTTCTGCTATTAAATGTGAGAGCAGTTGTGGTCAAATGTCTTTGTTTTCATTTTTTCAATTCTCTACCTGCAATCGAGGGGAATTTTGGCCTTGATTGATTGTTTTGATACCCAATAGTGAAACAACATGCTATCACAGTAATAACAGCATAGCCATAATGCTGCTCTAATATATTCATTCAAATATTGCCCAAGTAATATTAGGTGGTGGTGCTGACCCCAATTCAGTTTTGGGGAAACCTAGGCACAGTGAAGTTAAGAGGAACATAGCCTGGAATAGACTCTGGGAATTGTGACTGTCTGGCTTGCAGCACAAACCAGGAGAAAGCACAGTCCTTTCCTCTGGGTCTGAACTTTCCTACGGTGCATTCAGAGCCCTAGTCCATAATCCTGATTACAGAGAGCTCTGCACAGGGTGCTTAAATTATATTAAAGCACAAGATCTGGAGTTTAGTTCACTCAGAAAATGTGTGTGGGGGGCTGTGTGTTTGCNCAGTCCTTTCCTCTGGGTCTGAACTTTCCTACGGTGCATTCAGAGCCCTAGTCCATAATCCTGATTACAGAGAGCTCTGCACAGGGTGCTTAAATTATATTAAAGCACAAGATCTGGAGTTTAGTTCACTCAGAAAATGTGTGGGGGGGGCTGTGTGTTTGCATACGGATGCGTGCAGCGTGTGGGTGTGATTCCCTAAATACAAGGCGAAGTGCCTATCACAGAGAATAGACCTTAAAAGGGATTTCTGAGCTGTAAGTGAGAAACCAAAGCCGGGGGGGAAAAAAAAAGCAAAAAGGCAACCTTCGCACCACCACCAGCAACTCAAATTAAAAAGCAATTCTGTGTGTAAGAAAAATAAAGCTTTGGAAACACAGGGACAAATGGCTTTTGTTGTGAAATGCATCCCCCACTCCTGTCCCCAAGTGATAAGGAAATGTGCTGGATGCTAGGGGAACTTCAGGTTGGATTCAGGCAACAGGAACATTTTCAGGTCAAGCTTCATTTGGTGTTAGCTTGAGCTCCCTGATTAACCGGCATTGGACAATGGTGCCACTACCATCATTCTCCAACCACTCGCGTTCCCCCAAGAGCTCCATGGAGATATGGGCAGGTGCCTATGGGCAGGCAGCCCCCTCATGATTTCCCTTCCAGTAAACAATGCCACCAAAATTCCACCCACCCTCTGCTTTATGTGAGGTCCTGGTATGTGATGGCATCTCCACCCTGAGAGCCTGGCACTGCTTTCCAGGGCGCAAACCTGCAGAAAGGCTTGGGAAAGAACGAAACTGTTCCCACCCCCCAGGAGAGCATCAGTGACCCAGGACCCTGCCAGGACTCTCCGTTGGGTTGGTTCACGCAATGGAGGAGCAGAGAGCTGGGCAGGCAGTGCTGCCAACGTCTGCGGATCTGAGGTGGCTGACAGCTGTCAATCAATGTTAATACAAGTGAGAGACACTCAACCGAAAGGCGCACGAGCAAGAGTCTTGGGTGCCTAGCATGAGCAGAGGGAAACCAACAAAAGGATTTAAAAAGCCAGAGAGAGTGTGAGAGAACATTTTTTTTTGTCTTTGGTGGGGTTGAGATCACTGCCTCATCTCCATTTCCATCACACAGTGATGGCTCGGAAATGTCCGCATGGTGCTGGATCTACCCCAGCCAGCACTGAGCGCTGCCTTGGAGGTTCTGAAGGGCTGGCACGATGGGGACTGCTGCTGATTTACTTCCCTGTTACTGTTTGGGCGAGCGGCAAGGTAGGAAAGGGGGGATGATTGAAAGGAGTGGGGAGAGAAGAAGAAAGGGGGAAGAAACGATAATAAGAAAGCCCCCACTGCCCTCTACCATTGTGCTGTTCACTAGAAGGCTCCCTACAGAATTACGCTGTCGTCTTGCAGGAAAGCATGTAATAACTGAAAATACAGTGTCAAAAGGAATTTTTCAGGCTTTGACAGCTCATAAATTACAGTTCGTTGACTTCTTCCTGGGTCTAGATTTAAATTAATAGGCAGGCAGATATATATTTCTTTTGCTCCTTTCTCCTGAGCAGTAGCAGTTGTGGAAGTGACGCAGCTTCTCATGTCTCCATCTCCCCCTTCCCTCCCTCCCTCCCTTACAGGCAGTCTCCCCCTGTCCTCGGCACAGATCAGCTCAGCTGAATCTCAGACCCTGGGGTGTGGCAGAGCGGTTCTGACATCGCCTCTCCCCAGCACGCAAGCGGGGAAAGCAAAGGCAAATAAATCCACTGTTCCCTATGATAAATGGTGTCTTTGCAAAATCAAGCCCCTTCAGAGGAGTATTTGGCAGAAAGTGGTCATAGGCAAGTAAAGGTCAGAGATGCTTACATAAGTCAGTGGTGGCTGTGGCATCTGAAGTGAAAAGCAAACAAAAAGAATAGTCCTGCCTTCTAAATAAATCAAAATGAGATGAAATGGCCATCGATAACAAATGTGCATTGCCCTTTCCATGAAACTGTAGGTCCTCACCTAGAGTGAGAATAAAGATGACTGTGTGGATGGATGGATGAATGGATGGACAGACAGTTGCATATAACAGCAAACAGACTAGACACGAGATCGTAGCTCCAGAAGGTAGTCATGTTCTTAGAGGGATTACACTGCCTACCTGAAATCTCTTGCAGATGCTTCCATTTGGATGAAATGTTAGCCTGCATGGTAAGTCTGCTGGTCTCAGCCGAACAGCTGCCAGCATTTTGTTGCTAGAAGAAATGATTTGGGAAGATGGAAGCTGGGACACAACTTGCAAGGCTCTGCTGAACAGGAGTGCTCAGCACTGCCGTGTCTGCACAGGTCTGGAGTTGTTGGGTGGTACATCAAAGCATGGTAGGCAGCTGGGGTGCTGGAGAAGACATATTGTTCTTTTGTATGATGATGCATTTATGAGTTTGGGCCAGGACAACCTGACGTCTGTCTGTGCTATTGCTCTACAGTGATGAGGAGCTCAGCCTGCATCAGATGGCTAGGAAATTCCTGGGAGGCTGTGGATCTGCAACACATAGGTAGGTAGATGCGTCAAGAGTGCTTTTGGGTCCTGCAGTTTGAAAAGGTCTCATAAAAAGGGGTTATTAATAATATTAATGTTTCCTGCTACAAGTTGTACTCTGTAGCTGCTAAGAAGCTAGTGTGAATATTGGGCTATGTGCTCAGCAGCTCCTGTGAAAGAGCAGTCCAGGACACATTTGTTCTTGGGAGGGCAGCAATGACTTAGAGCTAGGAGCTGAACATTTCCCTCATTTGCCACAGTAACACATCGAAAGGGAGCGAAAAGCACAGAGCCAGAAGGAACATGGGTCCTGGCTGCCCTTACGGAGGTGTGTGAAGGGACGAGTGCGATAATCACACATTTGAATCATCTGAAAGATCTTTGGGCGCTCACTACCGGCTGCGTTAGTGCTGGCGATGAAGGGCAGTCATGTCCCTCTGAGAAAGCAGCTCCTCGTGAAGTGCCGTGAGCCGTGGATTTAGTTACCTCTTGGCTCAGCGGTCCCTGTGAGATGGTCTTGGCTGAGCGGCTGGGCAAGCTCAGAAGGTGCAAAAGGGAGAGAGGGGCTCTGGGGGAGTCTTGCACAAGTTGAGCAGGGGAACGGCAGGACAGCAGCAGTTCCAAGCATTTGCCTGGCAGGGAGGCCTTCTGTGCAGTGACACAGGGATGTTTCTCATTGACAAACTCCACCACAAAACCACCAGCATTTGGGTCCTCCCTGTACGGACCCTGGTGCAACAACTATACCAACGCAGGAGGGGCAGAAACACAAGTTCAGCTCTTCCAGGAGGGAAATAAACCTATTCAGTGCTTAAGGCTTCTCACTCTGCAGTTACCTACACCCTGAGTTTGATTATTTAGAGGGAGATGCAGTTTGGGTACGCTAGTGTCTCGAACGGGGAAAATACTGAGAAAATCGGGCATATTTCCTGGATCAGGAAGAATGATCAGAGTGTGGGCGAAGCTATGCCAGCTCTGGCAAAGTGTGAAACCCTCCTGGCAGCTGTGCTGAGGGCTGTAGCACCCACACAGCTGCAAACTCCACTGTTTTTATTCAGGGCTGTTAGAAATCTGCGTCTCCCGAAACAGGACTCTGCTGACTTGGTGTGTAGAGTTAGGGGCTCCAGGTGCTTAAACTTACTAGCTGTGACTCATGTAATGAAAACCTGTTCTAGGGAAGACACTTACTTGCAGTGCAACATTCAAAGGAGTCCTGAATACCCCAGCAATGGTGGTCACCCCCAATGATGGTCACCCCCTCAGGGGGTGTGAGGCGTTATCATTTGCATTTTAGATGGTAATTTGTGCAGCAACGGGTCACTATCAGCCTCTCTCACAGCCTCGCATGTAGCTGTATCAGCACATTTTCTATTGGAGTTATAGTGTAAACTAGTTTGAAATAAGTAAATGAATTCTTCAGCAGAGTTTCACAAACCCACTTAAGGCCCTTTTCCATGGCTTCCAGATGACCACAGACCACAGCAGTGGAAAACTGCTTTCAGCTAATAGATACCACAGCCAAAAATACTGCACTGATATCCAGCCTATGGCCTTTTGTCTTAATTTCAACTCTCAGCAATTTCCCATCAGCTCTTGCTCTTGGCCCCTCACTGGGACTATCTAATCTGTTATGCCCCTACAGCCCTCTGCGCCTTATGCTGATGAATACTTACCGCAATCCCCAGCTTTATGATTTGCAAAACAGCATTTTGCAGAGGACGCAAAGGCAGAAGTGACAGAGAAATAAGGCAACCTTTCAATCCATTTATCAAAGTCCTTGAAGTTCCCATTTCAAGGAAACAATCAGAAACAGGGAGCATAAAAATTGAATATGAAATCTAGGGCATTTTAAATAAATGGAAAGGTTAACAACAAAGCTGACTCCTCTTGATGATAATAAGAGAAAGTCAGTCCTGAGACCTGTTGATCCTGGATAGATCTTGTTTATTAGGAAGAGCCAATTGAATTTACTGATAGAAAAAAGACTCAGAAATGTAATGTTTATTCATTTCCTGTTTCTCTTTTCTTAATTGAATGTTTCGCTTTGCAAAGGGCAAAAAAATGGATCTAATATTATGCTGTAGCCAAGCAAGACCCATTTAATCACACTCAATGGGTCAGAGTCTACATTGAGCCATGCACTGTTGAGCTGCACCTGTATTCCCTTGGCAAAGGCATTATGAGCTGGCAAAGCTCATCCTGACACTGCTGAAGACGGAGTGGCATGTATGAACCACTCCATCCTTGCTTGGAAATGGCAATAGTTAAAGCAACAATTAGGCAGGAACCTCACAACTAGACTTGGGAGCTAAGAAGTCACAGCCGCCAATTTACAGCTGCCCATTAGACTGTTCCCTGGCTAAGGAGAATTTGTTTTCATAATAGTTGTCTGGCATAATTATTTTCAGGCATAGAAACATTTAAATAATGAAGTTCAGAAGGCGTGATTTTTGAGCTGAAATCTCATCTACATAGGTGTTTGCAGCACATGTGTCATGATGATATCTCAGCTTCAGGCTCAATGAACCAATGAGACTTTTAAGAGGTTATATTCTCCCATGTCTGTGAAATCTGTGAGGTTTCCTGCATCCTCTAGAAAGTTTGATGCAGTCTTTTCTAAGGAAAGTGGTGCTGGACAACAGGACCACAGGTCCCATCTTCTGCTGATTAGATGTTACAGCTCCGTGGTAAAACGAGGCATGGATGGAGCAAGAACACAGCTCTTCTGGAAAGGGAACTGGTTAAATGTGAGGCAAACAATTTCCTCATAGAGGGTTTACAAAGGAGCCTATAGGGAACTTGGCTATTTCAGGAATAGCTGAGCACCAAGCTCTCTCTGGTTGTGCGGGAAATCTCAGATGCTTTCTATTATTGTTCTCATGATCACAGTCTCAGAGCCGAATGCCACCACTTTTTCAGCAGCTCCAACGATGATCTTCAGGAGAGCGCAGCCACTTAGAAGCGTGTTTCTTTTTCTTTTTGTTTGGAAATCCTTCTCCTAATTTCATTGGTAACCTGCACCGTTAGCGTTAGCATATTTTCGCCTCTTGTTGCCAACATTTGAGGTTGTAATGACTGTGCTTTGTTCCTTGCACTCAAGTGTGCACAACACCCAGAGTGTCACAACTGACCATGTTCACCTGTGATGGCCTCAGCCAAGCAGCTGAAAAGTGTAAGAGTGAAGGAGCCCAAGCTCCTTTTTACCCTTTGGTTTCAGGTCCTCTGGGTCAGGCCCACAGGAGACTGGGGGGTAGATTACACTGCCTGTCTTGTGACTAAGCAGAGGACTGCTATGCCGAGACTGCTCAGTCTGACATCTCTCACCATCATGAAATGTACTAATTGGGGTTTTGTGTGTGTATTTTTTTTATTTAATGGTCCTCTAGGACACTGAACCTGCATTATGATCAGAGGCTGATGAGTTAAGGATATGGGGAATTAGGCTCAGCTGGGCATCTCTGCCAAGGGCTACAATAGCTTATTATTGTCTGTACAGTATTTCCAGCAAAATGCTTTGAAATCATAGAGCACCTTCTGTGTGAGGGACAGGGAACTCTTTACCATCAAGGAGTCAGTGTGGAAAAGAAAACAGGAAGCTTTTAACCCCTGTCAGTCATCTGTCTGCTTCTCAAACCAAGGCCCAGAAAATCTCCCCCTCTAGCTGATGGGATGCCTTTGCCATGACATAGTCCTGACAGCTCCTCACTCCCCCAGCGCTGAAGCATTCGATAGTATGTGTTTGTGTGTGTATGTGCGTGTGTGTTTAAACCCAAGCAGTTCAAGAAAAATCTGGCACCACCTACTCAGCATCCCTTTGATAAGCAAATAAAAAAAATGCCCAGCAACCCCCCTAACTTGTATTAAGGTCCTACCAACCCCCTACTTCCCCACCATGGGTTGCAGAACATGTTATTTGCCTTGGCATGCAGTGCAAAGGAGTTTTCTCTGCTAGATTTTGTCCCACAAGGACTAGCTGTTTCTGAGACTTGGGAAGAGACGAAATATCTATCGCACAGGATGAAAGCCAACATCTAATTCAGGAAACCTGGCAAGGAACTGGTTTGGTGTAAAGCTATCTTAAAACTGCCTTCTGCTTCTTCTAGAGCAAGCACCTGGTGCTTCTGAAAAGCTTGATCAAAAACAGGCTACCAGATTCAACTCCTATCTTCTTTATCCAGTATTGCTTTAACTATTTCACATAATGTGCCCACTTGCATTCCTTCTCTGAGATATTTCTGCAGCCTAATTAAGCATGCATGATCTGAAAAGGGGTCTGATTCTGTTGGAGTTGATGACTCTGGGGTTCTGGACCCGCAAAGGACAAGGTGGCAATATCTGCAGGCTAGGAAAACCTAATGCCACAAATCTGTGGGCATCATCTGGCATCAGATGCAGTCAAACACAGAGTTTAGTGAGGTGTGTTTAAAGCAGGAAAAGGAGTACTGGAAAGAAAGAAAGATGGAGAGAGAAAAAAAGAAAAGAACGAATGCGATGGGGAAAAGCTTGTAGCGCTCGGTCCTGCATTTCTCATTTAGTACAGTGACAAGTGGCGTGGAGGTATCTGTGTCTGATAAAATGGACATACAAAGAACAACTGGTTCTTTAATCCCCTTGCTGATCTGCCGGTCCACTGATTCAGGGTCAGGCTCTGCACAGGCTGAGGGCAAGTTCTGAGCAAGAGCAGGAACTACTGGGTCTCCCTACATCTAGTATTCTGTTGGCTGCGCAGAATAGGTGATACCTTCTAGGAAACCGGAAAACCTCACTTCTTTCAAGAAAGTAAAGAATAGGCAGGGTGTTTTGAAATGTACTGACTTTCTGTGTTTTCTCTCAATTTCATAGTCATCCTCACTGGCTCCTGGGGTCCCTAGGGAGCAGGAGTCTGCAGAGAAGCCAGGCCTTTTGAGAGGACCTTGAAGAGCAAAGAGGCAACAGACATGCAGCAGGGTCCAAGCACATGCTTTCATAGCCCCACAGCCAGGCTGAGAAATGCTCCAGTGCTGTAAGTTGGAAGATGCTCTTGTATTTATTGGAAATAAATTCAGTTGAGTTGCTCATGTAACTCTTGCACTGTATCATCTCGCCACATGTACACAGACATGGGCTCCTGCCATATTGTAAAGGCACTGGAAGGGTTCATGTGCGTTGCAGCACCCTGGTTTCTATTGAACAGATATGGCACGTTGCACCAGATGAAGGCAATTTCCCCCCTCAATCTTAGAGGGTAAGAACCAATAAGCATGGTCCTTCCTACCTCCCCTGGGGACAGGGTAGGCTGCAATGTAACCAAGGACTGATCTTGCCACGCAATATCATTGGGGGTGACACAGCTGAGCCCCTGATGAGATGTTTGCTGACATGTGTCAGGAAGGATCATGGCATGCTTCTCTACATGCCTGGGTGGATTGTGGGTATGCCAAAGGAGGCAGGCGGGCTTGTAACATTCTCTAATACGGCATTTAAGACAAAAAAAAGAGTGAGCTGAGGCAGAACAAGACAAATTAATGTAGGTTGACAACTGCCTTAAGGAACATCAGATGTCCAGAGAAAATCAAAAGAATTCTCCCATAGACTCAAAAGAAATTTATATTTATCTATCTATATCTAAAGATAGGTACATACGTCTGTGTGTGTATGCGCGTATAGAGGCAGATTGTCAGCTGGTACTCAATGGTAAAGTTCCACTGAAGTAGGGAAGTTATATGAAAATACTTTATTACACTACACCTGTATGCTTCCTGCATGTATGAGTTGAATCCACTGTCCACGAGTCATTTGTGTATCTAGGTGTGTGTATGTGTAAATATTCTTTTCACTCTCTCATGAATTGTGGATACTGAAATTTTTCAAGAGCAAATAGAATGGGCAAAGTTTAGGAAGAAACCTTGTGTATGTGGATGTGGCAGCTATCTGGAGATGTATCTATAAGCATCAAGAGACAGAAGAAGGGAATGGTGTGATTCATAGGGCTTTGATTGCACGTAAGAGAGAAAAATTAAGGGAGAAAACTTCAATTGAATGGCTTCTTGGCAATGAATTCCTAAAACTGAAGAACTGTCTTAAAAGAAAGGGGGTGGAAATATCACAGTTTGAGAACTTTAGACATCATACAACTAAAATGCAAAATTACGGCATAGTTGAAATAGGCAGAGATAAGAGCTGGTAAATGTATATGGGTTTCACATTATCAAATCCCACTGTTCTTTGAAGTCAATTTACAAACACTGAGATGCTTACAGACTACTCAGTATTGCAGAAGCCATCATTGTTTAGCTGTATGAAGTGTGGCACCCTCAGCACATCTGCCTGAATCAAATGACTCAGTATTCATCCTCTTAATGAAGCCATACTTCTGGAGTAAGATTTAAATTGCAGGTTAACATACTCACATTTTGTATCTGAATGGCAGAGCTCAGAGGGTTGTGAGCAGTGGTGCAGAATCTAGTTGGAGGCCTGTGACCAGCGGCGTTCCCCAGGGGTCAGTGCTGGGTCCAATCCTGTTCAACGTATTCATCAACGACTTGGATGAAGGGACAGAGTGTACCCTCAGCAAGTTTGCTGATGATACAAAGCTGGGGGGAGCGGCTGACTCACGGGAAGGCTGTGCTGCCATCCAGCGTGACCTGGACAGGCTGGAGAGTTGGGC
>VZSC01010469.1:82703-97744 GCA_013398225.1 Steatornis caripensis | reverse complement strand
TCTCAGTGGTGCCCAGCGACAGGACAAGGGGCAATGGGCACAAACTGGAACACAGGCAGTTCCACCTGAACATGAGGAGGAACTTCTTTACTGTGAGGGTAACAGAGTCCTGGCACAGGTTGCCCAGGGAGGTTGTGGAGTCTCCTTCTCTGGAGATATTTAAAACTGGCCTGGACGCATTCCTGTGCAACCTGCTCTAGGCTAACCTGCTTTAGCAGGGGGGTTGGACTAGATGATCTCTAGAGGTCCCTTCCAACCCCTACCATTTTATGTTTCTATGATTCTATGATCTACAGATAAACTGGCCATTTAGATTGCCTTTGGCGGTGGAGAGATGGTTGTATGTTTATGGGAGCTCAGTACGCTATTCCACCTACCCTGAGGTAGACACCTATATGTGGTCAGCTGCATTGATCTCTACACTCCTTGCTGCACTGTCAAGATATCCATTGACTGCAATGGGAACGCAGGCTCCTGACCCTCATGTAGATGCTCACATCTGCAAACCTACAGGTAGGTGACTCAATCTGGAGCTGTATTATTGCTCAAACAAGACATCTTCTGTTTCAGTGTAATGCTGCTGCTTCTGCCAGGGCAAGGAGTGTTGCTAGGGTCTGCAGAACAGGATTCAACCTTTTAATATCACATCAAACATCTAAATCTGAGTACATCACTCCTACGTCCCTTCACAGTCAACAGAGGTATTTGTGTCTTTGAAGGCTGATTCATCCTATCAACACTGTTAGCTAAGAAAGGTCAGGCAAACTGCTCTGGGCAAGTGCCCGTCTCTTTCAACTAAGTATGAAGTAAGTTCAAAAAACCTACTTTAGACTTAACGGTTAATATTCAAATAGCTAAATTTAGGCAAGATCAATCCTGCTCATAGCACATAAATTAAACACACATAATCTTTGGTCCCTAACTGTGCCTCCAGGTATGTTCTTGCTGGAAGTGGTACAGATGTATATCAGAGCTTATCTGACTGATCACAAACAACCAACACAGCTGGAATAGCCCAAATCAAGTAAACACAGGGATTTTCTTTGTGATAAAATCTACAGAGGTAAAAAAAATAGTCAAAATATGTGTCTTAATAACAATCTAAATTTCCTGTTTGATGAACAAATTTCCTGCTTGCACATAGAGCATGAGGAGAAAAACAAGTAAAAAGGATTGGGAAAAATTATTATTTGCAAAGTATTCCATCATTATCACAATATATAACTGCTACCTGCAAAACAACTTGCTTAGAGATTAAAAGCATTCAAAACTGTGATGATAGTGGGTAAAATTCTGCAGCTTCTGAGGTTTCAATATATTTCAGAAAAATATTCAGAAAAATTTCAGAAAAATTTTGCACTTACGCAGTAGGTTTCACCTGAAGATCTCTAAGCACTTTGTAAATATATATGCGTTAATTAATCTTCACAGCGGCTCTATGAGAAAGGCAGTGTAAATATAATTATCTTGATTTTACAGATGGTGAACTTGAGACTCAGAGCACTAAAATAACTCCCTCAAGTTCACACTGTGAATCAGCAGCACCATAGTGACTGTAATCCAGTGGTTCCACTGACACTTCTCTTTGCTAACCCAGATGACAAGAGTCCCTTTGCTTATGGTAACAATAGGCTCCACAGGGAGAAAAGAGCTGCTCTGGGACTTTGCACTTGCTACTTGGTAAAGCATTTTACACCATTTGAATAGGGGACAGGATAAATGCACACAGTGTTATTTATTATTAACATGCTAATTAGCATCGTCATCATTACCACTGGAGGAACCTTATCAATACACAGTGTTTGTTAGCAGGTCAGATCCTATCCCCCGTACCAAACGTGGCCAATTCTGGTGGCTGTTTGCTGTTGAAAAGGACAATTCCTTAATAAGCAGTTCTTAAGAAGGCTCAGACAGCAATCACGCTTCCTGCACATCTTTCGTCTTCATTTAGTGTGACATTCTTGTGTATCTTGTAAATAATCTGTGGTTGTCCCCACTGGGGAGAAACACGGTTTGATATAATGTCAGCCTGAGCTGAAACTGAGAAAGCTGAGCTTGCTGTGACGGGGAGGGTCTCTCAAGCGCCCACATGTGAAATCTTCAACCTACTCTTACCTTAATAAAAAGTCAACCTGCCAGCATGTAAATGGCAGTGAACAAAAAGGGATGACATATGGCAAACACAGGCAGTAGTCAGTGGTAATGCTTGTGTATGGTGGAGGCACTCAGGCTGTCAGAGCTGAGGGGCTTCTGCAGGAGCGCCTGGTGGTCTCCTTTCTCCTTAGAGTAAAAAAGACACTTCAGAAGGTGGGTGATGCAGTTTGAACACTTTTAAAGAGGAACCAGTTTGCTGTTTTCGTCTAAACTAAATTCCTTCAGATCACTCCATTTGATTCTGTTCTGTTCTGCTCTGTTCCTTACATGGAGCCCATCTCCTTGGGCTTACCATCATTTGCAGCAATTTGTGCTCCAACAGTGATTTTTATTTTTGGTTAAACTATCCATATTTATATATTACAACAGTATGTTCTACTGCTCTGGGATTTGAAAATTTAGATTTTCACCCAGTAAGAGCCCAGCTATGTCCCTTCAGGGTTGTGCTGAAACTGGGTATCTGTCTGGGAATCCTGGATATTCATACTCTTTCAGACTATTCCCACTATATGAATGTCAAATGGTACTAGACTTCACCCATTTCCCTCAGTACTTGGTAGCTCAACCTCCATAAGAATGTTTTAATGTTCTCCTTTCCTGATGTGGCAGAGAACAAGAAAAAAAAAAGCATCCCCAAGCCACTGAGAAGGTAATTGAATCTTGTAAGGGTCATGACATAGAGGCATTTTGGGCTGATGTCAAAGACCACAGCTAGTTCCCGCTTCACTCCAAGAAGGCTTCTCCCCTGCATCTCAGAGATGGCTGGGTGCCAGATGTTCCCCTAGGCCACTTCTGCAGGGGTCTGTGATGACCCCCTCACCCACACCCCCGTGCAGACACTTGGCCCTTATTGTAGAATTCAGTGGGGCAGAACCTGTCTGCCTGCGTTTTCTCCCGGTGATCTAAATCTAAGACACTCGTTTTTGCTGTGAAGGTTAGGATATGTCCTTCTTCCTTGCAAACTCTTGGCTGACGAAATTGGTTGTGTGGGTGGCAAGCCCTGAGCACAGAAAGTTGTGAGAGTCATTCAAAGCCAAATCCTGCCCTGGGCTATTCATCGTGACACTCTCTTGAATGTGTGCAGTCCCAGGCTCTCTATTCTTCCAAAGACACCATACTTCCTTTTTTATTTTAATATAGACTTAGTTTCAAATCCACCTCTCAGCTGTGCCTGCAGGGAGTTCCCTGCTGAGGCCAGTAGCTGATACGTGGGCACATCTGAAAGCAGGACATGTCCCTGAGCTCCCTCCTGTACACCATCCCTCTGGGGATGGACCTCGATCGCTGGGCATAACGCAGTCTCCCTGAAGACAGCACATGCTATTTTTACTCACTTATCTTTCTGGAAGTATATTTAGAGGAGAGAATAAGAGAGAAGAGAGAAGAGAGCGAGAGAAAAAGCAAGAGAAGCAAGAAAAAGAAAGAGAAGCCTCCAAAGTCAGGTGAGAGATGTCTGCAAGCTCTGTCTGAAACATCATGTGATTCCTTCCCTGCCATTTCTTCCCCAGGTTTGAAAGATGCCCTGAGGTAGGTTGCCATATTTGCATAGATTTACTTGTAAAGGGAAAATTCTGCTACTGCGCATATCCCTGTTGATTGCCACATTGTTACGGGCACCTGGAGAGTCCATAAAGAAAAGCAAAGAATAATCACACACACACAAAAAAAGGGGAAGAAAACCTGCAAACAACAAAAACTATATTGCATTTCCCAGGAAGCCCTGAAATAAGGATGTGTCAGAGAGGAGGCACAGGAGTAAAGATGACACACAAACATGGCTCTTGACATAACAGACAACGCCAGACCTGTATCCTGTTCTAATTACCATCTTTGTTTACAAAAGTATCTGCTTGTGCAGTTCCTTCCAACTACCTTACCATCATTTCATTTTAGTGCAAATACCGATCATCTAAAGCAGCTTGAAAACTGAACAAGGGAAGAGAAATACAGAAAAAAGCCCCTTATCTCCCAACAAAACATGACAACCATCCACCCCTTCTTAAGAGCAGAGCAATTTCCTCACTGTGAGCTGGGGTTCTGCTCAGCAGCCATGGGCGCAGCCTGTGATCCATATAACTGGCACTGCATGCCAGCTGTTAGACAACACTGCTTCTGGATGTCTTGCACGTGGTGAAGGTGCCACAGGACCTTCTGAAAACCACGCTCTTTGTCTTGCGCCTTCCACTTGTGACTAGAGGTGGTTTTAGTTCTGGAGGATGAAACCAATTCACCTGCATGTCCACCCAACCTTGCCTTGGAGGTTCCCCCCTGCTGAAGGGCTATCACAGTTGTTCATACAACAGCTGCTGAACTCCTGCAGTTTACAGCCCTCCTACAGAGTTTAAACCACCACTGATTTGGGTTTCCACCTTGGGTAATGAGATCTGGTAAGCATCATCACCCTGCGCAGCCAGGACCTGTGCAGCTCTTCTCTCTGAAACTGCCATGCTGTACATCTACCCTTTAGCTGGTAGCATTTTGGAAATTAAAAAGAGACTTCAATGTATTATATTATGGTTGTACAAGTTGCCAGTCTTGAGATTCCTTGACTAACTTCTGCTTTTTCCAGGGACAAATGGTCCTGCTTAAACAATGAGAAATGCCAGTGATGCAAAAGCAGCATCTAAAATATCCCCATGAATTCAAAAGCAACAGGACAGCTCATAGAAGAAAAATCCATTGAAAACTACTGATACAAAGAAAGTACATCTGGCTCAGGAAATCCCTGAACTGCTGATCGCAAGAAGCTAGGAAAGTATTTCTCCTGTAATTTTCCCTCCACTTTATGACTGATTACTCTAGGAGATGGGATATGTGTGCGAATGACTGTTATCTGACCAACTATAATTGCTCTTTTGTTCTTATATTATATTCCTATATTCCCTGGGAAGAGTGAATAGGAACTGTTGGGAACGGGGGATTACTGCAGAACCTTGTGGAGAACTATCCCCAGCAGAGTGTTTCACCATGGCAAATTTGTAGCTGCCTCCTACAACCATCATTTCTCACATTGCCAGGAGCTGGGAACGGGAATGATCCATTCACTTGTTGGGCTAAGTCAGGTGCAAGACAAGGCCGGTCCCCAGGATGGCGCTAGTATGTATTGGAGTCAAGGGGCGGGGGGGTGGTGGGGGTGGTGGGAAGAAGGGGAAGAAAACAGGGTTTTCATTCTGACCTTCTCCTCCCAACAGTTGCTCAAAAAGTTTCCATGACAAATATTTGCAGATTAAGCACCAGGCATTTAGACTAACACCAATATGTCACAGAACTGCCTGCTTCCCAGAAAAAATCTGGAGGTTTATTTGGTTTTAAAAAATGAAAACTCAGAAGCTCTTTTCAGCTGGAAGTGGAAAACGAATAGCTGGTTTGATAGGAATTCTTTGGATGCACAGGAAGAAAAATCCTGTTTTACAAGCAGGTCTACCCGCAGCATATGCCTGTGAACAGGAAAGGTTGCTCCAAGTTTGGAACAGCACTTTGTTGAATGATTAGAGTTTCAGCATACTAATCTGGATTGAATGTAGTCAAAAGCCATCAGACAGACAGGAATTTCTCTGTATGATCACTAAACTCTACAGTTTCATTGGTAAATGGAAATGTTACTAGAGCTAGTTAACATACCTCCCCCAAACCTAGAGGAGCACTTCTTGCTTTAAAAGCCCTCAGAATATTCACCAAGTTCTCAAGCATTAGCTCACAACGAATTTTTTTTAGACACACTGGATACAAAGATGCTACTAGAAACAAGGACCTGGCTTGTTCACTCCTCTACCCTCAAACCCCAGTCTTGATTGATTACAAAAGCTGGAACAGAGCATTTGCAAAGAGGAAAGTGGTTTAACTCAGGAAAATGAGCGAAAAGATGAACAGATAGAGCTGGAGATGGTTGGACTGATGTTGGATCAGGGACCTGCATACGTGAAACCTGACTTTTGAAGTCAGTAACTAGGTACAGACTTAGCACTGTAGACAATTCCTAAGATAAGTTGCAGTTTTACCAATTGTATATCTGTATGTCAAGCAGAACAAATGAAATCCTTGACAGTCTCTTAGAGGATACCAATCCAATTTAAAGTGCATGGTACAGGGATGGGAACAGTAGACATAGGTTAAGATAAATCTTTCCATTTTGCTGTACTTTCCCAGATAATTTATTCAGTCTTTTTATTTATTTTTTCATTCTATGGAAATTTCTGTGCATATGCCTTCAATAATAAATTTGGGCAAGCACTCGACACAAGAATGGGGATTGACAGATTGATTCTGCCTTTCGTGATGAAGTTTTTGTACTCTAAGGGACAACATGCAATTTGCTGGTAGTACGAAGCATTGCTAATTTGATATTAATTTATACTAATTTGATATTAATTTACACTGAGGATATACTCCCTTGAAAGATGCAACTGTTAGAGCAAAAGGTTAACCTCACTGTGCAGCTCAAGAAACCGAAGCACAGGCTCAGAGCACAGACAAGGTCCATGGCCTAAACACATAGGGATATTAGAGACAACGGTTTTGTTTCAAGCTTTGCTTTTCTACTGGCTTCAGGTGGAGAGAGTTGGGAAAGAGCTGCTACTTTTAGTATCAATAATATATATATCAATATATCAATAATATCTGGTGTGGGAGAAAGAAACTGTTTTCCTGGCTCTGAGTTTACTCCGACACAAGACACGGTCTAAAAGCAATATCCTAATTGCTAGCCATCACTCCAAAATCTTCATTAAACATAAACTTGGTTAGCTCTGTCAAAACTTTAAATTAATCAGCTGAGTTCACGCTTCCACTGGTATAAAGCTGCATTTCTTTTTTCAAAATCAGGAGCTCTACACCAATTCTGACCACTACAGAAATGGCTGTGTGGTACTGGTGTGTCACAGTTGCTGTGCTCTACCCCAGAGGGACAGCATTTAAACAGCAACTAGGTGTTATTTTGCATTTTTATCTCCTACAACCATTATGTACATCTGAGAACTTGCTGTTTCACTGCTGCGTTTTCTACTCCTGTTTTAATGGTGCTTTGGAAAAACTTCTGTAACTTTTCTTCTCCCTGGGTTTTTTTGGGATAAAGTTAGGGTCTAAAATATTTCAATAGGAACACATGACTGCCTTCCACTTGGGTGAAAAACAACTCCCATTTGGCTTCTTCCAGATTAAAGTACTTTTCCTTTGGAATTCCTTTTCCCCCTCAGCTGCCATTAACTCTCGTTGTCGTGGAAAGCCGAATGGATGGAAGGGGAGACTGAAACGACCAACTCCAAATCAACTACCCTACACCAGCTGTGGTCATTCATGTGACACCAAAGCCTCCTTCTAGCATCCTCCTCAAGAAGTCGTACTAAGTGAAGGTATGCGGGTAGACCCTGCTGATTGCAGCCATGAGTTGTGGGTTGCAAGTGGGGTCCCAAGTGCCAAATGTTGGAACCTCACTTTAATGTTTAATTTCATGTTTAATTTTTAAAATTTGATTTGATCATTACCATAAACATTAAACAATATTTCCTGTTTAAATATGAATAGGCTGCATTATTTGATTGAAATGAGTGTTCAGATGGCTAATGCGTTTTATTATGGCCATAGAATTTTACTGTTATTTCCCCTCCAGCTGCTGCTGTTCCAGGGAACTCAAAGGGATTCAGTTTTCAATAGGATGGGCTCTATCCGATGGCATGGTGTGGTACATAAGCTTGCCAAGAAGAGTCATTTCCAGCCTGGGGATACTGCTCCTGGTAGTTTTATAACACTGATGAGTGGCTGTTATGGTTCAATATCCACATAAGGACCTCTGAAAGGCTCTTCACAGCCTATCTCCCCCCTACCTAACATCTCTCACTTGCCATTGAAATGCGAGCTCCCATATTTGGTTATCCTGTGATAACATCTTCTATCACTCAGTAATTGAATTTTTCAGACAGGTATCGCTTTGTTTTCTCCCATGCTGCCCCTTCATGCATGGCTAGGAACTCCTTAAAGAGAGCTGCAATCCCATCTCAGGATGCTTCTTGATATTTCTCCAAAACCTGTCCCCCTTGCTATGATGCTTACGTCTGACTTTGACAACACTGAGACCATGAGTGTGTTGAAACGACTTCTCATCTTGCTGTAAAACTTGCCTCATTGTTTTCTCTACTCTATTTTCTGGCTTTGTCTCTATCTTCTCTTTTACTGTCCTTGTGTTATAGAAAGTTTGGAGCTGGGTGTGCTCTTTACTGGCCTCTGTAAAGGCACCAGGAAGGTACTGTCCTTCCCCATGACAAGCGTTTCTCAACACTATCTTAATTAGAGTGAGGTGGAAAACAAGAATTCTGTTTAGCAGAAAATGTCAAGATTTCATAGATAATTTTTGTTCTGGACCATGACCTTTGAAAAATGCTTGGGCTGACATCATCACTAATCCCCTCTGAACACCCATGAACACAGACATTAGGATAACTAAGCAGTGCAGGTGTCTCCTACGACATAAGGGTATGGATTATATGTTGGAGCAGTTGCTACTGCAAAAAGTCCATCCCGGACCTCAGAAACCTGCCCAATAAAAGCTTTATCAAATCCACTGTTTTTATCCCCAAAATCTGAATCATGAAAAATTCACTTTTTTGCCTGAAAAATTATCTCCCTCAGCACTAATTATCACGTGGGTAATAAGTATTTAGGTAAGGAGCTTTCTAGCAGGATGTTTAAATACATCCCGACCAAATTTTGCTAGCAGAGTCCAGTGGGTAATGGAACTGGAAATCAAAACCAGCTCTTTCTGGCTAAGAAAAAAAATATTTCCAGCTTTGTTAAAATGAAGGTATTGTCCAGGTAACTCTTAAGAAGGATTATAATAAGGAAATAAACCGTTACTGTAAGGTCATTATGAAACTCCATCAGAAGAGATGAACCCATTTCTTGTGGCTGGAAGCAGAATTCCAAACATTTATAAATGAGAAAAAGCTAGTTATAGATCTTCAAATCCAACAGTTCTGTTAAAGAGAATTTCTCAATTTCTTCAACATAGAGTGGAAATAGATATTAAGGGAGATACTATTCTCCTCTAACTCTTGTCATCTAGGAATTTACTTAAATCTAGCTGGCCAGACTCTCCAGGAAATGTGGAGACATACAGGTGAACTTTCATAAAGTGATTCATTCTCACCTGTCTTAGGAGTGAATGAATGACCCTGTGGGAATACCCCTTTACTTCTTTATTGATTGTTGAAGCATCTCAGACGAACAGCTAAGAACAACCACCTAACCTTCCTAAGAGAGAAGTTACTGGAGATGGACACACTCCCCTCCAGTGACTTGCCCCAAACAATACAGCAAGAATAAGACTAGACTTCTGCTCTTCTTATTTCCAGGCCTGTGTTCTGCTGTCTGACCAGCAGTGACCTCTGCAGTGGCAATACTTTTCTCTGAAAAAATCCTCATAGTCTATAAAATTTCCAATCACATATTTTACAGCATCTTCTCTTCAATTCCATCACCATTTCTGATTGCTTTGAAGTCTTGTAAAATGCATGTATTTTGGTACATCTGAATCTGTTCGTACAGAGACAGAAGCAAATTCAAAGTGAGCATGGTGAGAAAAGTAGTGTCAGACAACACTATGAAGATGACTTACAGTAATCAGAAATGAAAATGACTTCTTAAGTTATGTGGCCCTCTGATGACATGGAACACCTCCCCACTGAACACTCAAAACCATTTTGCCTGTCCTCATTTTATGTAGTTCAAATAGGAATTTACATCCCGTCCCCTTGGGGCCCTCATCCACAATCTAAGAAAATTCACAATGAGGACTTTCTTCCTTGAACCTTGTATAAATTGTATAAATGCATTTGGACTTGATGATCTTAAAGGTCTTTTCCAACCTAAATTATTCTATGATCCTATGAAATTCCTCTTTGCTTGAATTTTGTGCACAAATTAGAGCTTCTACTACTTCCTGAGAGAGTTTGAATACAGACCTCCAAATTGCCTTATTGCAGAAGTCTGGGTGCACACGCACATCCTATCCAATCTGTGTTTGCCAGCCATGAAAACCACATATGTCCTTAAGCAACAGAAGATGCTTGCAGCAAAAAGGACGTACCCTGCTGAGTCTCTGAAGGTACTATATACTACTAACAAATAATACGATCGGTCACACAAAGGCAGAAGCAAGAAACTTCAGAGCTGAGACCCTCTAAAAGTTTAAAGCGGGTATCTATTCGTGAACTTCTGTGCTCCTTGAGCAAGATGTGGTCTCTGTAATAGTTGTTACAGTGCTGAGATGGTTGCCTTACTGTGGGAGGCTGAACCAGAGAAAATCACTGCAAGTCCTCTCCAGCAGCAAGACAGAGTACATCGCCCATGTGATTGTGCTGTTGCTGTCTTCTAGACAGATATTTACAATATGCACTTACATGGTACTCCACATCGACAAAAACAGGCCTTAATTGTATTTGATAATCAAATCTGCTGCTCCACTCAGGTACTGTAGAGCTGGCAATTCAGAATGAATATAACAAATAGGTTCAATTTTTTTTTAGCGCTCTTCTTGATTTTCCCTTAAACCCAATGCAAAATACAGTAGGTATATATGATCCAGGAGGCATTCCCAGAGCCAAGATGTTTATATTAATAAAATACTACTAGAAATGGGATTATGTTAAAGGAAAACAGTCCCATTTGCATTCTGAAAATATCTTCTCTTCCTTCTTACAAGTAATATTTGAAAAAGAACTGATTTCCCTCTCCCTCTTTCACTCCCCCCTCCTCCCTCCTTTCTCCCTGTGTCTATTACAAAGATTTTAATAGAAAGACATTCAAATTGTAACACTCAGCAGCCCATGAGAATCAATTATTTTTTTTTTTCAGTTGCTGGTTACCATATTATTTTGTATAGTTGTTGATGTCTGTCGTCTAAATTATCTTACTCAAAAAGCGATCACACACACACACATCGAAAAACAAGAATAACAATAATAATAAAAAACCTCTAACAACCTTCACAACCCAGACACAACCTTGAGGGAAGGAAAACACAAAACAAAAGAGGAAACAATAACAAAAAAATAGAACAACCTATCTAGCTAATTCATCTGCCCAGTAAGTGCATGTGTGTGGTGGATCAGATAGGCTTGACGGCAGGTGATGGGGGTCGGGCCTTTGCACACATTCTGAAAGGGTTTTGATGATTGCAATTACTTGCCCAGGCTTTGACATAGCACACAATGAAAGACTACAATTAGACAACTATTATTCCTAACTGCTGATACCAATGATGTCCATACAAATGCAGCTCACTTTGTCATTGCATTATTCATACTTGAGGTGCATTTGTGTATATGAGTTTGTGAAGGGAGAGGGGTGGCAGTTGTTGTTTGTATTTCTGGCACTGTATAAATTATCTAGATTTACGCACACTGCCTCTGTAAATCTATATTCAAGCATACAGTCATGTGAATTGTTTTTCTGCCTGTATCTGCAGACTTGCACACATGGAGATGTGGCAGGATCCTTGAGATGTCACAGTGCAGTTCTCCTAGTCTGCACTCAGAGCTCACAGAAGGACTTTCATTACATTTCTGGGTTTTGGATGAAGCCCTGGATGGCTACACGGGAGACGGGGATGTGTTTTTCTGTTCTTAGCTTGTGTCTTTTCAGACTCTCTAATTCTTTGCACCACATTTCCCCTGCATTGCTGTGAGATGAGCAGTGGCTTCTGGATATTGTCTTGTTACAAAGAGGTTTGCTTTCATTGCAGAAGATTTTTAAACTGACAGAAGATTTTAAAATTTATTGTTAAAATGAAATTATTACCTCTGCTTAGCAGGCACAACCCAGTGCTGTTGGCAAACTTTTTAAACTGGGAGCATGGGGACCTTCATTGAAGTCACAGCAGGCACACTGGCCATCTCATGCCACTAGAGAATTTAGGATATAACTAAATGTGGGCAATCATTAATTTCTAATAACTAGTATTAATAATGCTTAATAATAAAAGAAACTAATAACTAGCATGAATATCCAAATTCGATTAATCTAATTTGGGCTACAGCAGTTTGTCTGAAACAAAAAAAAAAGCACCCAGACAGGGAATTAATTAGGAAAAGCTATTCCATGTTAAATGTACACTATAGCTTAATCTGAATGAACGTTTCTGCGTAGAGAGCCTTTTTGATTTATTTTATCTTCCGGTAAAGGGAATTCTAGTCAAATATTGCCAAAAGGAATTAAATCAGCAGTGGGACAAGGGCTCTGTGCTCTGCGTGGGAGAAGAGCTGCAGGATATGCCAGGGCTGGGTTTAGCCCTTGCTCTTTAGCTCTGTGCATAACAGTTCTCACTGTAGATACCAGCACGAGTAATATATTGCTAGATTTATACAGCCTAACTTAGGTGATGTGAAATCCAGAGGCAAAAGCAAGTTTGCCCCGATTTTACAATCAATCATGTTTTTAATTGATTTACCACTGCATCATCAGGATTGGAACATCCATACACCCCTGCAACATGCTCATACCTCCTGCTAGTAAACATTTATTCAAGAACATTTTTGAACTGCATCGAAAATTCCTCCCAGAAAAGTTAGTCACAATGAAATGAAATGCAAGCGTACCCATTAATGACCAAATCATAAGGCAGAAAATAATAAAAAACAAGAGTAATAAACCTCTCCAGGGAATTGCATCATTGTTAACGAAGCAAGTAATCAATAGACCATTGTTAGAAAGCTTTGCTTGTTGCATGACTGCTTAAATGGAGACTTGAGTAAAGGCAGCAGCCTGAAAAATGCTATGTCCTGAAAGTAGCTACTCTGAGAATTGTTTGGGAATCATGAAAGTTAGGAGGTCTTTTGCTGATGGCAAAGATTTGCAGATCTACAGATGTGCTCTCTGAGATAAGGCAAGATCCAGCCTTCTCTAGCCCCTAAATTCCCGTTTGTGATTTATCAGCAGGAAACAGCAAGTTGGGTACCAAGAACAATGAAGACCCAGCAGGCTGGGACCCCAGGGAGATGCTCAGATGATCCACTTGTGCTGACACCTGTGCTTCCACGGGTACTCGTTGTGGTTAGAGGAGACAGCCTAGGGGAAAGCAGGAAAAAACAGCACACAGGGAGCCATGGCAAGGGATGATGCAAGGAATTGTGGTGGCTCATGCTACTCCCAGAATAGAAGGTCTCTCGGCCAGAGGCTTCTCCTCTCATGGGAAGAGAAGGGAGAACGAGGAGAGCTGGAATGAGACACCTGCACCGTCTGTGTTTCTCTTTGTCTGTCTGCTTGCCTTTCCACTTTCCTTTCATCAGGCTGTTTCACCCAGGCAGCCAGCTGCAGAGGTTTCCTAACACAAATGCATTTGGCCTGAGTCAAGGCAGTTCCTTGTCGTGAGTCTCTGAGGCTTTATTTTGGGAATCTGGAGTTGTTAATAGCACGTCTGGCTTTCCTAGCTTTTGGGGTGGTCGCATCGGGTGGCAAGTGACAGGGCTTGTCACCGTTTGTAAATGTCAAGCGGGGAGCAGCGAGGCCACACATCAGGGTTCAGGGCCAGGCAGATGTACTTTGCCTCCTGCCGTCTCGTAAACTCTCCAGGCTTCCTTCATCTCCCCAGCGGGATTTCCAGCTACAGACGTCCCCGAGACCTGACAAAGCAGTGACAGCCTTGCTGCAGGGCGGGTGGATACACGGCAGAGCGGAGAGGGGATTTGCAGGGATGCTTTTGCAGCAGGATAGGATGGAAATAGGGGACTTGGGGTGCTGGCATGGGCTTGCTTTGACAAAGCAAGTTGCACCCTATACAGTAGCAACCCACGCCACTGTTCCTGCTTCCTTCGGTGGATGTTCTCCAAAAGCACTTTGCTTTTACAGTGCCAGGGGCAGAGGTCTGTAAAATACCTGTCTATCTATCTAAACAGTAATGCAGCATGTTTTCAGTGCTGATGTTGTAACTACACGTGAAACACCCGCTGTGAGTGCCTGCTCCACAAGAAGGAAACTTTCAAGCTAAAATCCCCAGCACTCAACACACCCCACAATTTTACTGTGCGAAACTTCATCAGCAAAAGGCTCATCCCAAGCACCCGGATCCTGACTTGGATCCACATCTGGAAGCCACAGGTCGGCAAGGGCATTCATTCACCAAACTGACTGTCTGGGACAGATGTTCTCCTGTCTCAGGGAACCCTTTTGGCTTACCAAGACCTGAGCATTGGGAGCTCTGCACAGAGCAAAGGGACTGCCATAGCAGATCGTACCTTGGACCTGGAGCAGCTTACAGGCATCGCAGTCTGTATCCCAGCATTATACAACTTCTTTCAGAGATTAAGGTCCCAGCACTTAAGCCAGGTGTGTTAATCTTAAATACAAGAGCAGCTCCATTGGCTCTGGGGAGATGGCACAGGATTTAAACTATGCATGTGTTTAAGCACCTGCCATACAAGCCTTTCTCTCTAGTGCACTTCTCTCTCCCCTGGGCTTACTTTCAACTCCTTCCATTTTATAGTCTGTGGCCTCTGCTGTAAATTCAGAGAGCCAGGGAACTGATTTTTAAAAAATACTTTCTGCTTGAAATATTGCTAGTAAAGAGCAGATGAGAATATATATCAGTTAAATGCTTTTTTAAAGGCATATATGACATGACACGACACAGTGGATTCTAAAATTAAGTACAGTAGCAAGGGAACACCCAACTGGAATTTCCTAAAATATGGCTTTCCTCCTCTGAAACCACTTTTAATTTTAAGTGCTGACTTTCCTGACCCAGAATAAAGTTAAAGGCAATGTTTACTAGCCAGCATAGAAGGGAATTGCTCCCTTATTGCATTCCAAGCGTGCAAGCCACTGAAAATCAATATAACAAAGTAGGAAAGAAAGGATAAGAGCATACCCACTCATCCCCCCCCCCCCCCCCCCCCCCCCCC
>VZSC01010469.1:51354-82607 GCA_013398225.1 Steatornis caripensis | reverse complement strand
CCCCCCCCCCCCGCAGACAGACACATCCATAGACCTGTCTCTCTCCTCCCCACCATGACAGGTAATGGCCTCTCTAACCTTAGATACTGGCAGTGAAGAAAGATGAAGTTCGTCACATTGTTCCCAAGCAGTAAGCTGTACAGCTAGGTCACCTCCGTTTTTTAGCTAGTCAGTCAAGGCTACCTTTCCATGAGCGTTGCATGCTGCCATTCCTCAACAAATAGTGAAATGATGAGCCCATGTCACGGTGGAGGACACCATCTAAACTTCTGGTATCCGCTTCAGTTCGGTAACATGATGGGAGATGACAGGGACATGAGATGGGGCTGTTGTGAGGCAGCAATCTCCATAACAGGTCTTCTTGTGGAGGTGGTGAGGAGCTGACCTCTGGGCATTTGAGAGACACAGGGAGCTGTGAAGAGGTGGAAGGTCATGTCTGAAAACTGCTTCTCCAGGGCAGGCGGCTGCAGGAAGGAGGCTGATCACTACTTGATGCTAGAGCCTGAAGGCAGACAAGATGCTGCAGGAGCAGCAGTGATCCAGGAGATGTCTTCCAGATGTCTTGCTTTCTTAACGCACTTTGGTGCCAAGGCAGGAGGAAGAGGAGAAAAAGGAGGAAAGGAGGAATGACTCATCTGTTGATTCTGCATCAGCTGCTAAACTTTCTGCAGAAAGGCTACACTGCTCTTAAGAGAGATCGATCTTGTCTTTGGTAACAAGAACTGTTTTGATTTCTGAGTGGCTTGCAGACTTGTTTGCAGGAGAAACACATGGTCCTGTCTGCTGCTCTGGGGTTTATTTAAGTGCTTCTCTTTCAACATCAATGCAGAGGTCCAGTGCAAAAATGATACTCCCCTCTGTCTCCCCGTGGCACAGTCTAACTGGAGGCTGTACTCTTGAAGAACAGATTTTGCTTGCTGGAGGGGCCTTGAAAATGTTTTTGACCCATGGTGGCACACAGGGCAGATAGATGTCTTGTGAACTAGACGTCAGCTGCAGGGTTAGCAGCAATCACTGAGTGCTGAAAATTGTCACATTTGGGAAGTTAACGTAAGTGGCTCTGCCATCTCAAAAGTCTTTGTGCCACATAGAGCTTTTCTTCCCCTAGTAATGCAGATGAATGAGAAGAGGAATGCAGAGCCCTGACTGACCCAAGATCAAGTCTCTGGAAGTTCAGCAAACCTCCCCTATCCTGAAAATCTCAGATCTGCCCTTAAAATACGTCTCAGGATGGATCTCTAAATGACACAGTCCCTGCCAGTCCTCAGTGGCCATAGCCTTGCCTACAGCCTGACAACTTTATCACCTCCCTCCCTCCCTCCCTCTTGCTCGTCATTTGGTGTGGGGGGTATTCAAGGTGATGGCTAGTGCCAATGTTAATAGGAATAACCCCTGGAGGCTGCTGGAGGGAATCAAGGCCTCTGTCTTCCCAGGCCATCACTACTTTGCAAGCTCTGGCTCTCACCTTTAATGTGGAGTCAGCTTTCTTGGCACATGGAGGATTCACCCTGTGGGATACTTTGCTGACTTTTCTCTTCACCTTGACTTGGACATGCACAATAGAAATAACAGCTGTGGACTCACATGGTTTCAGACCCTGCCCGGTTTCAATTAGAGAAACACATGGGTTTGCAGAGGAGGCTTTCAAGGAGGATGCGTGGGTTTCCTTTTGAGTCTTAACACATAGAAAAAAAAAGAGTTGCACTGAGCTGCTTGTTTCTCCTGAGCACCTCCAAGCACCAGGCAAGCAGTCAGTGGTTCTTCTACTCTCCCTTGTCTGACAGGGGACCACAGAGTGCGCTCAAAGTGCGTCATTACCCCTTCATGTTGGTCGTACTCATACAAAATGGTTGCATACTGGCAAAATGCATCCCCACACCTTTGCAGGGCGTTCTCCCAGCAGAAGGAATTGGGGAAAAATCCAAGGGGTGAAGGGCAATGCTGAGAGGAAGTGACGTTGGAAAGGCAAAGTGTTTCCCACATCCATGTCACCCCACCCTGGTAACCGTGGATGACTTGGTGCTGGCTGGAGCATGGCTGTTGCAATGGTTAGGTCACCTCTGTGAAGAGTTTAGCCCTGGGGCTGGGGAGGAGGTGACCCTGTGGCAGTGAAGAGCATTCTTCCACGGTCTGCAGGAAATTAGCGTCTCCCAGTTATCCTGCTCCAGCCCGTAGGCAACACTTTCCCAGCCCAGGTACATCAGGCTCCTGGTGTGGAGCTAGACAGAAGCTAATTTGGCCCCCCAGCACCTCCTGCTGCTGCAGGGGATATGAGAAACAGATGGGGGGGCAGTATGTGATGCCTGACAGCTGAGCACCCCTTGATGAGCACACTCACACCATGGTACATTCAGCCTTAGTGTATCCTTGTGTCCTGGAAGGTGTCTCAGAAGCACCCAGCATAACCCAAGAAGCACACCATCACCTAAAAAATGAAACCACTTCCACAGTTTTTCAGAGGTGCTCTTGTTACTGAAGCAAGAGTCTTCTCCCTGCCCTACTCCTCCATCTCCCTCACTAGGCTGGAGGGAAATAGTGTAGATCACCTTCCATGATAAGCCGCATCCTCACGCAGGACAGAGAGGAGGAGAAGGAGGTGTTAACTGCAAAAGTGGGGAGCTAGGGTAAACTCAGAAATGGTTTGAAAAGTAGAGAGAATTAGTTTGCATTTAGTTGGTCTTCTTTATTTCTTTTTGACTTTAAAGATTTTATATGAAATTGTTCTAAAAGAAAGTCAAGCTAGTGTCTTCCCTGAGACACTCGCCACTTGGCCCCGGGGAATGGCTGCTCGCTCTGCAGCCTCCCACGAGGAATGCAAACGGCTATGAGGGGTAGTGCCTGCTAGAGGGTTGTGGCAATGATAGAGCTTAGAAACCAATCAGGATTTTCACAGCAATCTCAAGCTGTTTGAGGCCTTGCCCTCTGCTGTTACGTGCACACTTGAGATTTTTTCTTTCTTGTTCAATAAATCCCTGCTTTTTTAGACCTCAGGAGTGTACCAAAGTTTGAAAATGACCCAAGTTCAAGCTAAAGGCTCAGCAGGAGACAAATAAAGGCATCTCATATCTATTATTAAGTAAGTAAAACTTCATGACATCTTTCGGTCTGACTTACATTTTCTGAATCCTTGAAGTTGCTAATAAACACTAACCAAATGGCTGGAGCTTTGATCCTCAGCTCTGATAATAATTGGGAAAATATTCAGAAATATACTCATCAACATATGGAGATTTTGGAAAATTCTCCATGTTTTCAAGGTTGTGCAAGCTTGTATACAGGAAGGGTTTTGCAAAGTCAGGCTGTATTGGGTTGGCGTGGCAAGGTTTCGGTAGATGGGGTTTCTGCAGGGGTGGTTTCTGTGAGAAGATGCCAGAAGCTTCCTCCATGTCTGATAGAGCCAATGCCAGACAGCTCCAAGACAGACCCACTGCTGGCCAAAGCCGAGCCCATCAGCGACAGTGAGAACATATTTAAGAAGGGGGAAAAACTGCTGCTCAACAGCAACTGGAGGAGAGAAATGAGAATGTGTGAGAGAACAAGCTCTGCAGACACCACGGTCAGTGGAGAAGGAGGGGCAGGAGGTGCTGCAGGCGCTGGAGCAGATTCCCCGGCAGCCCGTGGTGCAGGCCGTGGTGAGGCAGGCTGTGGCCCTGCAGCCCATGGAGGGCCATGGTGGAGCAGACCTCCACCTGCAGCCCCTGGAGGACCCCACGACGGAGCAGGTGGGTGCCTGAAGGAGTCTGTGACATCATGGGCAGCCTGTGCTGGAGCAGGCTCCTGGCAGGACCCGTGGCCCCGTGGAGAGAGGAGCCCATGCTGGAGCAGGTTTGCTGGCAGGGCTGTGACCCCGTGGGAGATCCACGCTAGAGCACTCTGTTCCTGAGGGACTGCACCCTGTGGGAGGGACCCACACTGGAGCAGGTCGTGACAAACTGCAGCCTGTGGGAAGGACTCACGCTGGAGAAGTTCGTGAGGGACTGTCTGCCATGGGAGGGACCCCATGCTGGAGCAGGGGCAGAGTGTGAGGAGCCCTCCCCTAAGGAGGAAGGGGCAGCAGAGACAACATACAGAGAACTGACTGCAACGCCCATTCCCTGTGCCCCTGTGCTGCTTGTGGGGAGGAGGGAGAGAATTTGGGAGTGAAGTTGAGCCTGGGAAGAAGGGAGGGGTGGGAGGAAAAAGTTCTAAGATTTGATTTTTATTTCTCATTATCCTACTCTGATTTCATTGGTAATAAATTAAATTTCCCCTAGTTTAGTCTGTTTTGCCCATGATGGTAATTGGTGAGTGATCTTTCCCTGTTCTTATGTTGACCCACGAGCCTTTTGTCATATTTTTTTCTCCCTACACCCTCCAGTTGAGGAAGGGGAGTGGTAGAGCAGCTTGGCTCTGGTGTCCAGCCAGGGTCAACCCACCACATAAGCTTAGATGCACATCTTGCTTTTCATATCTGTAACATGGAGTCAGTCAGAAAGAGAAACAGAGGAGTCAGGCAGAAAGTTTGTATTGATGTAAGAGAGTAGCTTTCTCCAAAACACAGCTCTCCTTATTATTTCAGCTGTTGACCAGTGATTTAAAAAAAATTCTTCCTCATAGTTTTCAACACTGCTTTACCTTGCAATCCACTTTTTGAAATGGCCTAAATAAAATGCATAGTCATGGTCATATATAGCCTTGACCTCCAGATATTTGAAATATAGGTCCTAGTCAGAATTTACTCCCTGAGGAGTAGGATAAATTTAACTAACCAGTCCTCCCGGCCGAATCTCAACACAGACCAACACTCGTTTCACTACAGATATCGTAAGGACCATATTGTAAAGTAATCATGCAATTCTGCATGTAAAGTAATCAATGCAAACTCTGAAAGCCCATGAAATGACTTTCAGCTTGTTGAAGTATTTTTCACACATTAATTAAACTTTAGATCACCTGGCTTAAATCAGAACAGCAGAACTACTTCAAAACTAACTTTGAAGTTTGCCTGCTGCGAGCAGGAGGCTGGACTGCATGTCCTCCAGAGGCCCATTCCAACCGAAATTACACAATCTCATGAAAACGGCACAAAACTATTGTAACCTGGAAAGTTGATTGCTGAGACAGAAAGAGACACTGGAAGTTTCTAACCACAGGTCACATTATTCCTCAAGAGCTAGAGGCTGAGCGCCATAGTCCTGCCTCCTTCTCGGCCGTCCCCATCGTTCAAGTGCCACGCAGTGCCCCCAATGCGAGCTTGGGGACGCAAGCTGTCTGTCCACTGAACAATTGCATTACTTTCAGAGGAAGTAGAAGCATGAAGTGTTTGAAGGTCTCTCTGTCTGAGCAGATTTGCATGACCAGTTCTGTTAGCAATCACGCATCTCTGGCACGCCTGGGTAGTTAGACGCTATTCAAAGATTTGCAGTGGGCAGTTTTAGCCATGCATCTTTTCATCTTTTATAGCTACACTCCTTATGTCGGAGCCATTAGCAATATCTCTAAACTCCCTTTCAATCATATTTTACGGTGCCTGTTCAGTGCATTGAGGTACCTTTTATGGTTGAGATGACACTTTCATTATAAGCTGCTGTTTTCAGTGGTTTATAACTTTCCCCCAAAATTACCTTTGGGGGTTGAAATTTTCTCACGCTTTCTTATTCACAGTCCAGCAGTGAATTTATTTACAAAGTTGGAAGATAATCTCCGCAGCTATTTTTGAGTTATCAAAACATAAATGGAAAAAAAGAAAAAAAACATATTTTTGATCATTTAAAAGAAAAAGTAGGCATGTACTTTGAGCCTCGTGTAACACAAAAAACTACACTGAATGCAGGGTCTGTGAGATACCTGTTTATTGTGATTAAATTTGGGCAAAGAAAAAAATTAAACACAATGAGAAATTGTAAACCACTCAGACACAGTGCAATCCTAATAGTAAGAGATGGAAAATGTACTTATGGCTCCCGGAGGTTGAAGGACCTTTTTTGCTGCCTTCAGCATTTTGAGTTTCCTGAGCTTTGTGTGGTGGACCCTTACCACAGCATCAATAAATGACTTTTGAATTCATAAGCTACGCAACCACCACACAACAAATGCATAGGCAAATGCAATTGAGGTATTTATACACTGTTCTGAAGGTATTTGCTCACTTTTCAGTACTTGTGTGTTCCAGCTGGTCCTTGGTAATACTTGTTGATGCCAATTATTTTCAGACTTTATTTTGGCTGAAGAACAGTAGTCACAGTCTGGGCATATGCTGCTTCCAATTGTGTCTACTTTCCTTTCCAGGGAAAGAAAATGCATATTGTCTTGTCTCCTTCTCAGTGCTTAAACCTGTTCTTTGGATATGTTTGCTTGTTTCTGTGACAGAGGCTTTCATCTGGAGACCTAAACACTGTCGGAGTGAGGCTGCTGGGCAAGACGAACACCTGCTTTGATGTAAAGTGAAATAATCTTCACAACAAACAGGTAGATATTATCGCTGCTGTAAATCTACCTGGGCTTCTTTTAGTTATATATCAAGAGGAAAATAAATATGGAGACAGATTCAGTTTAGATTATTCTCCGTGGATGTGCTCCAATGTTGGCGCCAGCCAGTGGGTCCCTTTTCATTGGCTTTAATGGTTTTCCAATCAGGCTCTAGGGTCTGATTTTATGTTCAATGACCCGGTTGTTCATGATGAGGTTTCAGCAATTTCAAAGTAACCGGAGTTGCCAAATAGTTTTAGATATAAATGGTTCACTTCCTTCATAAATTTTGCAAAAGCAGCTCCACCTACAGGATCCCCAAAATTAGCGAGAGCTCAGCAACTACCGCAGAAGGGGATATGGAGGCTTGCTTGAGCTTTTAAAATTTACATTAGCCTTCTGTTAGGATTCTCCTGTGCATTTTAACCTGTCTTAAACAGCGTCTTCTCCACACTTGCAATAGTATCTAATACAACTAAACCCAGAAATCACCAGTTTGAGTCTAATATTCTAATTCAGAAAACTCTTAACTATACTCCTTTCGAGCAAAGTACTTAACTACCTCATTTTAATTTTCAATGTAAGGAAACCTGAACAAAGACACTCACTTAAATATTAGGTAAAGCTGAATGGTCTCAGCAGCCTAATCCAAATGGAATGAAGCAAAAATCTTTCCCCTCACATCAGAGGTCACAAATAAGATCACGGTTTCTCCCTAAAAGGCAAACTACTTCATCCTGCAGTATGATATGCTGTATTTAACGCTTCATTTTAAGCTGCTTTGAGCTCAAATGAATATAAATACCCCATGGTCATTCTCTTTATTAAACTGGAGCTACACAAAGGACTAATAATCTGGTTGTCTTGTTGTTCAGTCTAATTATAGTAGGGAGTGTGAGGAATCCCATGTGCCTCCTAACTTTGGATGAAAACAATTAGTCTGCAGGTTTCCTTTTTTGGCTTTTATTATTATCATTATTGCAATTTATAAACTTCATCTTCCACTGCCACAGTCAACCAAAATGCACACTGCAAACCAGGAGAGAAAAGGGAAATGAGGTAGTCTGTCTTTTTCACATGCTTTCTGTCTTGCTTTTTGGATAAGATTTGTTTTGTATATCAGGGCAGTGAGCTCAAAGCCTGGATCCTGGAGAAGGATATTAGAACAAAATGCTCAAAAATGTTTTTGGTAATGGAGGCTGCTGTCAACATTTCTCAAGAACAGGCCAAGCGCAAACCTTGAAGAGGGGCCCTAGGGAGTGATTTATAGTATGGACTGATACAGTAAACGCAATTTGTTTTAATTAAGGTGATGGCTTATTGCATAATTCACATTGCGCTGGCTGAAATGACCGCACCAGGCAGTTTTGGAGAATTACAAGCCGTTCTCATAAATTCCATTAACTGTAATGCAGCAAATGTTGCAGGAAACAGAGTTTCATCAAGAAACATAAATGCAACATTCCTACTTCTCACAAGTATACCCCAAAACTAATTCTGCAGTATGTTTTCAGCATTTAGCTCCTATGTATTATGAACTATAGTTTTTCACTCCCTTTCTCCGATACACTTAACAAACCTGCAAATATGATCAGAATTCAAAACCACCCAATCAAATCTTTAAGTAGCAACAACAGCCTGATGCAAAGGAGGTAAACATATCCGCAAGCCCACCTGGCTGACCATGGACCCTAGACCTGCAGAGGTTGTTACACCGATGTACTGCAGCCTGCAAGGTACCAGTAATAACATAGTTTTGAAAAGTGATTACTGTTTTCATTTGGGAGAGGGTGTCCAGCACAACCTGAGATGCTTGTGCTATTCAGAATGAGCACACCAAGCTGGTTTTTATACTGTCAGGTTTAGTAGTCCTCAAAAATCCCCATGTGATTATGCAATTAAAATGTGAGTCATGAAATCATGAAACAGAAATACAATTAAGCAGAATTAAATTTGCCTGGATCAGCCTAATATTGGCATTGTCAAATGCTTCTGAAAAGATTTTCTAATATTTATCTTCTTTTAATGTCACTTTGTACTTCTAAGACAAATATTGATACATATACTGTCCAGCATATATATGGTATAGCATGTATACAAAGAGAGTACAGTATTACATATAGTATGAATAGAACTAGAAAGAATCTAGGGATCAGGAAAAAAAAAAAGGCTGCCATTTAGTTGTTAAATATTTACTATTTCAAATGAATCACTCATTGCACTTCAGTAACTCCAGTCCCAGAAAACTGCAAAAATCATATACTTGAAAGAAAACAGCAACAACAAACATCTTACCACGTTAGTGAGGTAATTAAAGAGAGAAGGAAAGGAAGGAAAGAAGAAAGATCTCGGATCAGCACTGGAATTTATGATAAGACATAACAATTGTGTATATTTCTTCAGTGAAACAATGATAACACAAATAGATGTCAGAATCTCATTCCTAATACCCTGTCATGATTTTAGCTCCCTTAACACCAGCTATGTAAAACTTACGTGTCTGTCTTGTCTATAGGCAATGGCTGTAGGTTTCTAGAAATCTATTTACAGGATAGGTTTTTAAAACAAACAGGATGAGCCACCCACACTAGCCAACTGAGAAGTGAATTTAGAGGTGACCTTTTTGTGCAAAGATGCAAAGCATAGCTAATGTTGTAAGAAAGCTGCTTTTCTAAGGTAGGCATCTACGACAACCTGCTGTGAACATTTGAAAATGTGACAGCCCTGAATGCATGGCTGCTGATGTCCACAGAAAAGCTTTCAAAGTCTCCAGTGAACTTGAGTGATCCCTAGACCACAGTGGCCAAATGGTTGGTCTTGAGCTACAGGGAGTTGGCAGAGCTCCTGGTCCCAGTCTACTGCATGGGGTTTGTGGCAATAAAAGCAGTGGGGTACATGTTGGACTATCTGAATCACTCTTTGTGAAACAAACCAACAGAACTTGCTGAAGCTGAAATTTCCACCTTGTCTGGACATCCAGTGGCATTGCCAGCCCATCACCATCTGGCAGTGGTGCTCTACAGGTGCACTCAGCAATTGCCTTCTGTTGGGGGTAACTGAGTCACCCCAGAGCCAGCCCTGGGACTCTCCAGCAGATCGACAGCATTGACGGATGGAGAGCTTGACTTCAACACACCTTAGAGTCTACATCTGTGTTAACAAAAACGTTTCAAACAAAAATGATAGGCTTGCAATGCTCATGTTAATCTTCAGTTTCCCCTTCCAACTGGCTGATGAAACAACCCTCCTTATTGCATTGCTTCTTCCTTCAATCCTTGCCAATTCTATTTATTTTGTTCTTTGCTGGAGGACACAAAACTCTTCTCTGTACTTGGGTAATGACACATTCTCAGTTTGTGGAGGGAGAAGAGGCAGATTTAGGTGCTGCCCAGCTACAGAGGAATGTCAGCTGTGCTCTTTCCTTCCCCCCCAGCCCTCACTGCCTGAGAAGTGGTGTTATCAGTTTGCCTCCTGTTCTTTCTTTTGGAGCACTGTACATATAACAGCAAGCCTGAGCTGGTTTTGAGCAAAGTTCCTCACTGCATTATACATGAGTTTGGAAACAAGAGGAGTTTGTTCTGAATCCCACTTAGCCTCGTGAACTTTCACAGGTGAATTTCAGGCCTATTTGGCTGGCTAAAGCTGAAGTTTGAATTATTGAAACAACAGGGGGGTGCTTTGGATCTCTTCTACCAGGAAGGCTGAGGGAGACAGCATTTTATTTTCAGCCTTATTAAAACTTCTCTATAGAGAGGAAGTCGATCTTTTCAATTGCTCTTAATCTCCAGAGAAATCTCCCACTGATCCCTAAAATGCCGAACTTGCAATCCTGGAGCAGTTTTTAACCTGCAGCACTGGAATGTTTCTAATGTTTCCAATACTGCTTAAATGCATTTCCCTTTGCCGATTACCCTGCTGTGGCTGGATGCTGCCAAAGCCTACTATGATGTTAATTTGCACAAAGACAATACTTCTTGTCCACAGACTTCTGGGACCTCTTGTGCCAACCTATGTTAAGTGCTGGACCCTGAGATCCCAGGTATTTGACAGGGATACTAAAGTACGAGCCTGCAACGAAATTTCAAGTCTTTGACACTCAGAAATAAGACTCGCCTTGCTTAACTCTGGGAATGGGATTCAGCTCCAGTCTGTGCACATGTACTTTGGACAAACACCTGTTTTTATGCAGCTGTCTCCAGGTTTTGACAGACAGATTAGCCACATGTCCTACAGCAAGGTGTCATGTTTGTCCACAAACTACTGTCTGGACAGGACTCGCTGAGCCCTGGCAGACGATGTGGTGGCAAAAGAAAGGGGCAGAAAGACAAAGAAGCAGCACTCCTGGGAGAAGCTGGGAGCTACGAGAAAACTTTCTGTGATGTGGATTTCTCTCCTGCCTGTGAGCTGGTGAGCGAGGCTGAGGCAGAGGCTCCGCTGGGATGAGATGTTCCGCCTGAGGGCATGAAAGTGGGGGAGGAAAGGGGAGGAGGTGTTGTCAGCATCTGAATCAAAATGAGTTTCGGGAAGACAAAAGACAACATCCTGTCCAGTAATCTGAAGGCATCAGCTGAGTCTTACCTGCACTTTTAATGTGTGCTGTTTAAAGATGATGAGCATGAGATTAACAGCCTTTGTTTTCAGATCTTAGCTGCCTCCATTTCCTGGCCTGGAGTTATTCTTTATCTCAATTGCCAGCTTTGCATGTCATTCAGCTCAACTTAATCGCAAGGATCCACAAATCAAGCGATTTCAGGCTGGGGGCTCTGCTTTACAAAGCCTTTGCAGGTCAGCAAATAGGATTTTCTTGCTCTTCCTCATGGACTTAACAAAGACATTTACTCTCAGTTTACAGAATTTACATAGTGCGATTGGGGCATTTCACAGTGCTGTTTGCATGAGGATCCTTTTGAAGACAGAGAGCTCCTATGGCCTGTATGAATGAATAGGGATTAGTACTGCTTATACAAACTGCATCCAAGTTGGAAAGCTCCTAATTTAATGATCAAGCAATTAAGCCAGATTCAGAGTTAAGATCCTCAGCTGATTTGAATGGGTGGAAATCTTGCACACTTAAAGGTTACACAAAGAATTACACCAACAGAAAATTACACCCTAATATTAGGTGTAGTGTTAAACTGAGTTATTGTGAAGCATTCACCGTGATTGCTGCATATATCCTCAGATCTTCATGCAAAATAGCCAGCACACCTCAGTGCACATGGTTCACACTCAAATGTAGGAGAAAACCTGGGTCTGAGAACATTGTGAAGTTGGACTCAATTGCCTCTCAGTAGTCAGTGTATGCTAAGAACACTTTAATAAAATATGCAAACTCAAGGATACAGGGCACATAGCGGCTGGTTGAGAATTTGTATGGGTTTTTTTGTCAGTTGTCACATTTAATGGAGAGGAGAATTTCATGTGAAAATTGAAATTACGTGTGATTTTGGATCAAGGAACACTGACTAGTCTTAATTAAAAATATTGCCCTTCTCGGAACAAAAGTTTGATCCTGGGTCAAAGCGCAGTTGTTGGTGATTTTTTGTTTCAAAGCAATACTTAAATTTTTATCTAAAGCTTGACCTGATATCTAAAAGGGCATAAATGGGTTAAATAACCCACACATTAAACACAAATGTATATTTCATGTAAAAAGCACATTTTGGGTTGACCTAAAATTAAAAAAAAGAGAAAGAAAAAGACAGACTCGCTCTAGAGTGCACTCTCTAATGTTCAGGGGATTCATATCATTTTCACAGAAGTAAGCAGAGAGATGTAAACCACAGAGATTTTCAGGCCTTCTGATCTGGCATTATTATACATCCAGCAGAGATCAATGCCTCAAAGAAAAGTGTAAAATCCCCTGAAATGTCCCATTAAAGACTATACATTTGATAGTGATTGGTATATGGATGTCTGAGGTTCCACCTCTTCTCCTCATTATTAAGTCCGTCTAATATGATGTTCCCCATACCGGCTGCTGGGATGACATGAATTTGTGCAGAATTGCACTGGAGGAAAGCAGAGAAGACATCCATATCCCAAAAAGCTGTAGGTCACTTTGCTATCTATCCGGTGGATGCCCCATTCTTTTTCCAGGATTAATCTCTCTTGCCTAAAACCTCAGTTCCTTCTGGGGCAGTTGTAGCAATGCTTCACACCAGGATAACCAACCGTTTAGGCCAGGATGCAAAGCGTAATTTCATAGCCAGTTGCTGTGGTTATGTTGTGCCGAATGGGTATGTAGATAGGCATAATGGACCCTTCAAATTGGAATCTGGCTCTGGAAAAGACGTTAACTATTGCAGCCTTCCCCAAAGTGCCATGTTATCTATAACGGCCACACGCTTATGGTTGTAGGCTGTAGGCTGTGCCAAGGAATTAGGCACTGAGCTGCTCCACTGAAGCTATGAAAACTGCTTTCTACAAAGTTGGAAGCTTCATTGTTCCTAATTATCTGAGATCAAAGACAGAGAAGAGGGGTTTGCTGTTGCTTCTTGGTGTCTTGGAGAGCCCTGGCATTTTATTCGGGTAGGCCGATTTGTCTGTCTCTGCTGAACAAGTAAATGGCTCATCTGAACCAATACTATACTGTGTAAATGAATGAAGGGATGATACAGGGAACTTCTGTCAGGATAAGAAAGCCCAATGTGTCTGAATAGAAATATTTCAGCCCCATCATCTTTCTCACAGATGGTGTACTGGGGATGGAAGAGGAGATACAAAACTTTTTTACATCGATCTATGGGAATCAAAACCTCTCTGCTCCATCCAGAGCTTTAAAAAGCCAATTGCTCTCATATCCTTAAGGAAGAACTTGTTTGTTGGGAGAAGCTGTGAGGCCCCCAGGACTCCTTTCCCCAGGACCTATGTAAACATGAGGAAGACAATCTCGCCCCAAGCTGACTAATGCTTCAAAACAGAAGCAGGCATGGGGAATGGTGGGAACAGATATGCTTTGCAATGGCCTCATTTCTGAACACACATCTCACGTTCCCTGGGAGAAGGATGTCAATCCTTTTCTTCTCCTTTTCCCTTGCCGAGTGATAATTTCCCTCCCAGTGCAATAAATGTGGATGCAATCACTTTTCATAATCGATGAAGTCTACAGGCTCCATTTCATGGCTGCCGGAGTAAAAACTGTAGCATTGTTCTGCCCGACTCTCCCCACAGAGGCAGCTGAAGCCTCGGTGGTCTCATCGCACCATCAGGCTTGTCAGCATAAAACCACATCCCTCAGCGGTTTCTGCTCAGTCTGTAACTGAAGTGAGCTGAGAAAAACTCATGTTTCCCAATTCAGAGTGGTTTTGCAGACAATCTGACCATATGTGGTATGACCTGTCCTGAAACCAATGCCTCCTGCTCTAAGCACACAAGTAAATTCATGGACGCTACAGGAGAAGCTTCTGGCAGCCACATCAAAGCTGTTGCCATAAAAGAGATACTCCACTCTCTCAGCTGCAGAGCAGTCTGTCATGCTACTTTGCTGCATGTTTGTTTTTCTACATAAGCTTCAAGGAAGGCAAAATTATACATTACACATGATGGAAACACAGAGGCATGCCGAAACACATACACGCTGCATGCAAAAATAGCTACACATACACATACATACACGCATGTGATCCACCTTGCCAGCGCTGGTAGGAAAGACCATTTTCCGAGGAGTTTGAATACCTCCTAGTGAGAAGCCTGTTTTGTCTTTGAGAAAAGTTGCTTTTCTTTTACAAATAGAGGCTATTTGTTTAAGCTGTTTTTTGAGGTGTCAAACATAAAAATGAGATGAGACGTCAATTGGGGCCCAAGGGGATGGGAAGGGGGAGACAGAGCCTGAAAAATGCTTCCGATGCAGGCGGCTTGTTTAAGCACAGAGCGTGTTGCAGCCAGCTGGATCTTTGGAGAAAAAGATGAATTTCTACCCATTTAAACATGAATAAGGTGAGATGAAGGGAGGGGGAAAATCCATGAAGGTGAAGAGCCTTTTTTTCTCTCCCCAGTTGTGATGGATGATTTCAGCCTAAAGTACTGAACCTCCCAGTGAAGAAAATATCTACAGTGATTTTGATAAATAAATGCTTAGACCTTGCAGTTGCCACCTTGATGCTGGAAAGACGTTTACGCTTCATATTGTGGGGGTGTTTTTGCACAGGGCCCAGAAGGAGAAAGGCTGGAACAGTCCATCTGCCACTCCTGCATTAAGAAGAGGGACTTACTCTTGGGCATCATTTCCCACTGTTTTCTTCACTACACAGGAAAAACTGGAGCAGCCACAGGGACTGGTCTCAAGACAACAATGGGCAAACTTAGCATGGCATATGAGGCTACCAAGTGCCTGGAAAAGGGAAGGAAATGGGCCGCTTTGTCCTGCTGACCTCCCGTATTGGCTTCCCTCTTTCCCTGTGCTAGTAGCGTTGTGTTGTGGCCTGGGTGTTCTGAAAGCTGTTTGCATGGAGCTGTGAGCAAAGATAGAGCAGAAATGAACTCCCAAACCTCAAAATATTTGTTAATGGAGACAGATGCACACACTGTTGGCATAGATCAAGCTTGCAGGGTTTTTGAGGTGCAAGAGTTCCTCGTGGCTGCTACATTTATGTATTACATGTGTTGAGGCAGCCCCTAAACTTTTTATTTCTTTCAGACTGAAGCCCCTCAGAGGACCTTTTTACCACCTCCTGCAAAATGTGACTGTTTCTATGGCAGGGCATCAGGGGATGCACTAAACAGTATTGCAGTTCTGTACGGTTTTGCAGGAAAGTGAAGAAAAATGTTTAATCCCGTTGCACCTATGATAGGCAAACACAGTAGCCCAAGCTGGAACATAGCTCAGATCACAAAGAGCGGCCTGTAACACGTGAAAAGAGAAGTCTTTGAAACACTACCCAAGACTTCTGTTTTACACCCAAGCAATGTCCCCAGTGCCGCTCTGAAGAAGTGTGGCAGGGCAGTGGTGTACAGTCATTCACCAGCTCCAATTTCTACAGTAGCAGTGTTTCTCCCCATGGAGCTCTCCCAGTCCTGACTTCGCCAGATTTAGAACTGCTTTGCTGATGAGATGTGAGCAGATCAGAAGTGTCAAGCCGTGTGTTGGAGAAACTACACCCCGGCACTTCTGTCAGACGCTGACTTAGAGCATTGCTGGATTTCCAACCCAACTCCAACCTAAAAAAGTGAAAATAATAATGAAAAAAAATGCATTCTTCGGCTTTCAGCATACTGGGCATCTGCTCACAGCACTTGTCCCCTGATTCCTGTTTCCAGATCCCATCGAGATAGTACCACATCACCACATGGAAAAGGGCAAGTGAAGGCAAAGACATATTCAAGTGGAGCACATACCCAGTTCTTTCATCAGCTTCCCCAGTGTGGGGATTCCTGATGAGGGCAACTGTACTCCTACAAAACGCAGTTGTAATTCCTCTCCTCCATTCCTGCCCAACAACGAAAGGTTTGAGCCAGCTCAGCGTGAGTGTAGGAGCTACAGAGGAGCAGATAAAAAGGACTGAGCTAAACGGAGAACACAAACACTCTCTGAGATACACTAATAAGAACATAACTAATATGTTACATATTCCCAGCAGCACAAAGGAAACCTAAGGGAAGCACAGGCAGTCAGAGGTATTATTTCACTAGCTGTAAGCTAGTTTTATGCGCACAAGGGTCTATCTGTCTGTGTATTTAAGTTACTCTAATGGTTTCTTAAAACCTCAGAAATGCTCTAAACTTTGAGACTAAATTGCTTCGCTGTCTGTGCAAAGCTTCATCAAAACCCAGGATCCAAGGCAGAGTGGGAGCAGTGAGCTTTGGTTCAATAAGGGTGTGGAGAAACTCTTGAAATCCTCCATGACCCCTTTTATTCCCTCTGAAGTTTGCTCAGTTCAGTTAGTAACCAGAGAGCTTCTGAGAGGCTTCAGATTCACCCAAGCTGCAAGATGAAAGGAGGGTTAGAAGTAGGGCTATAAACAAGATATATATCTATTTTTTTTCCCCTCAGGAGCCAACTGCGGCAGAGGTGGTAGCAGACATGAATGCAGATGTCTGTGTCATTTGCTCCCCAGTATATCAGGGGAATGACAGGTCAGCACTTAGGTTTGCAGTGATTTGCATTTCTGAGCTGAGCAGGGTGACAATTTGAGGTGACATGACAGCGGGAAACATTTGTAGCTATATTGGCCCTTAAGAAACTGGGGACAGCACAGGCAGTGTGACATCTCTTATTGGGCTGATGCACAGACCCATCTGAGGGGATATTTCCAGAAGAGGATGCCCATCCTAACACCTGACAAAGATACAGGGAGGTTTTCTGTTTGACCTGTCTGTCACGGACACTGTCACATGGTTTCCTTGTTGTCCGTGAAGTGAGAATAGCGAGAGGAGGACAAGAAGCAGAACTTTATTTTGTTCTTCCACCCACAGTGTCACATCCTCACCAGCTCACTGGGCACATGTGGGTACAGCAGAGTCTGCCTTCCTCTCCAAATTGGTGCAGGCCCTTGGTGCAACAGGGATGTGCCAAAAATCCACTGTCCCAGGGACTTGCTTGTAGACACCGTGTAAGTCCGCCCTTCTGAGGCTTTTATTTTCTTATTCCCTCTCCATCCCAGTGAGGCTGATTTGCACACTGGGGTCTACTAACTGTCTCCATCAGTGCTTTCTGCAGTACCAATTCATTTGTGTTAAAAAGGAGGTGGGTGAAAGCTGGAGGAAGAGGAGTAAGACATTGGAGGGAGACAGAGATCTGCCTTCTTTCATCACCACTCTTCCCTGTTCCCCCTCGCAGATGCTATTGGTACCTGACACTGCTCTGCAAACAGCCAAATACTGCTTGTCAATCTTCTTGGGTTTTGCACTCTTTCCCTGGAGGACACTTGCCCTTAAACAAAGGGTCATAAGCTGGCTGAGGGAGAGGGAAAGACTGAATGATACTGTTTCTCAGGCTGTGAGCAAGGAGATCAAAGAACGAGCCAAGTTCATGCTTGTGAGAACTTCTGTGAGAATGTTTCTACAATTTCTAATTGGAACACAAGATTTTGAGAGGGGAAAAAATTAATCAAAATTGCGGAAGTTTTCCTACCAGCTCCAGCCAAGATGCAAGATACTGTCCAAATTGAATCACATAAATCCCTTCAGGCCTTTTGGCTGGTCTGTTAGGCAAGTGGCTTGTTGGCCAGGGGAAAAAAAAAAAAGTAATATGAAAATGCCCTTACTCTGCAGTCTGCAAAGGCTTCCTTGCTTTGTTCTTCGCATTATGTCTAAGGGATTCCTACTCTGCCTAGTGGAGGATCTCCATTGACTCATAACAGCTGGAGAGCAGATCCCTGGGAAGATATGTGGCTTTCCCTTGCTCAAATGGATGATGTATTTCATCCCAGAGGAAATTGTCTTTGAGTACCTTATAAAGCAAAATCAGAGTGTACATAGGAGCATGGTTTCAAGACCTAGCTGAAGCAAAAGCCCATAGCAGAGAAGAAAGATTTAGCTGGATAGGAATAAAGAATCTGTGCTCTGGAGCTTGACAAGACATTTGGGATGTGCTATGGGGAATGCTGGAGTAGAAAAGACTAGGCAAATGTAGGGTATCATAAATATTATTTGAAAAAATCTATATCTAGAAACCCCAGTTCTGCCATTAAATAAAACATGAGCTCATCTGAGTTTCACAGAACTTAGCACTGTCAGAGTTTGGGAGGACATGGTCTAGCTCTTTCTTAAGCAGTCTTAAGGACATTTATTTAGTTATTTTAAATGGCACTAGAAATGAAGCTAATTACCAAGTCCCCAAATCATTTAAAACATATATTACAGAAAATAACATCAAAGGCAGAAGGAAAGGAAGCCAAAGCAAATAGCTCAACTGAGACAGCATTTGCCTATTAATCTCCACTTACGGAAAATAGACTTGCACCAGAAGGACTGCTATCCTGTGCAGTGGGTTTTAATTAGTTAATGGCAAAGCTGCATCAGAGAGAAGTGCTCCTCTTTTGACCCACAGAAACCCAAGTGGTCAGAGAGGGTAAGAGATTTTTTTAGATTATTTTAGGTTTAGGTGGTTAAGAAGCCTTGATTTGTGCTGAAAAAAAAAGACTTTAAGGTGAACAGCTGCCCGTATGCCAAAGCACTGGGCAGCTTTGCAGATTTCAGTGTGGTTTCTCATGGGTTTTTCACTATATGATTTTGGGAGAATGGAAAAAGAGCAGAACGTTACTGGAGCTGACCTCCTGGGAGTTAGAGTGTGACTGCAGCAGAGCTAGTGCCTTGCAAGCTGGGACTTCTTGAATCAGTAGAGAGGTTTGCAAGAGAAAACCATGCAATGGTCTCACCATGCAAAGGCGTATCATACTTCTGCTCCTAGCTTTCAGACTGCCCCAAAGTCACCTGTGTCCACCACTTTACTCATAAATATACAGAACTGTTCAGACCCTGTCAGGAAATTACAGAAAATGTGGTAATGAAATTAATCCCACAGCTTCCCTCTGAAATGTATTTGTTGTCTGGGTATTACAGGTAAAGAGCAGGCACAGACAACCCTGTCAGTCTGACCTCCTAAGGCTCCCTAGGCTACCCATACACTATTTGAAGCCCATCCTGAATGTCACATCCCATGACAGGATCAAGTGCTGCACCAGCAGTTATGCTGGTGTAAATCTGAAACACCACTACTGATTTCAGGATAGCTGGACTGGATTTATGCCAGCCTAAACAAAGTGATGTAGGAAGAACATATCTTTCAGAGGTACTTTTATGCTATTTAAAAGCATACTTTTCCATCATTTACCTAGCCAATCAGATAAATGAGATAACTGTTCAGGGCAGAGCGATCTGCCAGGCTCTCAGGCTGCCTCAGTGCGGTGACCAACAGTGCACAACTATGCTCTCTGGTAGAGCACCCACTGCTTGGACTAGGTGGCACAAAGCACTGGTCTAATGGAGAACTTGGATGAACCCAAAGATGGCATTAGGCCTGCATACCTGTAACTCCAAACATTTAACTTTCAGAGTTATTCATAGTATTCCCAAAACTCTCCCAACGTATCAGCATCCTTTTTGTTAGTCCCAGGAAAGAGACCAAGAGATAAGATTTGGCTTTGTCCATGTGTCTTCTTGTTCTTCTGTGCTAGCAAGAAGTTCAGGTAAATTGGGAGGAAATAGTGTAAAGGAGCTACTCTGTCACTACTCATTCAGTGTACTGATGGAGGACACAAGTCTGCTGGGGCTGGGTGTTCCAGTCTGGCTATTCCCCACAACAGGTAAGGGCAATTTGAAGCCTGTTTGTTTCTGCTTTGGAAAATTAAACGGCATTTCTGTGCATATGCACACGTGTATGCATGTTATGTACACAATCACGTACAGAAACATCTCCAGTGTTTAGTTTGGCAGAGTCCAAAGGTGTGTCTCTATTTCTGTATGGGTTTTTTCTCTACAATGGTGTCTTTTTCTGTGCATATCCAAGAGTTCTATTTTGATCCTTTCCAGCTGGAATTAAACTTACAGTCCAAAAGAAATAAAAAAGATAAAAGAGAGATGGGAAGAGTAAGTAAGGGAAATATGAAGAGCTGAGTGCCAGAGGCTACCATCCAGAGATTTCTTTTGGCTCTCCCTTTCCAAGAAAATGAGAGCGAAGCAGTGTGCCAGTGCTGGGTGTCAGATTCCCCTGGCACAGAAGGGTTGGCTTCTTGGGAAAGATGTCTAGGAATACCATGAGCATCTACATAGCCCATATCGTATCGTGGGAAAGGGACTGATTTAGAGTGGGCAGAACATAACCTTCTTCTTCCACCTTCCCCCTCTACTATGATAGACTGGGACTTTTGGACGTGTTCGGTGTTGGTCACAGTCAAACAGCATGGCCATTTCCTGTAGCATAAGTTGTGGTTTCCAGCAGCTATGGCAATATTTTGGGATTTGGGAAGTCTGGAATTAGTCTCTGGCTCTGCCACAAATTTCTGTGGCCTGGGGTAAGCCACTTTTTTTTCAGCAATAACATTTTTGTGACCAGCCTTTCTTACTTTTCCTTGGAAATCAACAGGATTTATTCCAGACCTGAAGAGAAGCATGTGTATACATGCTTAGCTAGTTCAGAGACATTGCTCAGCATTGTGTAGCCTTGAAGCTGAGCTAGAAGTGGATGATTTTGGAGTAGGTCCCATTTGGGTGTAACTGTTTCAGATGGAAGTTGTGCTGAAGTGGGTGCACAAAAGCATCTCCTTCACCCCTGGCAACACCTTCCTTCCCCACCTTGGTATCACTAAACATGTCAAGATTAACAAAATTTTTTCCTAAAGACCACATTGAAACTTGGACCCAAAGGATGATACATAAAATCTATATGAAAGTTGCTTTCTACTGTAAAGTCAAGCAGTGTGGTGTGCTTCATCGTACCTTCTGAGCTACTCATCCAGTAAGTGCTTCTGAATTGCAGATTAAATGTTTCTTTTTCTATACTCATCTCTATCCCAGATAGAGGAAAGAGGGCAGAGAAGAGAGAACCCAGGTTTCTTGAAGACTACCCGGTTCTTAAAGATGGCAGAGAGGATCTGGACTGGGAAGTCAGGTAACAGAGGGCTATCTCAGAGATGGCAACCAAGCAGGTCTGCTGGAAACAACCGCTGAAGGTCAAGCTGAGGGGTTCCTAATATAGTGGCTTCGTGGATGCGGACTATGAATGGCCTTACAGAAAATATTAACCACTGAAGAAGTCATTGTGTGGGAGCTTAGAGGTACGTGTACACCTTCAGCATACTTCATTTGAACTCCACACACTTTGGTTTTTATCAAGTATAAAAAATCTCTGGAAGAATCAGACTGGCAGAAAACTGAAGCTGCCTACTTTCCTTGATTTTATAGGTTAAATTTTATAAATTTTTAGTGGGTCCATTCATATCCATGATGCCTACATATAGATGCATTTTTGCCTTTGTAAACACACACGCACAGGCACACACACACAGCCTACCAATCGTACATGCACATATGTATGTAAAGACATATAAGAAGTACAGAATGATGTTTATGCATATTACATATATATATACCTGCATATGTGTGCACACACACATATGTATCTATCTATCTAATGACCTGAAATACTTGTGTCACAAGCATAATTTTCTTCCTTATCCCTGATGCAAGTCCTTTTTTTAACCTCCTCTGAAAACACCTCTAGTGCCTCATTCTGGTGCCTAATTGGCCTTATCATTAAGATTTTTTTTTAACTAATGTCTAAGCTAAATGTTTCCTTTTTAGGATTCAAGCCATTGCTTCTTGTTATGCCTCTCTCAATGATGTCTACATAATATGGATTGATACGCTAGTCAGGGATGGTTTCAAAAGAAGAAAATAGCATCCATTAAGGCATGGCAATATAGGAACGAGTCATATAAAAATATCCATCTATCTGTATATATATTTCTCTCTGTGTGCATATGGACACACAAAACATTTCAAGTGCACACACCCACAAATCAGACTGCTGTGTTTCAAGGGTTTACAACATTTAAAATCTGTAGACCCCCAAGAGCATATTATCTCACTCCTTGGATACCCCAAACTGCTACATGTGCCTGTCCTTGCAGAAGCCCAGTAACTTGTGGCTGACTGAAACACTGCTTTTCTGCTGCTAACTATGCCAGCCATGCTCATTTTACAACCTTGTGATCCCTGCTTTTAGATAGTGAAAGTTAGGTGAGAGAAATCCCACCCAAACTGTGTAAAGCCGTAGGTCTGAAACTAGTTATTGTTTTATACAGGTTTGTGGGATCTAGTCAAAGAGGCCTCTGGGCCCTGATTAAAATCTCTATTTGCTGCTCTAATGCAAAACAGTATTATTAATAGTGTTAGTAATAAGCAGTACAGAATGCAAATCCTGGGAACACATGTTATCAAAGCCTGTGCAGACTTTAATAGTTGAACGTTTGTGAAGTACTTTTTGATCTTAAAAAAAAAGCGTGAGGGAATTAACATTATTATTATGGCTTCAACTCTGCTAACCATGTGTTTTTCCCTCACTTTCCCAATTATTTACACAGGAAGTGATGGGCTGGTGATGGCACCAGACTTTCCTCAGGCAAGGTATTATTGTGTAAATACTGAGAGTGAGCAGTAGAGGCTAATTTTAAGATGGATAATGCAGCTATTGAGATCAGAGTTCACTTTCCATTGTAGGGGAATGGAGTGTAAAATGCAAAAGACAGAGGTAGGCTAATGCTACCAACAGGACTTTTTCTTGTTGGTACTCAGAAGTGTTTAAGTACAATCATTATATAGAAGTTATTACTGTTTTAACGAACAATTTGTTGCACAGCAATGCCCAAACTAAAAGTCTTTGATCATCACAGTAGACTCTTCTATCTTCCTGTTCCCAAAGCACATTAGAATAATTTAACTCACCTCAAGTTTCAGCACAGCTTGTTGTTACTGGAAATTAGCTACTTTGTCCAATCCAATTTCAAATTCAACAACATAATGAAAAAAGCCTCTGCCACTTCACTGGAAGGACCATACTTCCACCATCAAAAAAGAATCTCATCATTCTCATACTCTCTCTGAGGTTTTCTTCATTTTCAGCATTCTCTTAATTGCAATTTGCTTGGACCTCACAAGAACACCACAGCTTCAATTTCTGCCCTCACAGTCATATAAATTTACCATGTCTTCACTGCTTCAAGTGTTAAGTACCTCTTCTTGAATATTTTTCTATGCCTTTCTCTGACTTGTCTGTTCAGTTACACTTCTTTTTTTTTTTGACCTCCCAAAGAGGACAGTCTTCTACATACTGAGTAATATCAGAGCTATGCATAGCTGGACCTTTATTCTGCATATGCCACATATTTACTATGCAGATGTTACAATCTGGGGGCAGCTTTTTCAAAGAAACTTCATTGTTCCATGGTTCACAGCTGATGTATTTCTGGAATGACAGAAGACAAACTGACCTCAAAGACTGGACCACATGAAAATTAAATATGAGCTGTACCTTTTCCTTCTAATCTTAGACTCTTACAGAAGTGGAAACAAGGTGCTTCATCTCCTTCTTGCATCTGACATAAGAGGGATACAAAATGAACATTCAACAAATTTAATTTCTGAAGATTACCTCCCACAAATCGGAATATGAGATCTTAACTTTGCTGATGTAAATTGATAAAAAAGCCCTGTAAGATCAAGCTATATCTGCTGTAATCCTCCAGTAACCACAGCTGTACTAAGCAAAAAAATATACCCAAGTGAAAAGTGTGACAAAGAAAGAGAACTCCAGGACGAACTTATTTCAATTTGGGCCAAAGAGATACAAACATTGCCAGGACAATAATATCGGGGAAAAAAAAAACCATGGCAGAAACAAATAAATGTATGGGTGTCTGGAAAAACAGGCAGAGTTGCAGTGCTGTAAAATGGCATTTCTTTCACCAAGAATTTCTCATCCCCTTGGTTAGGCTACTATTAAACATTGCATTTGAATGATACTGGGTATGTTGTGTGGTTTCTTTTGTTTCTTTGTTTCTGGATGGAGACTTAGTTACCTAATATTGGAAAAAGGGGAAAGAAAAATAACGTGTTTCTACAGTAGATCATATCGACATATTGGGATTTCATCTTGCATAGCTGAATCATTTGTATCTGACAGGTAGAACTACATGGAAGATGTTAGACTTCACAGATAAATTAATTCTAAGAAATGTTTATAGACATAGAGAGCTGCACCCATTGACTTCTGCTCCAAGCTGAGGCAGAGTAACCACATTTTCAGAAAATGGCTTTCCTGATGCTGTAACTAAAGAGTTTTTGATGGAAGTCATTCACTTTTTATTGCTTGAAGAAGATAGTGCCAGCATGAAAAATTTCACTGTAATGTTCATGATGTTAATGAACATAAATCACGGGGTGATTTGGCCAACTGTAGTGGCTCTAGGACAGCTTTCGTTAGCTAAAGGGATCTGTTGTGCTTTTGGTATCATTTGGTTCAGAGGACAAAGAAACAGGAATCAACCTTCTCCCCTCACACTGTGCTGAAGAGCAGGTGCCTCTGATCTTAGCTGGAGTGGATGGGTGAGCAAACAGTGACAGCGGTGAGAGTGATGTTGTGTTGAATGGGGAAGGTGCTAAGCTGAGGAGCAAGGGTAGCAGGGACATGGGACAGAACAGAATGAAGGCAAGTTGTAACACGAGATTTAGGAACTGCCTTTGCTTTTGGGAGCTTTGAATTCATGGATTTCAGTCAGTTTTGACCAGAATGAGCTGAACTGCCTCTAGCACAGTCGTAGTCATCTACCTAAAAAGTGCCTAACTGAGCCATTGGATAATTGATGGGATAAAGATTTCACTGGACCTAATTCTATGGTTTACATTAATTAATAATGGAATTGTAATCATTGAGCTCATGTCTATCATGAACTCTTTGTTCATCAGTCTGTGGATCTTGAAGAGAAAATGGTTCAAAGGTAAGCCACTTCTTAAAAGGAATAATAGGTATGAGAAAAGAGAAGGAAGGGAGATTAGTGCTATTAAACCATGCTATATATAATTTGTATGGTTTCTCAATGACAAAAAATTATGCTTTTTTTCTGGTAGATTGGAGCTGCAGCAGGATGTTTGTAATGTTTCTATTTCCATTTCAGTTATGTCAACTACATTAGTACATATTTGCACACACACACACACACCCTGTTTTGTGCCACCATCCATTCCTTCATTGCGTCCATAATCACTTCTGTTCTACAAAACATTTGTGGCCTGAAAATAGTCAAACAAAGTTTTTGTGTAATTAAAACCTATGGCTAAGAGAATCAAGCTAAATATGAAGAAAGAGAGTGAAAGACCTNTTTCTCATCCCCTTGGTTAGGCTACTATTAAACATTGCATTTGAATGATACTGGGTATGTTGTGTGGTTTCTTTTGTTTCTTTGTTTCTGGATGGAGACTTAGTTACCTAATATTGGAAAAAGGGGAAAGAAAAATAACGTGTTTCTACAGTAGATCATATCGACATATTGGGATTTCATCTTGCATAGCTGAATCATTTGTATCTGACAGGTAGAACTACATGGAAGATGTTAGACTTCACAGATAAATTAATTCTAAGAAATGTTTATAGACATAGAGAGCTGCACCCATTGACTTCTGCTCCAAGCTGAGGCAGAGTAACCACATTTTCAGAAAATGGCTTTCCTGATGCTGTAACTAAAGAGTTTTTGATGGAAGTCATTCACTTTTTATTGCTTGAAGAAGATAGTGCCAGCATGAAAAATTTCACTGTAATGTTCATGATGTTAATGAACATAAATCACGGGGTGATTTGGCCAACTGTAGTGGCTCTAGGACAGCTTTCGTTAGCTAAAGGGATCTGTTGTGCTTTTGGTATCATTTGGTTCAGAGGACAAAGAAACAGGAATCAACCTTCTCCCCTCACACTGTGCTGAAGAGCAGGTGCCTCTGATCTTAGCTGGAGTGGATGGGTGAGCAAACAGTGACAGCGGTGAGAGTGATGTTGTGTTGAATGGGGAAGGTGCTAAGCTGAGGAGCAAGGGTAGCAGGGACATGGGACAGAACAGAATGAAGGCAAGTTGTAACACGAGATTTAGGAACTGCCTTTGCTTTTGGGAGCTTTGAATTCATGGATTTCAGTCAGTTTTGACCAGAATGAGCTGAACTGCCTCTAGCACAGTCGTAGTCATCTACCTAAAAAGTGCCTAACTGAGCCATTGGATAATTGATGGGATAAAGATTTCACTGGACCTAATTCTATGGTTTACATTAATTAATAATGGAATTGTAATCATTGAGCTCATGTCTATCATGAACTCTTTGTTCATCAGTCTGTGGATCTTGAAGAGAAAATGGTTCAAAGGTAAGCCACTTCTTAAAAGGAATAATAGGTATGAGAAAAGAGAAGGAAGGGAGATTAGTGCTATTAAACCATGCTATATATAATTTGTATGGTTTCTCAATGACAAAAAATTATGCTTTTTTTCTGGTAGATTGGAGCTGCAGCAGGATGTTTGTAATGTTTCTATTTCCATTTCAGTTATGTCAACTACATTAGTACATATTTGCACACACACACACACACCCTGTTTTGTGCCACCATCCATTCCTTCATTGCGTCCATAATCACTTCTGTTCTACAAAACATTTGTGGCCTGAAAATAGTCAAACAAAGTTTTTGTGTAATTAAAACCTATGGCTAAGAGAATCAAGCTAAATATGAAGAAAGAGAGTGAAAGACCTTTTACGGTCTACTAGCTAAACTACACTGTCCCTCCAGCATTCGGGTAAAATCAATGCACAAATCGACTCTTTTCTTATTTAATTTACTGGTGCATGTGGGGCTGCTACTGTGGTCACCGGCAGCTCTCCCAGGACTAAGTTCTCTAAATAAGTCCTGTAGAGGCAGAGAACCACCTCAGTATACGACAGTGTCAGGCCTGGTGCATGAACACAGACTAGAGGCAGGGAACAAGGACAGAAGGCAGAGGGAGGTAAATAAAGGGATGGTTCTGTTCTTTGTAAGAATATAAATATGAAGAAATGTCACCTTTCTCCATGACCGTTTTGATGTTAATCTCTTTCCTGAGACAGGAACATTCATCACTGCATAATGTTCTCCAAGTTGTGGACCTCACCTAACTCTTCCATTGCCTGAGCCTCATTAAACTCTTTTCATAAGTAGGTCTGTTCTGCATGCTGCAATGTCCTGAGGAGGACACTTCCAGCTGGCTTTGTGCTAATGTTGGAGTCCAGGCTGTGGGGTATGGAAGAGGGTTAAGATTTCATGCAAGTGAGGCTTGAACTGTGTCTTGAACTATGATAGGTCTGTGGGAGGATGTCCATTAACTTCAATGGACTTTGCATCATACAATGTGGAGCTAGAGATGAAAAATGGAAGACATTTTTTTGATGTAGGAGGTACTCTAACAAGTTGTACTAAAGGTGGTCGTCCCAAATAAGTTGAGCAGAAAGCCAAGTCAAAAGGCATAACTGAGTTTACCCAGATGCTAACGAGTGTGAGGTACGACAATGTATGGCAGACCGGCAATGGACCAAATGTCAGCATACCCAAAGCGATCAAAGATGTTTTTCCCTGATTAGAGGCAGGCTCCAGTATGGAACAGCCTGTCTTTTTGCATGTAGTCACAAGTCATTGCAAAGGTAATACTCACTTCTACCTGGCACACAAACACTTGAGAAGGTCCCCTTATTCCTGTATTAACTTCTTACATAACTGGACAGGGTAGGAGAGGGATTTTTTTTCCTAGAGAGAAGAGCAGAACATTTATCATATCTTCCCCTCCCTTTTCCCAGGCTCTCCACTCAGCCCAGAAGATTTCACCATCAGAGGATATCCTCTACAAGGAGAACTAGATATCAGAGTGTCACTAGGAGGTTTCTCTGTGTTGTGAAGAGTAGGGGAAGGAGGGAGAAAAGGTGAAGAGTAGGGGAAGGAGGGAGAAAAGGTGAAGAATAGATAAGAAAAATTATTCTCTTACAGGGTGGAGAGTTACCTTCTCAGAAAAAGAGAGAAGTGAGTAATATTCAGGAAATGTGACTGCAAGTGCCTCAGGTGCCTCCTGAGTTGGTGGGTTTTATTGAGTGCCAAGTTCCCTCTCTGGCTAGACAGTCAACTACAGGAAACTCTTGGCTAAGACAGTATTTCTGCTGGGCAGACAGAAATCAGCAATGCTGAGAGGATGATCCCACAGACTGGTAATGAAATGTCTTGCTAATGAGAGATGAGTTGGGCTAGGTACAAAGATCATTGCAAGGTGCTGCTGTATATGAGGACATCTGTCAAGTGTGCTTCACCTGCCAGAAACAAGCCATTTTAGTTGGATATGACTCAAACTTTTTCTGTCTCTACATGATATTTGTATGCTTTATGGAATAAACGCTTCTTGTTACCTTTGTTAGCATGTGTCATTGAATATATAATGTCCTGTCACTTTCACTAGTATCTTCTATTGACTATATTGCTGCTTGCAAAGCTCACATTGAGTTAGTATACCCAATTTATTTATACAATTCATTTTGCTTTATTTCCAGAGACATGCTGTGACCATACTGTGATGCAGATCCTGTGAGAGTGACTGTAATAAATAAACTCAGTTAACAATTATCCTCCAAATGCAGCTTCACTGACACAAATCAGTGGAGTATATTTCTTCACTTACATTTAAGAGCTGGTGGTCACATACCAGGTGTGGAGTTTGACCAATAGGGAGTACAGTCAATGTGTTTGTGAACAGAACTGGAGGGGCAGAAGGAAAAACACCTGCACAGCTTCACTAGCAATAATTTGGAGGCGAAAATTTGTTTTGTGGTGTGGGTATACTAATAAAAGCAATCTTTCTGAATGTCTGTATTTTTTCCTAAACTTTCTGGTGCATTGATAGACAGATAGATAGATAGGTAGATGAATAAATAATTTTTAATGAGACTTTTGTCTTATGATGCTTGTATTTGGAATCAAAAAACACCTTGTCCTTTGGCAAGAAAAGTAAACTGTTTTTTCCTTTTATTTTTGACTGGGTAACATTTCATTCTCTGTGCATTTTCTTTTGACTACCTTTGCAGTAAAACTGCTCTGTATACCAGCTGAGACAGTATCATTCTACTGTTGATGAAAACTGGCAAGTTCTCTGTAAACTGGAAGAAACTTCAAATTTCCAAGAGCAGAGTGCTGCAGAACCAAAGGAATCCTGCAATCACTGACATGCTCTCTCTCTAGTTTGAAATAACTCTGAGAATGCTTAAAAGTAGGTGCTCCAGACATGGGACAATCATGAAATGGATCCCAACTAACAGTAGATTTTACAGTGTAGATGTGAATGTTTGAGCCAGATGTCCAGATACCCTGATAAGAAACTGCAATCCCACCAGTATAGACAGTATTATTTAGGATGCATTTGTGACCAAATGAGTGAATGTACTTTGAGCTGAAATGAATCTCAATCAAACTCTACTGACCATATTGCCTAACTCATTGTTGATATGCTGTGGGCACACATATTCAGTCAAATATTCAGTCAACTGAATCACTGCCCTGATTTTGAAGTAAACAAAATTAAAGGAAGATAAAGCCTTACTATGCGGTCCTCATTATTATTATTCTTCAATAATCAGCATATTGGGGAGTTTTCCTTATTCTGTGACTTAAAAATCACTTTACACTATCCGCATTGGTCTTTGTAGTTCCTCTAGGCCTCATGGTGACAACATGGCATCAGTGAGAAGACAGCAGCTTTGACTGCAAAATTGCTCCAAAGCCCTGAAAAGCTAACAAACGACTTATCCACTGTCAATCTTGTCGCCTTGAGCTTTGAGCTCTGGCATGTTTAACTCCCACTATGCTGTTCTGTATTTGCAAAGATCTGCTAGGAGAATGACAACATCTTCACATGGGCAACGGCTGCCACCTGTGTGAGACACGCACCACTGTTTCAAAATGGATGAATGTCCTCTCCCCAGATGTGACTCCATTCATTAAGTTATGACACGTTAGGGTAAAAGACAAAAAGTAGAAGTAAGTCATATGAGAGTTGGGGGACCACCATACTAGGAGGAGTTTTATTCTGTTGGGACTTATTTGGGTGATAAACTTAGCCACTGAGAGCTGAGGCTGCTCCCCCACACTCTGACCCACACACCCAGCAAGCGGGTCATAGTCTGTCCATCTGCATCAGAGCGTTCAGTGTCCTGGTGCTAAAGGCTATGCTACACCCTCACAAACATGTGAGGTAGATCCTGGCCTTAATCAGGCTGGAAAGAGTGGACATTGAACACCAGTCAAACAAACCCCAAGCTCTGTCCCTTAAGCTTCTGTTAGCAGCCGTGCCATGGTTTGCTGATACTTGGGCTGCTGGCAGGAACAAAAAGACTGCTTCGCCACGGCACTCGTGCGCAGCAGGGCGAAGGGAGGGTAGGATTTCAACCTTCGCTCCAAGTTGCCTCGCTTTCCTGGGTTTATGTCAGGCCCTTAGCGTTATTTGAACATAGTTTTTGTGGTTTAATTTGCATAATTGATGAGATGGAAAATTATCTCGATGATTGATGGGGGTTCTGCATGCACCAGAGTTTGTCACAAAATATAATGCATCTGTAGGATGAGCCTTCTGCTCCTGCCATGCTATTTCCCAACAGAGCTATAAAACTCTAACTTAACCCCGCAGCTTTTTAGGTTTCTTTTGTTTTTAATCTTTTACAATAGAATGTGCAACATAGTAAACAAACACAAAGACACAGTATCAACTAAAGTTGCCATCTTTCTTCATTGTACTCCAAGGACATGGAGGAGTAAAAGGAAAAAAAATGGTATCGCACTTGTAGAATTGATCCAAGACTTTCTTACACAGGTGTTCTCACTCTCAGTAGGCTTGCACTATGTATCTGTATCTATATATTTCCTCCTACTTTGGATATGTTATATCTCTTTCAGACATTTGCATTAATAAATTCTTTTTTCATTTGCAATGAAAATGCAATTCGTTGCCAGAGTGTATACCACAATTCATGTGATGAGTGGAGTTTATTTTGATAAAGGTGAGCAAGGCGTGGTGGTGGAGTTGCTCTTTATGTCAGAGAGCAACTGGAATGTATCAAGCTCTGCCTAGGGGTGGATGAAGAACGAGTGGAGAGCCTGTGGGTAAGAATTAGAGGGCAGGCCAATACAGGTGACACTGTTGTGGGTGTTTACTATAGGCCACCTGATCAGGAAGAGGAACTTGACGAGGCCTTCTACAGACAGCTGGAAGTTGCCTCACAGTCACAGGCCCTGGTGCTCATGGGGGACTTCAACCACCCTGATATTTGCTGGAAAA
>VZSC01010469.1:0-48691 GCA_013398225.1 Steatornis caripensis | reverse complement strand
ATTCTATGATTCTATGATTGCGTGTTATATAGATCCTTTTATAACCAAAAGATGATGCCAATTGCAAACGTACTCTTTAGTAATTAACAGTGTTTCTTCCCAGGGGAAGCCTGACTTGGTCCTTTCTTGTTCAGCAAAGCATTGAGACAAGGGTGACTTGAAACCTGTCTTAAAGTTGCATGTGAAGCATGTGTTGAAGTTCTCTGTGGAGCATAGATGGTCTTAGGGACACAGGCAACTTCTTTGCTGAACAATGAATTGGGAGAGACGGTCTCCCCTGTCCTATCTGTAAATTAGCAGCCAGGCACAGCAGGTAGTTATGCCTGAATTATACACGACAGTTATACAGTGGATGGATGTGCTTTGTGTGGTGTGCCCTGGTAATTGTCTCAGCTATCAGGATGAGGTAGCTGATGAGCTTCTACCTATACTAAATGATGGACCAGTCCCTCTGGGCAGTCTGAGATGGCCGTTTGAGACTGGCCCTAACACCCCAGAGAACAGTCCTTTGGGGAATGGAGAAGGCGAGGCACCTTTGAGTCCTACAAGGGCTATATTCAGGGAGGATTTTTATGAGGAAAGAAAGGAAAGAAGGAGGTGAGAAGAAAGTTTTCTTGATCCTCAAATTGATCATACCCAGAGACAATGAACAACATTTCTAGGGAACTTTCAAATTATTTCAGCAAACTAAAAGCATAGGCTAAGCCTAGGATTACCACAGTACTTGAAGGACAGCTTTGCTGTGTCAGGTGAGTTTTCTAAACAACTCTAGTTTTGATATAAGCAGGACACAAGTACACTAATGTCAGATGAACAACACTGGCACTCCTCCAACCACTTAAGAGAACGTACCAGAATAAAGGATCACCTCAGGACCTCTTTACTGTGACAACTCATTGCACTGAACAAAAATTTGCTTCAACAGGAATTTGTTCTCTGAGCTACAAATAGATTTGTCCAAAATTTGAATAGGCCTAATCTGCTTTTCTCAATGATTTAATTTCATACACTTTAGTTTACATTTACAAGAGGATAAAAACATGTGTGCAGCATTAATCCTGTATGTGGTACTATGAACATCTTCCATTGTGTAGCATATGTCATTAATGTTTTCTGGAGGAAAAGGACATCAAGAAAGGAAAAAAATGGAGAACTGGGGGAAGGCATTGACAATATTGTGTCTATGCCCCTAGAAAATGACTCTGAACCTGAAAATATACAGCTTCTGAGCACTGAGGTAGAAAAATCATACGGTGACAGCCATGGTTCCTTTCCAACAAGGAAACTTTCTACCAAGGAAAATCAAAGACATCTTGCCGTCCCTGGTCCACGCATGATGCTGCTCCGGTTTGAAGTGACAAAGAGTTGATTAGTTATGATCAGCTGCTACAACTGAGGCGATACAGAACTCCAATCAATTCCCCGGCAATCAATTTGTTACACTGAGCTGTCTTTCCCTCCATCTGCAGCATCCTGACATCCATCAGGGTCCGCTTCTTCTGCCTGCAAGTCCTGGTGAGCATCTGAAGATAGCTCAGTGGGCTGAAATGGAGATCACTTGCTTGGAGTGCTATTGGGCAGATAGGCTGGCGGCATTAACCCTCTGGAGCTGAGCAGCTCAGCTGCACACTTCAAGTTTCCACTGAGATATTATATTTGACATTCAATTTGAAACCCTAAACTCCTTTAATGCAATATCTCAGCACAATGATAGTAATAAGGCAGTACCACTTGCTTTCGATTTAACTACCAAAGGCAAAGTGGAGAGGGAGAGAAAACAGCCCCAATTATGTTAACCCCTTCGCTACTAGCTCAGTAGGTGTCTTGCTTTATAGGTGCAAACTTCTGTGTTAAAATAAACTGTGCAGAAAGACTGTCAGCTAGCAGCTAAATTGCTTTGTTTTGTTGTGTTTGGCTCCCGCAAAGCATCAAAGGCTGCCACTTTGCTCTGAAAATTTCAGTGAAACTGCATGGATGTGGTACCGGCTCCTGGCAGAGCTATCACCTTGCATCTTTGGAGGAGACAAACAGTTAAAATCCTACCTTTCTAAATGCAGGGCCATGGTGTGCTCTCACCAAGTTGCCTCTGATGCTTCAGAAATCTACCCCCATGGTTTTGTCATCACCCCACATCAATTGAGATGGTAACAGTGGTTTAAAGTATTCTGAGGTCTTCTCCATCCAGAGGAGTGGGTGGAAACCAGTGCACCAGCTCTCAATATCTTTATTTTGCTAATGGGGAAACCTGTCAAAACTGAGGTCCAGTTGTGATGGGAAATGGAAAATTTGTTCACTGTTCAAGCTGAAATACTTGGGTTCACCTCTAGGGTTTCCCAAGGCTCGGGCCTGGGGCTGTCTGTTCTGGAGAACTTTGAAACGCCATTTCTAGCCCAAATTTGCCTCTAACCCTAAGGCGCTCAGATTTTTTGCCAACTTTCCAGGCTGAGAAAATACAGAGTCTGACTGTGTTAAAACTAGTTTTGCTCAGCTCTCCTACTGACGTTCATCATCAGAATCAGCAGCTCTGAGCCAGTGTGAGTCAAAGCAGGGATCAGGGTGGGAGGAAGGGGACATAGACCTAGTGAATCAAGTCTAAACATAGTTAATAATCCTACTATGCATAGGCTTGTAAAGGTAAGGGGGTTTTGTCCTTCTAGTAACTTCATTTCTTTCTCCTCCAATCTTTCATCTTTTTTTTTCCCCATGTATCAAGCAGTGCTTTATACACTATCTCTTTGACCACGTTTCTAGACATATGACCTATACCGTAGACGATGGTATAAAACTTCCCCAGCTGCGTCTCCCCAGCTTGTCCTCAGACACCAAGTGAATGTCAGAGATCTAGACTCAAACTATTTAAAAGCATTTAGCCAGCTTTACATGGCAACTCTTCGGTCAAACTTTCCCTGCTTTAGGAAAGGACATGTCGCCCCTCTTGGCAAATCAATTATTCAGACGCTGTGATAGTCCGAGGCATCATATCAGTAATAAAGTAGTGAATTATTAATCACGGCTTGTGCCGTTTCGATTAGATTTGGGAAATTCAGGATTAAATTTCTGGCACCCTGTGTCTCGGATTGAGCTCAGCCCAGCTGGCCTGACAGGCATGAGCTGGCTTTGTACTTCAGAGGAGGCTGGTGGATAAAAATTACTTGAAAACCCTCAGAACTTCAATTATTATTATTAGTATTTTGGAAGGAACTCGAATGACTGAAAATAGATTTCCAATCTGCAGGGCAGTTTTACTTTCACACTAAACTTGTGCTGTAAGAGCTGTCTTTTTTTTTCCAGTTTCTCTGAGCAAATCTGCTTGCTGCAAGAAAGACTAACTCAGCTTGAAAGACGCGGCAGTCTGTGAGTCTGTGTGTCTGTGTACAGTATTTACACTTTTCATATTTTATCTGGGCTCTGAGAACACTCTGGGAGACTGAAATCATATTAATTAGAAGAACAGGACCAGCACTCCTGCGGCTCTGGCACTGTCTGCTGAGGGAGGGAGAGCCTTAATGCAGGAAGCATGAGCCTTGGCATCGAGGAGACTTTGCTTGCAGCCTGCTTAGGGCCAGTGTAAAAGGGTTTTGGCTTTATCATCTGCCCTGTCCTCAGCAGATGGCCATCCCCTACAGTGCCCTGCCACATAAATTCACCCTGGCTTCACTCAACTGATAATGTTTAGCTCTTGCCTGTGCTTGGTGAATGCTGCTGAGAGCCTGATCTGAAGTTCTGGTGAGCGCTCCCTTCTGCTGGAGAAGGGCTTTTTGCAAGCATGTCTGCTACAGCCACAGGAGGAAAAACAGGAATGGGAAAGGCAGGTGGGAGAGGGAAGGCTGTTGGGAGCACATGGGGAGTGCCAGCTCCTTGACCTGTGGCTGGGGGACATGTAGAGATATGCTGGGAGGCAATACTGGGACATCAAGGTTGAAGTGGTTCATCTGAGCGTGGCATGGGGCAATGCTGTGTGTGGGAGCATGCAGGGTGTAGGGCATGTGAGCTAAGACAGACCCTGGACCAAAAGCCACCTGGGAGAACCAGGGGGGGATGTTCTTGGGTGCCCCCAACCAGAGCAGAAAATATGCCACAGAGCTGTGAAGAAAGAGTATTTCCTCTCTGGTGACTTTCATCCATGGATGAAATTTAATTTTTCCTTGTTGCCTAAAGGCATAGCAGATTTGCAGAAGTTAGTAACTTCTTCAGCAGTTAGGCTGGGAAGTTAAGTAACTTTGTCCAGGCCTTAAGGAAATCAAAAGAAAAACCCAGGTGACCTGACCCTATGCTCACATCCTTGTCAATGCGAACTGATAGCACAGGTCTGAAATGCAGCCTGCCGGGTTTCTCTCTGTGAAGTTGGCCTTTTGCTAGACATCCAACCGAGGGAACAGCTTTTGCCACAAATGTAGTCCAATTCAAACCCTGAACAGGACTCAAAAGTGACCGAGTTGAAAACCCTTGACATGAAGGAAATAACATTTCACTCGGTGCAGTTTTAATTTCATCCCTCTGCCCTGGAGTCAGAGGTTTCTGAGCAGAACAGGGACTGTGGAGTGCATGTACATCGTGGGGAGGAAAGTGTGCGGGGAGATGCTGTGTGTAGCTAGTTTCTTACTCTTAGAAGCCTTCATGACTTTGGGGGAAAGGAAAAGCAAAAAGAAAAAAGGTTTTAAAAGAATTTTTATGAAAGAGGAGCTGAAAAAGACATCAAAACAGATCAAAGAAACTCATGGAAGTGGGAAAAAAACCAGAGAGAGGGAAAAAAAAAAAAAGAAGAAGGAAAAGCTCCTGCAGTAACATTGGACGAAAATTAAGCTTCTCAGATCTGTTTAAAAGATATTCTGTTTGATCTTTTATATCTTCTGCTGTGATTATCCACGTTCCTTTTGATGTTGCTGAGCCCTATAGAACTGATATGTAAAAATACACATACATATGTATTAATATAGTGGGTACACATGCACATGCATGGACCCTCTCACGCTGTCCTTGCTGCCTGTGAATGGGAGATGTGGAGCCAATGGAGATGAGGCCCATGAAGCAGCACGTTCCAGTGCTCTGCCCCTGTGTTGTGCCTCCCATGCTGTGACGTCCCTGGGGAAAGAAAAGCCTCCCTGCTTCTTTCCCTGGCAGGAACCACTACGAAAACCTGTGCTCTGAGATGCACAGATTAAGAGCGGCGTTGGCCAGCATTTTGAGTTAGGAAGCTGTCATTGTTCGGTGGCACACCATGTCCTAGTCTGTGCACCTCCCAAGCCTTTGGGAAGTCATAGACTGACAAAAATGATGATGTATGTAATTGGAAAAACGCCTCTCAGAGGCTGTACAAAAAGACACCCACAGCCAAAAGGGGTAAAAGACATCCACTCCTGGGGATCCCGGAGCAGTTTGTGCTACCCCACAGTCTCCAGCAGAGATGTCCACCTTTGGCCCCTCCTGCCTCCCCACTGCCCTCCCCTGCCTTCCCGCTAAGGCCAGCTCCACACTCCTCAGCACAATAAGATGAACTGTTTTTTTTTCTGCCATCCCGTTAAGGTAAGGGAGCGGGGCCAGCACTGGGATGGCTCACTAGATGCTATTGGGAGGATAGGGAAGGATTTTGCACAAAACAGCAGAGACAACGCCAGCATGCCAAGCCAGCTGCTGTTGCTGGGGAGAGAGGAGGGAGGTGGAAGGATACTGCATTAAAATCCCCTTCTTGGCCAAGCAACAAGCCTACTTTGCCTCAGTGCCACCACCTGCAAAGCAGTTCTCATGCTGCTGTAAAACATGGCCACTTTGGAGGCAGCAGGACCCAACCCCGTGTGCCTACAGTAAGCTCTGTGTTCCCCCGAGCGCAGGCTGTGCAGCGCCGGCCTCTGGTCCCCACTGCCACGGTGCCCACACACTTCCAAACCTTTAATCTGCTTACTCTCAGGAGGCCCTGGGAGGCAGGCAGAGTGGCGTTAATCTCATTTTACAGCAGGAAACACAAGTGATTTCCATACAAATACCGAACAAGTTGGCAGTAGAGGTGGGACCCAAACTGCATCTGCTTAGGTTCTTGCTCTGGGCAGGAGGGCTGCTCTCTGCCTCCCATCTCCATCTCTGCGTGCTTAGCCTTGCACTGTCCCATGCCATCTCATGCAAGGAAAACTCTGTCCTCACTGTCCCCCTCCTCAGGCAGCAGCAATTTCCACACCGCCTCCCTCAGCCCCTGATCCGCCAGTGAGGATGAGCATCACGAAGTGCTCCAGCTGAATTTGGGCTCAAATGCTTGCTTCCCTGCAATTTTAATACACTAACATGCCTCTAATTGTTATAAATGTTTGGAGAGGAGTGTAGGCAGCTGGGAGCAGTATTTTGGATTTTCTTAGCTGGGGCTGGTACACTTGGTTGTTTCAGCCCCTGGGCGCTGGCAGTCTGATCCCACCTCGCTAGCTGCAGTACTGCTTATTTATTGTCATTTCTCCTTTCTCTGGTCTCTCTTCCACACTCATTCGGATGTTTCCCAAGCAGTTCTGTCTACTGCCACTCCCCTCTTAATGCTCCCAATTTAAGGAAAAAAAAAGGAAAATACACAGCAAAATTATTTTAGTTTTACAGACAGCAGTAAAATGATCAAAGGCTTATTTGTAGCTAACAGCGGACATACACCATTCATTGAACTAAGATGGTGGGGGCGAAACATTTTCTTCATCTCCCTACAAATGTGTTCCTTTTAAAAAAAATCAATGGAAGCAGATTTTTTAATTAAAGCAGATGCTGATCCTTCCTGCCCCTGATACTGCTACATGTTTTGCTGTTGTTGCGGCTGTTGTTATCTAATCTGAGCCTTTATTTATTTATTTATTAGCCCCTGACAATAGGAGATTGTAGCTCTGATTTCCTTGCTAGGCTTCGGGGAACAGAAGGGAGGTGAGTCTGTTGGAGGAAAATGTTTTTGTTTTGTCTCCCATCTCTTTGCTACCCAGGTGAGGGTCAAACACGCCCTTGCTTGGGCTTTCCCCTCCTCCAGCTCTGGCAATGGATACAAAGGCTAAGCCTTGCTGTCTCCTTCTCTCCGTCCTTTTTACAGATGCAAATCCCCTCCGCTCAAGCTCAAGAGTGTCTGCGGGAATAAAATGCACTCTGTGGAAATGCCGGCATTTGAAAGTGTTATGGGGATGTGGAATTCAACTGCTGAATGGCTGGCTTTTCTTAGCTTTTTTTTTAATAGCCCCCCTTCTCTTTTTTTCAGAAGAAAACACCAATTTATGGCTCCAATAAAATGATCAAGAAAGCCAACTCCTAAAGTATTTGCCTTTCTTCCTCGCCCAGCATGCTTGAATCTCCAGTTTCCTTCCTCTCTCCTTCAAACCCTCCCTCAATGGCTCCCATTACACATGAGATCAAAGGGTTCCCAGTATGGCTTTCATAATGAATGTCCAAGATAACCATGCTTGCTCCAAAAGTGCCGCAGCTGGACCTAGTACTGGACTTTGTGGGGCTGGGCAGGACAGAGCACAAGGTCCATCTCCTCTCCCTCACTGGTGCTCTGCTTGATGTTTACAAGGGTCCCTGAACTTTTGCTCTTCAAATTCAGGCAAGCACCTAGAGGTGGAGGTTCATTTGCTGAAAATGACTGGCAGTACCCAGGTGTCTCAATCATCCTAAAATCTAAAGCAGAGAGATGAAGCCTCAGAGAGTCTAAATCAAGCATAAGTTCACCCTCCATCTCAAGAGCTCTTGCTATGAGCTATGATCATGCCATAATGGAGGGAGATGTTCTAGGCTTGGGCTGTCCTCTGCTGTAGGCCCTTCCTGAAGGCCATATTTCAGTCCCCACAGATGTCTTTTGCCTATGGGACTCTGTCCCTGCGTTCATGGGTTATGCCTAGACATAACCTAAGGGGCTCTCTTGACTCTCCAGGCGCAAAGGTGACCTGCATCAGCCAAAAATTTGGCCAGAGTATTTGTCTTTATGTGTGTCAATAGTACATAAGATCAGTGCTGCAGGGCCTCGGGAGAAATTTGTCTTTTCTGTCCCCCACCATGCTGTTGGCCAGGTGCTGCCAAGAAGGAGGGCTTACACGCACCAAGCACAGGCCGCTGCTGGAGGCACGGTACCTGACTGAATGGATCGCTGGTCCCATCTGCTACTACAAACTATAACTTTGTATGCAGAAGGAGACTGGTAGTTAAAACTGCCCAGAGAGTGCTTTTTCTTTTCATCTTCTATGTATTCATCCAGCATCCATGTATCTGTTTGAGCCTGACTTCCCAGGCTCTACACACCCCTGACCTTCACTGATCTTAAAGGCTGCCCTGGGCATGCAGCTCTTCCCCAGATCTGTGGGTAGGTGCTGGCAGCCGTACACATGGATAGAGAGACAGGTCTGAATACCTAACTGTTTACTTCACTGGCCAAAATGCATATCAACAAAATAATTTAAAAAAATTATTTTCCGATAATTTGGAAGAGTGACTCTCCTGACCCAAAATGGAACTTTTTCCATTTTGTTATGTTTTTTTCCTTTTCATTAAAAGCAAGTAGATTAACAAAGAAAATTGAGAAAAAGGAAAAGAAAAAGCATTGTTTAAAAAATGCCTCATCAGCAAAATAGAAGTTTCACATTTTCACCCAAGTGACTTGATCATGATATCTTATTATTTCATAGGAACATGTATCTATTTCCATTCAATGCTTAATTACCTTTTTTTTCCCAATGAATAAAACAGTTGACCAAAATTCTCCCTCACTTGTAATCAGGAATAACATCTTCCATTACGTCTACAAAGAAAATTAAATGTCAACTTCAAGAATCTGCAGATTTAGAGATTTGCTTTTGGAAGGGTGGGTTCCATTTGGACAAACTTACATGTTTACAACAAGGCATGCCTCCATCTGAGATAATCACCCTCAGCTTTCTTCTGTAGTCAACAAGAAGGCGGTCTGCAGAGTCAAGGGCACAACTCCCATCCGAAGATAGATGCCTACTTTCAGCCAAACCACACTTCCCCTAAAAAAACCACTTTTCTCTCTGCATTCTGTATCGCCAGTCTTGACTGACTTGCTCGGATGGAAGAATCTATATTTTAATTAAGATGTCTTAAATGTGGGTAAATTTAGGGAATATTAAACTTGCCCAACTAGTTTAAAAGTGAATTCCTTCTTTAAAGCTGTTCAGGTCACTAACGTGATTATGCAGAACCTAACAGGGCTATGGTTTCCCTAAAGCTGGCTGTGCAACAGCACAGGGACATAAATGCTTCTAGTTTCAGATCAAATGCCTATGGCCAGAGGCACCAAATATGCACAACAGTGCACAATTTGTTATTTGCAAGTGCAAATATTCACTCTGTAGAGGAAACACTATTAGCTGTATCCCTTCTCTACTGAAACCTTCTTTTTCTTACTATTATCAAGACCTTAAAGTGCATAGAAAAATAAGAAGTGAGATATAAACAGCTTCCCTTCCCCCACCACCCACACTTACATAAGCACACACATTCAAAAGAGGTAAATTATATATATGTTTCTGCAAAAGATAAAATCCACTTAAAAACGCAATTTGTAACCCCATTCCAGCTTTTGCCTTTATCAGGTGGCAAGTAAAGACTTTCACACCAGTGGAGTGTAAATTTTGTTAATAAATTCTGCTACAGTATCTTTGAAAATGTGAGCCAATAAAATGTTACACCTGGAGATTAAATTATATCCAGCCTCAGTAGAACAGCAGTGACATCTCTTTGGTGGACCTAGGTTAGGGTAAGGGGTTTTGAAGCATCAATCTGTACCTTTCGAAGCAGAGCTGAAGAAGGGCACTTCAGTCACAGTACCTTGGGATAGATGTATCTTTCAGCACAGCCCCTTATAACTATCCATGTTTGGGTGTTTTGGGAGCATCTGCCTCGCTCTATGCTTCTTTTCTCAACTGTGCGGTATCAATTGATGGTGTAACAACGTTTTTGAGTGATAGCTCAGCAATGGAGAAAATCCAGACTCCCTCTCTCTCTTTCTCTGTTAGTGGAAGGGAAAACGTCCTATCCTCAGCATTAATTAAACCCTGTGAAACCTGATCCTGCTACAGAAGACCTGTGTGTATATTCAGACTCTCTTGACAAGACATTGAATTCTCTGATTGGCATTTACTAGGTTAATAAATAAGAGGATCAACGCAGCACTACTGCAGAGAGGTCAAGCAATATCTTTGGTCTGTCTGTGAAACACATGGGCCAAGTCATCTGCACTTGAAAACCACCAAAACTGTACCGAAGCTTACTGATGCACACCATGAAAAGATGAGCTTCTGTAAAGGATTTGCAGCTGAGAGAAAGTGTGAGCCAGGGAGTGACTACTGTTGAAGTAACCAGAGGGACCTTCTGCCTGGGGACCAGAAGGCTATGGCTTATGCCTTGCTTTGGAAAACATGGACTGATCCCTATGACTCCTAACTCCATTTTGTTCTCTGCACCTTTTACTTTATTTGTTCTGCCTTCCCGTGACAGTGTTTACCATGCACTGGATGGGGTACAATGCTAAATGCCTAAACCTGCTTTCAAGTCAGACTTTTAGAGACTTTACCCTCAAACTGCCAGTTCTTGGCCTGTGCCCATGGTTCTGCCTAAAGATCTTCTTTTGCTTGTGTGGATTTTGCAGGGATGAGGATGGAGGTCTCAGAGCAACTGAAAGAAGGACTACCTATATGATTATTTAGGTTACCTCTGTGGTAAATTGGGACAGAAAATGGGCTGAGACAACGTCCCATGATTGTCAAAGTCTGTTGTTGTTAGAACAGTGTTGGCGACCACTCTTCTGAACCTCATCCAGGTATGGTTTTGGAGATAGTGCAGACCTGAAACTGTTCCCAATCTGCAAATGGATGTGGGCACCCTTTTTTGTGATGAAGGAGAGCTTAACACTGTGTGAACACACAACCATTTGTCCTTATGTACAGGGAATGCATCTCCAGTGATACGGATGTACTTCTTGCCTGTGTTGATATATATTAGCTGGGGACTAAAACTTTCTCTGTTGTATGGACGCACTACCCACACTAAAAACTCCCTAAATGGAGAAGACATACCTTAGCACACTCATTATATTTTGCCTGATTTTTATATATTTTTACTAAAGATCTACTGTTGGCCACTGCTTGAGAAAGGGTACTGGATTACACTTCTCTTTGATGAGAGGCACTACAACAACATCTGCATCCTAAAATGTCTTTGTTGCCTTTAAGAAAAAAGCATTACTGAGTTATTTCTTCTAACTCTCCCATCCCCATGTATACATTCCCACTTAATCAGCCCATTCTAACCACTGCATTCCTCCCCCTTGAAAATCAAGGGTGACTTTCAGCTCCCAGCATGACTGGAAAAAAAAGTCTGGCAGAGAATAAAGCAAAGAGTTGCTTTCCCCTTCCAGAATATGTGTGGGAAGATGAGATTGGCACAAGTTATTGGCCAAAATATCACTTGTGAGTGGCAAAGCTCTTCCTAGGACAGTCTCTTTCACATCCCACTTACAATAACAACAATAGCCTTGGTATCATTTTAAAAAAGAGAGCAGAGAAGGTGTGTGGGTGGGAAGGGCAGGAATTACAGCCCTTATACTAATCAGATAGAAAAGCTCTGTCTCCCACAATTCTTTCATTAGCTGGCAAGACAGGTGCCCTCCGACCTCCAGCATCACTTACTTCCTTGGTAACAACCACTGCTGGCAGATGATCCCTCTTGTAGACTTCATCCATATTCAAAGAGTTGTCACATCCAACTGATGCTAAGAAGCTAATCAAGTGGAATTTTCTTTTCCTTTCATTTTGCTTTTTGTTCCCCATTTTACTCCTTCTCTCGTGCTAGAAAGATAGTTGCCCACCATGCAGCCAAATTCTTTTGAACCCTGGGAATGGGCCAGATCCATGGGGAAAGGGAAACAATCCCTTTTCTGTTCACACATGAAGTCTCTGATGATTTTTCTCTTTTTACATGTCAAACGTACGACTGTTTTGCATTCCTATTAACAGCATTTAAGAACGACCAAGCACAACCAGGGGCTTGACTAAGACAGCTGTCACACCACACTTGCAGTTTCAGGGCAGGTTGAAAATTTCTCGTCAAAACTTTTTTGATATAGGAAATTAAATTTGCAGTGCTGTCTGGGTTTTGGAAGGACATGGCCTTATTAAAGTAGTTGATTTTACAACAGATAGAAGATGAGAGGAATTTAGTAAAAATTACATTTTCTACAGAGAAGGTAATATTTCCACTGATCTTCTCATTTTATTTGCTTTTTTCCCCACGTTAAGCCCATCAGTTATACTGTGCTTCCTTCCTGTGTTCAGAACCAGACTTGCCAACATGATTCTGAAGTATCTAGTAATAGCTTATATGAGAATATTTACGTGCATTTGATGCATTTTGCACAAAACCAGTTCCTAACAGATTTTATGGTCATTTCTTCTAACCACATGCAAAGACTGAAGTGAGGTAATTTCAAACATTGAAGATGAGAATGCTGGGTCTGAAACAGCAACTATGTAGGAAAATCTGACCCTTACATTCTTGATGAGAAAAAAGAACTAGAAGAATAATGTGGATGCCATTTCTGCGCACTTCTGTTCTGAGATTTATAGATTTTTGATCATTTGAATATTCACGTAGGGGAATATCTGAGGCCACTGAGTTCAGATATACAGTGAATCTTCATTCACAACTGTATGTCAATGGCTGTCAGTCAAACATGAAGAAAAGGGAATCAAAGTCAGGAATTTCTGCTCCAGAAAACACGAGCTTTATTCCAGTGAGAAACTCCAGAACACCTGAAAAATCTTGTTTCCAACTTTTGAAAATGATGTATCATTAGACAGAGAGGATTCCTAAAACTGGTCCTAGATTTTTCTGAAAAACATTTCTAAGCAACTGACCTGAAGATTCTCTAATAAAAAAGCATCATCTATAAACAATAGCCCTGATACAATGCCACTGATTTGTACAATTCAGAGGAAATGCTGACATTCTCCATTCAAACACTAGTCTCAATCTACTGAAAATGTTGTTTTAAATCCTGACGGCATCTGTTCCTCTTCCATGAGTTAATTCAAGGGGAATAAATGTGCAAAACAAAGGAAAGAAGGAAGGCAAAGGCACACTGGTACCAGACAAACACTGCTCCCACAAATCTCCCTTATTTTCGCTGCCAGGTTTCTTGTTAGAATGTGCAATGCATAATTTACTCCTCATGTCTTTCCTTTCATCATCCTGTGAGTACAGATTCTTCCATAGGCATCCTTGGTGTTACTGCCGTTCCTGTCACTGGTGCAAACTGAAGCTGGCTGGTGGGTTTACTTGTAGGAATGTGCACTCTGCAGGATTGCTGCTGCAAATTCTTAGCAGCCTCTGTCTTCATGACACTAGTTTTGGACCTCCCTCTCACTCTCTCTTGTCTAGCAACGTCTTGTCTCATGGAGACTGTGGATCTAAGTTCATTAAAATGGAATTTGGTGGGTTATTGCACAAAATTACCTCTATTTACATCTGCTGCCTGTCACTTTCAATGCTCTATGCCTTTCATCACTTAATACTTCCACTACCTGTCCATGCCAACATTCAGTGGGCAGCAGTTGTAAACTCAAGTTAGCATTGCTTGCTGCATGCACTCCTTCCTATAGAAGCTGCCTTTAACGGGCTGTGTGAGCTGGTGTCTTGGCCAAGAATACTTGCTCATGGGTAAGACAGAGCTACAGCTGTGCTGATATCCAGAAATGCCAAGAATATCCATAAATGATTTTCCTAGGCCGAATTATGGTTCCTACACTGTAATTAAGTCTTTGGCTACTGCAAAATGTCATTGTTGAGATTAGCTGGGAAGAAAAGAAAACCGAAAGTGAGCTTTTGGCTGGAGCGAGCACTGAACCCGAATCTTTCATATCTCAGCTGGGCTGGGCTGCAATATTTCAGCTAAAAGAGAAGTTTTGAATTTTTGCTTGTGGAAGGCAACTTAGAAGTGGGTGAATGAGTGACCGCATAGCAAAACTGATGCCTGTGAGACATGCCTGGAGATGCATGTGAGACCCTAGTGCCTTGAGTTAAAAGACCATACCTGGTTCATGGTTAGCACATACCAGACTCTGTTGTCTAGTGGCTGAGGCACAGCTTACAGAGCAGTGTGTTACTTGAACCTAGTATACACTCCTGGTTGCCCAGCCCTGCCCCAGGTCCTAGAAAATCTTGAACACCAACACGTTTTCCTGTTTAACATGCCACGTCCATCACCTTCACCTCTGTTTACTTGTGCGAGCAGTTCAGCAGAGCTTTTGAAAGGGTGAAGAGCGGCAGAGTCCATTATTTCCACAGACCTCTGCAGGCCCTGGCTAATGTCCCACATCTGCAGAAGCTCAGACAACTACATCTTTCTTCTTCCATGCTGTTAACATCACACCCAAACACCTAACTGACTACCACAGCAAAGACAGAATGTCTGCCCCCAAGAAAATTTGGCACACACCAACATGGGACAGCTCACATCTGGATCAGAAACAATGGTTTTAAATTGCTCGCACTTTCTTCCTGCCCTGTCGTCAGTGAATTAACATGGCATAAAAGTGTCTGCCACCCTGATCTCTGACCACGAGTCTGTTAAAATTGCATTGGAAGTTAACAATGAGGATGGAAAATAAAGATCAAATGAATAATGCATAAACAAAGCACTTTAATTAGATATTGAAGAAAATAATATAAATATATTAAATAGCAAAATATCTTGAATTATAAATTAGATGTGGACATTTTTTTTTTTTTCCCATTGGGAGGAAAAACTGAAAGGATGTAAAGAGATACATAGTCTTTGATTGGCTGATGAGAATAAACTGTGGGGTTATTTATACTTCTTTGCTGTTCAAGCTTAGTGATTTCATGTGTTTTTGCAAGATAACGCTTAGGTCACGTGATTTCATCAACCAATCAAGCTGCCAGGCTCTTCGCTGACACTTGGTAATGAAGTGATACGGCAGGGTAGGACACAGTCACCTTATCTTTTTATAAATGCATTGAGTGGCATTTGGGATGCCTTCCTACCTTTCCGGTTCATTTGCATTACACAAGAACCCTCTAAATGTTAAAGCTTTCACTTGCAGCGAAAGTTTGACGCTTCCAATGGCATTCAAGGATATCTGTCTTGGAGTGGCATAAAAATAATGATGTGCAGTTGTGTGTGCGGGGACGGGGCTGCATACGTGCGCGTGCAACAGCCGGCTGAGAGGCTCCGGAGCTGTCTCTGGCACCAAAGCAACGTGTGGCGTCCATCTGAGTTGACAGGCCTACCCAACCTGAAATCATCTGAGTGCAGTTTCTGAAATCGTTTGAAAGTGGAGTGTCAGGAAGATGTTTGCATGGCGGCTGACATCTCCTCCCGGCGTGGTTTAATGACATCCCTCCCTTGTCATACCTCTCCTCTCACGCTTCACAAATAACAACAGTGGTGGAAGGACTTGGCAAGATGGAGTTGGGGGCAGGAATGGGAACGTGGGGAAGGGCTGGGAGGCAGGGAAGTGCAAATCGCTGGAGACAAGACCACTTGAAAAGGTTTGAATCAGCCTGAACATTCGTACCTGGGAGGGTTGTGGGTGTGTCTTGCTTTCTGCATCATTCTCCCGCCTTGTTAAACAAAGGATACGGATTTATCTGCTTTTGCCAATCAGCCCAAGCTAGAGCAGCAGGCAAGGATTAATTCCCTCTCGGTAGGGAGGCTCATCTAAAAGGTGCTAATTGTCTTTATGTAAGTTTTATGGTATGTTTGGTAGGTGCAAGGAGGCAGAGGGCAGGGAATATGCTGCTGCCTGCAAGAGTTTCCTCCTAGCCCCACTGGGCGTCTGGCTTTGTTGGGACTGGCAGCCGAGTCGCATCTGGAGAGAGACTGAAATAAACACCACAAAGAAAGAGCTGGGGGGACCAAAGTGCTTAACCGAGTTCAGGGGTTTGAACTCCTGATTTTTAAAAGTGACTCTGCCACTGTCCTGCTGGCAGCTTGGGAGAGGCACCTCATACTTCTGCTCCTCAGCTCCCCCTTCATAAAATTGGGAGGATAAGACAGTGCTAGGATTAAGGAACGAAGATTAATCCCAGAGCAGAACAAACACATCAAGATAACATGAAACATGTTACAACAGTGTCACACAGGCGAATATGGCTCTTTTAAAATGCCTCATCAGCACTACATACTTCCAATTAAATGCAATTATAACCAGGAAAAATGATCAATAGCTAACTGACAGAATTTACACTGATGTGATATTTCCCCCACTTCGAAAGAACGAAGCACTTCTTACAAGCATTTGCAAATTAGTGTTGCCCACTTGTCAGTCTGGGAAAAAGTTCAGTGCACGCAGGAAAAGTGCTGCCTCTGGATTTCTGGAGGGGGATACACCCAGCAGAACAGGCAACGTCACCTGCGAAGTCTGTGTGCTGCCAGGCAGAGGAAAGACTTGTTTCTGTCGGGTGTGAAGACAGAGAGAGAGACAAGGAGCTGGGGGAGCCAGGTTCGCTCCGTCCTGCATCTCTGGATGGCTGTCTCAGCTGTCTCCACAGCCGTAAGAGGCAGTTTAGGAACTGAAAGTCTTCACCTGCTGCTGAAAGAAACATGATTTTGTAGGTGCTCAGTGTCTGAGGATTTTAATGTGCGATAAAAAGATAATTTATAGTAATCATAACAATCACAGGTGAAACCTTGAGGCCTCTAACAGTCTTTTGTGGGGCAGAACAACCATATAAGCTGATGACAAGTTTGCTGTCTCAAGGACTGAGTAAATGACTGAACTGCAGTCCAAGGACTGTCTCAGTAATAATATGGCAAAGGAAATGCAAAGACCCTCCTTGCTTTAGCTAATACACCCAAGGAAGTGTTTTTGTACACTGAAATCTTGTCTTCTCTCTTCCCTCCATACACAGCAACCCTTAGGATGCAGTGAAATAAGAATGGATGGGATTTTTTTTTGCCTACTGTCTAAAACACAGATATGACTCTGCTTAATAGAAAACATAAAAGCTTGTTGGGCCAAATACGTCTCTGATGTAATGCATTTGAGCACAGTAGAAATCCATTTTAAGCATCGTGTCCAGCTGCGTAAGGGGCATCTGAGGCATGCATACAGCTACCCACTGCCCCTCGGCCACATCCACACCCCAGGTACATGGAGAAATCTCTCAAGCTCATTTTCAAACTCCTTTCTGGCAGAGGTGCACTGGGCAGGCTCAGTGAGGGTGGAGGGTGTCTCCCAGAGGACAGGAGCCTTCATTCCTGCCTTTGGTAGCAATGACTGACATCATAGTAGCCTCTCAGGCTTGCATGTGCTCTGCCAGCCCTCTGGGAGTGTATTTACAAATTAAATGAAAGAGACAACAGACACTTTCATATTACTTCACCAGGAACTGAATGACAAGGTCAAGGAAGAGGAAAGGAAGAAAAGAGCTTTGTCAAAACGAGTATGCATCTCAGTGGCTGGGATTATCTTAAATGGGCTCACACCTACAGCGCTGGGGGAGTCCCTGTTCAATGAGAAAGCCTGTCCTTTGGATAAGTTATTCAGCTAGCATCCTTTCTCTTGCTTCTCTTGGCTTTCCAGACAGAGGATAAAGGATCCCAGCGTGTTTTCCTTGCCCGAAAGGACTTAGTCCAACTGCCGTGCCATCATTTCCCAGCTCTGCACAACAGATTCCCCACTCCAAGGCTGTGTGTGGGCAGGTATACAACACATAGAGATTAACGCTTGTCCCAATCTACACACTGCTCTTCTACGTTTCAGAATTTGCAAGGAATGCATGGGCATACCAGTGAGCAGAGATGCAAATCAAAGTATCCTTTCTTCTCTTGGAGTAGCTGTCTGTGCTTCCTGCTGGTACAACATGTGTCCCATGAACACGCTGAGGGGGTGGCGGTGGTGGATACGGCACCTGGTTGCTTTGCTCTGCCATAAACATGGTTCAGGTTTGACAAGGTGTTTTTGAGAGCGGTGGGCAACTTGGAGAAGGCAGCTCAAGCTTGAATTTGCTAAGGGCTTAGATCAAAGACCGATGTAGTCAATGGAGTCTTTCCCCTACCCTCACTGGGCTTTAAAGGAATTTCCAAACTCTTTAGGTGAGATTCTCTGTGACTCATTTCACCCAGCACCAAATATCTGAAAATTTGGAGCAAATTCAAATGGAACCATGAAAGCTCTCTCTATTACCAGTGGAAAGATCTAGACTCCTCACTCAGGAGGGTGACTCCTACTCCAGATATGGAGGTACAACATAAACTGTATGCCAGAAATTTATTCAGGTTACTGCAGGAAAAATGAACAAACAAAAACATCAGCATGAGTCTAGCAGAAACGATACCAGCAGATACCAGATTATTCAGGTGAATCTTGAGACAAGCTCAACAGAGGCAGTGCTGAAAGTCTACTAAATTGTAAGTATTACTGTTAAGTGAAGAATGAAATATAAAGTAAGGTCTCTCAGCTGGAGAAACCTGTGAGTTTCTTGCATTTTATATGGCTTGGCTTCTTTGGATGTCTCCATGATCCCAGCTAATGTTTCCTCTGCTATTCACCACACAACAGCGATGGGAAGAGTTTAACTGTTATTGTCAAGGGACATTTAAGGTAAATACTGTGCAATTCCCCATACTTAACTAAGAGGCTGAGAAGGGCTAGCATGTCTACCTTAACCAATATCTAAGAGGGTACCTAATTCCATTAGAGATATTTAAGATGAAGTGCTTTAGAGATTTAAGTAGATAAGTATTGAGTGAATTTTGGTGGGATATGCACTCTCTCTTTCTTTCTGTTTTTGGTTTGTTTGGTTTCTTTTAATACAAAATCCACACAACCAAAGGGGAATTGTAAACAAGAAAAAAACATAAATTTTACAGATGAACCCAGGATGTGTATATTTAATCAGGATTATTTTTGAAATGCTTGTACCTGATTTTTAACAGTGTTGCATCCCCATCTATTTTCAAAGAAATCCCTGGAAACTGGCAGGTGTTTAACACACTCTGAACATTTGGTAATTTCTTTTGGCCCAAAACACAAATCGAGAAAAGAAGAAACTTCCTTTTGAACACTTTGTCTGAAAGGGCACTTATTCCTGAACATCATCCTTACACTTGTTTTACAAGTCTCTAATGACCCCAGAGTGGCCGGGATGTCTGTTCATGTTCAAACTGAAAGACAGCAAGAGAGACAGGGGCTGTGAAGGGCAGTAGGTAGTGAAGACAAGTTTTCAGTCTTTGAGCTCTTGAGCTTTTCTTCCTTGAGATGAAGGTGGGGAAGGGGCTATTCCCTGACATGGGAATGGCCCCGGCATAATAGAAGAGAACGGCTGCTCACAAGCTCTTCTGATGCAAGCAGGTCTATCGGGAGAGCTCCTCCTGCACAGAAGATCTGTGCTGGCACTAATGAATTTCTTAGCGATTGATTATGGAATCAAAGCTCGTCATTTGTCCTCAATGGGCCCCAATGTAATTTCTGCATGTGTTAAAGAAGCGACTCATCTTTGTTGATACAGATTAGGATTAAAACACACAAGGGGAGGTGGGAAAAAGGATGAAGCTCAAAGCTTCCACCTGTATCTTCTAATCTTTGGAGCTTAGTTTAATGAAAACGGAAAACATATGCAGGTGGCTGGTTCAGAAATACTTTGCCAGAACAGCAGCTGCTTAAAAGCTTCCAAATGTTCAAGATGTTTGTGAACTGGGATCTCTCTCTTCTCATCCTCCATCCTCCACACTCCTGCAAACCTCCTCTAAATACAAAAAATTGAAACAATGAATAGCAAGTGCATTCAGCTGAAGTTGTGTGCCTGGATTTTTCTCCCCTTGTCTCCTGCTATGCTATCAAATTTAGCGATATGAGAGAGCATGTTGAGCTGACACAGTCTGGGGTCTCCTCCTGTGCTGTCCATGTGTACCTCATGGAACTTTTTACATTTTAGAATGTGATTTAGAGGGGAAATTGAGCCAGTAGGAGTATATAACTCCAATGCTGAGGTTACAGCCCAAAGTATAAGAACTGCAGCACAACAGAACATCATAGAGCAGCGAGAAACTAAAAGTACAGGTCATAGAATCATAGAATCATAGAATGGTAGGGGTTGGAAGGGACCTCTAGAGATCATCTAGTCCAACCCCCCTGCTAAAGCAGGTTAGCCTAGAACAGGTTGCACAGGAATGCGTCCAGGCGGGTTTTGAGTATCTCCAGAGAAGGAGACTCCACAACCTCCCAGGGCAGCCTGTGCCAGGGCTCTGTTACCCTCACAGTAAAGAAGTTCCTCCTCATGTTCAGGTGGAACTTCCTGTGTTCCAGTTTGTGCCCATTGCCCCTTGTCCTGTCGCTGGGCACCACTGAGAAGAGTCTGACCCCGTCCTCTTGACATCCACCCTTTATTTGTAAGCATCCATCCTTTATTTGTAAGCACTGATCAGATCTCCTCTCAGCCTACTCTTTTCCAGGCTGAACAGACCCAGCTCTCTCAGCCTTTCCTCATAAGAGAGATGCTCCACTCCCCTAATCAACTTTGTGGCCCTCCGCTGGACTCTCTCCAGTAGTTCCCTGTCTCTCTTGAACTGGGGAGCCCAGAACTGGACACAGTACTCCAGATGCGGCCTCACCAGGGCAGAGTAGAGGGGGAGGATCACCTCCCTCGACCTGCTGGCCACACTCTTCTTAATGCACCCCAGGATGCCATTGGCCTTCCTGGCCGCAAGGGCACACTGCTGGCTCATGGTGAGCCTGTTGTCCACCAGCACTCCCAGGTCCTTCTCCGCAGAGCTGCTCTCCAGCAAGTCAACCCCCAGCCTGTACTGGCACATGGGGTTGTTCCTCCCCAGGTGCAAGACCCTACACTTGCCCTTGTTGAACTTCATCAGGTTCCTCTCCGCCCAACTCTCCAGCCTGTCCAGGTCACGCTGAATGGCAGCACAGCCTTCCGGTGAGTCATCTTTGTATCATCAGCAAACTTGCTGAGGGTACACTCTGTCCCTTCATCCAAGTCGTTGAGGAATACGTTGATCAGGATTGGACCCAGCACTGACCCCTGGGGAACACCGCTGGTCACAGGCCTCCAACTAGATTCTGCACCACTGATCACAGTTCATGTAGTGATGTTGTCTTCCCCCAATTCACCTGTACCCAGGGGAGACTGCAGTCAATCCTCTGCATGTGCATACAGAGACACAGCTTTTCCTGCACCCTCATTCATACCAGAGCTATCTATGTTTGGTTTTTGAACCAACCCTGCTTGTTGACAGGTGGAGTTTGGGAAGCACTGACCAAGGAGTCTTCTTTCTGCAGCCAGATCTGCTGTGCTCCAGGCACGTTGAGCCTTGCTGAGGGCTCAGTGAATCTGCTCCACATGACAGGCAGGGGAGCAATCCCTCCCACCTTTGTACCTTATTGTGTGAAGTATTGGATATTTCTTTTCTCTACCCCACCCCCAGCCCTGCCACCTGTGAAATTTCTAAAACTTTTTTCATTTATGAGGAAAATTAAATAAACAAATAAATAAACCCCCAGAACTCAAAGATTTCTTATTAAAGTTCTGAACATATGCTACTTAGGAAAAAAAAAATCTAAGTGAAATTGGCTGATAAAGTAAGAATCCCACAAAGGGCTGTTCTTCCAATCATCCAGTATTTCTCCTGTAATTTCCTCAGAGACTGTGGAATGATTTTCCAGATGTCTCTGTTCCTTCCAGGTGGCGTGTTCAACATGATTTGGAACAAGGCCAATCTTATGCTTCTTCCTATACAAGGGGGGTGATACTGGGCAAGGTACATATATGTACATACTTCTACATTTTTTGAAACATAAATAGCATGATTCTTTAAGTGTGCAAGTAAAACACACCTCAGAGAAAGGGTGGTTTTCTTCTGAGGCTGACAAAATTGCCCTGTCTGAGAAAGGTACTACCTTTTCTGATGAGCAAGAAAGCCAAGGGCAGTTTTTGCTATAGGAACATTTGTAAGGGGTTGGGAGGTGGCACAGTTTCCTACTGCTCTTTAATTTGACTCACATAAATCTTGTTTAGCCTTAAAGCTACTTGGGTTCCCTCCCAAATTCCATACTTCCTTGTTTGCCTGTTGAACATAGGCTGGCAGCAGAAATGTTTAATCATGGAGCTAGGGCTGCTGGGAATGAAGCTTCTTCTGGGGCAAGAAGCCTATGGCAAATGAAATAGCATCAGTAAGTTTGGGTCAGTATATTTGATCAGGCAAAAAACAATTGCATGATCTGCCTATATTCAGTATCTTGACATCTGGGGCAAGGAGATCTGTTGATATCTCTCCTGCAGGGCCTAATCCTGTGGTTGTATTTTTTGTACAGGGTGCACTGATGTTTACAGGAGCTGCAGGTGTACAGCTCCTAACAGGGACCTCCATCTGTCTCGGCATCTCCTTCACCTGCAAAAGAGCAGATGTAGCTATACACTTTTCAGCTTGCAAATTTAACTGCTTCTCTGTAAATGAGAACCCTCTTTATTTTTGGTACTGGCTCACAGCTCTGCTCTGCATTATCAGAGAGATTAAGCCAGTCAGTACCATCAATGGCCCCTGACTCTCTGTGATGGACAGATGCGGCAGTGTAAATGCCACGGTTGCATTTTAATACTTATGATTTTTAAATGACGAGGAGAATCCTTGCAGAGAGGAGAGGCAGAGCTGGGCTTTGGCTGTGGCAGAGAGCTGAGCACTGACCTTGAGCAGGGTTTTCGTTCTGCTTCCTCCCAGTGCTGGTGTCAGTGGGAGCAATAATGATCTGTTGGGTTTTAAGACGAAAGAGGAAGGGAAGGCATTTTCCCCACCTCCATATTGGCCCCTGTGATATACTTAAATATCTCCAGCATGGTGACATCACAAGCTAAGTGTAAGTGGTGGACCTGGGGTCTATGTTGCTTCAGCTCTACATTCGCTGTTGCAATTCCCTCAGCCCAGACTCCATGTACATGTTTTTGCCATTTTCACTCATGTTTTTTCAATTGAAGACCAGCCTTTTAACGTACAAGGTTTTTGAGTCTAAATGTTGTTGTAGAGACATTTCCCTTCGTCCAGAAAATAAGTGTGATTTTCAGAAAAAACCTTGTTAATCTTGTGCTGTAAAATCCCCCAATTTTAACTGGAAACCTGTATCACCAATGGAAAGCATAATACTCATCATCTATCTGTAATGCCCACCTAAGCTGTCTATCCAGAAATGTTCTGTAATGCAGTGAGTCTGCTGTCTTCTGTGAATATAAGAAATTTGCAAGGAAACTCAGGAACATTAAGAATGCAGTAAATTATTGAAATTAAAAAATGTTTCCCCTTTTCTGAATTGGGGTCAGAAGTGCAATATTTTTGCTAAACTGATCCTCTAAGAACTAAACTGAGGAACAAGAAGAAGCCCTTTCTCAGCTTAGGCTTACTGGGACTTTCCATCTCCATAATTATGTGAATATCAAAATGCTGTGCTGTGATTTTAACCTTTTACATTTTTTCCTTTTTTATAGTAACCTGTTCTTCCCTACAGCTTTGCCTGCATTTCACGTGTTTCTAGCACATTTTTAGTGCAAGAGCCTAGTGCTTTCTTCAACAACCAAAGCAAATTCAAACATAAAAATATATATTTAAATACTGAAACAAGAAATTAGCACAATTTCCATGAAGGTATCTCTTGACTTTGGGAGATGTACTGGAAACAACTTTTTGCATTGAACTGCTTTGGTTTTGACAACTACATTTTGCAATAAAATGTGGGATCGATCTTCTCCAACTGAGGATGTTTAAAAGTTAGATATCTAAGCTGGACATCGTAGGGTTCCTTTATTATTATTTTTGATATACAAACACTTCCTGAGGGCAATTCGTCTGAATTTTCTTACACACTTGTCTTTGGCTGAAATGAAATGACCTCTGAAGGTGCCTGTTCTCTATTGATTGACTAACCCTGGTTAGACATCTGGCTTTCAGGATACCTAAAACATGTAAGATGAACCCTGCCGCAACTGGATTGGCAGAAAATGCCACCAAATCTTGCTATTAGCATATATACGTTTATCTCTATGTCAGATCCCCTGGTATCTGCTGACTCGGGGATGTTATTCATGGGCAAATGAGACCATGTCTTTAAATCTGAGAGTAGTGGGGAGAAAAACCATAGGATGTCACGTGCATTACTTAGAAGTGCTGCTGAAGGACCAGAAAGTTTGGAGACTACTTTCTACCAAATTATCAGACAGACCACTGGAAACAGACTATATTTGTCTCTAAAAACCTCATTTTCATTTGCACCTCAGGTTTATTTCCCCAGAGTTTGCAACAGTCAGGTTCTAATTTTGGATACGCGACTATCTTTTACTGAGATGGTCACCAAGAACACAAGATTGACAATAAGTTTTTGGATGTGGGAATCAGCAACAAATTACTTTTTGAAAGTAATTTGAGCAACACTGAGTAGCTGATAGATTCAGGCCACAAACAGTTTCACCTGAATCAAGACAACATCCAAAACAAATATAAAGAAGAAATGGAAGAAAAGAGACTTCTTGTACTGGAGAGATGATTGGGTCACTGAGCATAGCAGTACTCATTATAGATAGAAAAACATAAGAGGAAGGATAACAAGGGAGATCTTACATGGTCTAGGAAGAAGGGGGTAGAGGCAAGTGCTGAGGACACTTTAGTTATTCTAGCCAGTTGAGATCTTAAATGAAAACTAAACAGGAGTTCAGAAAGAAGAGGGAAGAGAGCAGAAAACACAGTGAGTTTGGCATCTCTGATCTCAGCTCAGCCCGTAGTGAGTCTGAAAATGACCCCAGGCTGGAGATCTCCAGCTGTGACTCTGGCGCAGATGGTCCCCCTTGCCGTCAGTGGAGAAGGGACAGAAAGAGCAATGGCTGGTATTTCCACTCCTGCATTTAGTACTCAACACCCCCTGCCAAGACAACAATTGTATCTGCTATTTCGCTCCTCCTTCTGCAGAAAGGGAGGAGTGACCTTGTGAAAACAGAGCCCTGAAGGAGAAGATCTCATGCTTTGAAACCTATAGGGCCATTTTCTTTCCCAAAAGCACCTCATGCTGACCTGATCCCGCTCCCAGGGAGAGGGCTGATAACAATGTCACCTGAATGGAGTGAGGACAGAATGGCCAGCACGCAAGCGCTTTGGAAAGCGCTGCCGATCTTATGTACAGATGCCCAGCAGGAGAAGGCTGTCTCTCGGCAGGACCTCGGTGGCTACATCTACATTACTCTGAAAGGGCACCATCTGGAGCAGCAGGAAACATGGCATACTCCACCTCCTGCGGACTGCCTGCCTGTGGAGAGTTTGTTTGGGCCTGCCTGGTAGCGCACTAACCCTCCATGTATCCCTGGACATGTGAGGTCTTGTGCAGTGTGAGCAGAGTATGCTTGACACACCTTAGGCCATTCTTGCAGGCTCATTATCTGCACAGAGGGTGATTTCCCAGTCTTGAGCTCTCAGGGCTACCCTTAACAGCCAATGTATGCATCTAACATCAAGAGTGATCAGTTCCACCTGTTCACAAGCAGTTCTTCTCTTTTGGACTAGAAAGCATTTTACATCTGTGTCCACCTGGGTCGTTCCTCCCTCCTTCCTTCCACCCAACTATGCAAACCCACACACAACAGCAGAGAAGGAAAAGATGATTTACCGTAACAGATCAGAGGGTGGGTGCATTGCATAAAATATGCTGTTTGCGACAGAGGGAGCCATCCAGTCAATTTGATAGCTCTGCTCTCAGGGGATTAAAATACTTCCTTCATCTCGGCAGAGAGCCTGAGTATGGAAAGAACCTGAATTAAAATCTACCTTTTGCTTCAGTGCCTTGAAAACACTGCTGTTTCTCATGGGCAAAGCCAGACATAATCCTGGATTCAGTGTTCCCTCTCAGTACTGTTCAGTTTGTTATCTCACCTTGTTTGCTTGTTCCACTTACTTCTTGTGTACCCCTGGCATGAGGATAATAAAAATCTCTGGAGGAGTGGAGCATCCTCCCTGCTGTAATGAGTGGAGCTCTGTCTGCACCCCAACGCTCCTAGGCAGTCATCAGTCTCACCCGGATAATGGGTTTGTGGCAGTCCCCTAACTGCAGCATCTGAACAACTCCCCATCTTTAGCTAGCTCACACTGAGATCTGTCTTTTAAATAGCTAATATTAGGTAAGGTAAATAAATCTCATCCTAATTGACTTGATCAATGTAACCCAGGTAGTCTGTGATAGAATAAAACACAGAATTTACATCAGAGGCCAATGTCCTCCCCAGCCTTAGGTTCATGCTCCCTAATGTGAAATAAAAATATATCAAGGGCTACCAAATAGAAAGACATCACCTTTGGCTCACAGATCCTTTGAACTACAAATCATGGAGATGGGATGAATATTTTAGGGAAGAATCACTACCTGCTTGCCCTGGCTTTATATTTTTTCTTGGACATAGATTCTTGGCCATAATGAAAGATGGGATACCAGGCAAGGCAGATGTTTGGGCTGCCCCAGCCTTGCCATTCATTTGTTTCTCCCTATCTCAGACCTTGGATTAGTCACTTATGGACAACTTTTTAGTGACATCATTGTTCCCGCCTTCCTTGACCAAGGTCACTTTGGAAGTCTGTAAAAGGTCTGAGAATTAATTCCAAATTGCTCAAGTGATATTTCTACACATTGGACTGTCCACCCCTTGATTCATGTCTGCTGCAACTAATTTCAGCTGCAGACTATCAAACTTTTTCAGGAGCTGTCTCTGAGCAGTTGATAGTGTTTTTGAAAAAAAAAAAAAAAGAAGGGGGGAACACGTCAAATAAATTCAAACAATAAATAAGCCAGCTGAAATCGAGGTCTGCTCATGGATATTCAGTAAGCTGCAAAAGAATCAAAATCTGTTGGATAAATTATTCATTGCAAATTATTTGTTCATCTTGACAGTCATAAAATTATACAATCCATTAAAAAAAAAGTTCAGTCACAGTATTTGACTCCAGCCTTGCGCTACAGATAAAACCCCACTAGGTTGGTATTTGGGATGAATGACACTCCTGTGCCCCCACTGCTGGAATCTGGGGGTGTTCAGCACCTCTTAATTCAGCCTGCGAGATGGAGTACTACACAGGTAGCTGCTCATTGCCTTTAGGAGGGATGGTTTTGTTTGCTCTTAGGGGATCAGAGAATATTCCTCCACATTCCTCAGCCTACCCCAGGAGAAAAGAGAGGGTGTGGAGACCATCACTCTCACAAATCTCAAATGTTATAAGTCACACAAATCCACTCAGCTTTGTGCCAGTGGGCTCTGTTCAAAGTAGGCTGTGTTGCAACACCTTCTGTTTGGACATATCCGTGGCCCTTTATGCCACCTTAATTCGAGCACTAGAGGAAGACTGTTGTGCATTGCTGTCACCTCACCGTGGTCCTGTTTTTTAGGTGGGTCCTTGGGTTTGTTCCAGGAGACAAAATGGAGAGCAGGAGTGTGCTGCTCAACTTCCACCTGTCTCCATCCTCCTCTCTCAAATGTAGACCTGGGACCTTTTCACTGAGCAACAAGATAAATCTACCTCTACACAAGGGAGGGGCATTGAGCTATGCTGATAACTCATGGCTGGGAACACTCTTTGTGCTCACTTTTGCATTGACAAGTGTAGAGGGGTTGGACAGACTCCACATCAGACATCATTTTGCTGCGATTCATCTTACTTCTTATGGCCCAAACCACTGAAAATACTCTTTATTTTCAAAAGAAGAAATACAGCAGAGCCCTTATCATCATACAGCAAACTCTACAAGAGAAGAACACATGTCAGTGCAGCGAGTCCTGTACCAGGCTCTTGTATTCCACACATGAATTGAAGCAAGAGGATATACCTTTGATTACTTTTACACATACAAACACACACACACACACACACTCACATGCACATACATATGCCTGTGTGAGTGTGTGTGTACAAAGACCAGTGTGATCTGATTAGCATTAGAAAAAGTTGCAGACTCAGAGAGTACAAAACCCTGTTACAAAGCAGAAGGAAAACAGGTGTTTCTACTCTGTTCTGTCCAACACCTTACACGCTACCTTCATCACTGTGGCATTTATTTATCTTTCTGATTTTTTCTTCTTTTTAAGGTTTGATCTGAGGCCAGGTTTTCTAATGAGTTTAGTGAAAGGATCAAAGGATGAGAATCACCATCTGCCTAAAGGAAACAATAGTATTTCCAATTGCATGATGGTATCTGGCAGGGAAGGCAGATTGTTGGGCTCCTTAGCTACATCATAGAAGAGAGATAGGAAGAGCAGCAGAGAAGGAAACCTTATCTAAGCAGATGCCAGCAAAATTTAAAGCCTTCCCAAACCCCTTCCAATTATTTTATTTTGGCAGCAACTAAGAGAAAAAAACAGATTTGAGAAAAGAAAAGAGAGAAAAGAAAAAGAAAAAGAAAGAGAAAAGAAAATAAAAGAAAAGAGAAAAGAAAAAAGAAAAAAGAAAACAAAAGAAAAGAGAGAAAAGAAAAAGAAAAAGAAAAGAGAGGAAAGAAAAAGAAAAGAAAAGAAAAGAAAAGAAAAGAAAAAAGAAAAAAGAAAAGACACTGTCATGAGAGAAGCAAGGAGTAGATGTATTTATCCTCCTGATGGATTGAGCCCCAGTGGTGCAGAGGGACAGGCAGGCAGAAGTCAGACAGACAAAGCTTATTGGAATGAACTCAGGTACATCCAAGGCAACTCCTCTCCTACCCCATTGGTTCCATCTCTTGACAGATCCCATTAAGGCAAAGCATGAGCTAACTGGTTTGCAGAGCCCTGTGGGCTGTGGAAGTGAGTGAATGTTTACACAGCTCTGCTTTTGTGTGCTCTGTTCTGGGGTGGGAGGTGTGTGTAGGGGGGTTGTTAAAAAAATTTAGTTTTTGCAAGGACTTAGCAAGTTAAGATTTAAAGAAGGGAGAGAAATTTCAGATTTGGAGCTTAAGACCTTGGCGGTGATTTTGGACTTCCAAAAGCCACAAAGCGCACTCCCGTAGTAGCGATGTCACTTTAACATGTCTGAGAATAAAAACAAGGACTAAAAAGCTCTGACCACTTTCATAAATATTGGCATGTGAATATGTGCTCTGTGCTCTGTAAACCATCAGCCTTAAGTTAGGAAGAAGGTTTTCAAAGAAATTTAGGCTTCTGAAGACATCACCATTCCCCTTTCACACATCGCTGGACAACCATGGAACTCAGGCATTAACCTCAGTGTTGATCTGCAGAGGAACAATCAGTGTGACCAAACAACTGCAGATCTCATATCACCAAGCACTCAGAAACCTCAGATGAACATCCAGTAGCTTCATTTTAAAGGAAAATGTGGATGTATGGTGATCCTGGCTAAAGAGGGATGGTGGACTTTCTGTTTTGTCCTTTTTGGCTGCTTTTTGAGAAGATAACAGATATCTATGCTCCTCATTAGGAACGTCACTCCCTTTGGAAACTGGGACCTGTGGGGTCTGTGCATGAGATGGCACCTGAGCCCATTCTTCTTAAGGCACAGTGAGACAGAGGAGGTTGCGTACCCCAACCTGGACACTGCAAGGTGCCATCTTTGCAAGCACCATCTCTCTTTGAGAGGAGAATACTCCATGCTAGCAGAGCATTTGTATTCTTTAGTGTTGGTGTCAGCTCTTCCTCCTAGATGAGTTACAGGTACAGAAGGGTAAATGAGGTAAGTGGTGGTGGAGTGAAGGGGAGACACCAAATCCACAGCCCTAGAGAACAAGCTAAGCAAAGAAGGACTTGCTCAGGACTGTAGTACAGCATCATTTCCTGAGCAGCTACTTGGCATTCCAGCAGGGTTGGCTAATCCTTTGCCTTTGATGAATCTTTTATCTTGGCACCTTGTGGCTGAAGCCGGCACTAACTAGCAGATCCTGGCGATCAAAGTAATGCACTTAAATATTTCATTTATAAATAAAAAATAATAAAATAAAAAATAAAGGCTTGGCTTCATAATAGCAATAAGGTAACTCTAGGGGGTTTGTTATTACCAATTAATCACACTCTTGGGACTGAAGAGGAGCTCCACTGGTCCTTGTAGCTCTAATTGCCCTATGGATGCAATTATCCATACCCCCCTCTTCTCTCCCTGTCCAGCCAGACCTTATGGCTCAATTCCAGGGTAGGCTTTCTAGTTTTAACCTCTATTTCTTTCAGCTACCCTCCCTGTGATTCAGGCTGGGGATGGAGAACAATAAGGCTAATTCTTCTCCTCTTGTGTATTATCTCTGGTGTATTATATACTCTGGTGTATTATGTGCACAGATCCAGGCTGCCAGTGAGGACACTCAGGGGAAGACCCGTGTTGCAGAAGACAATCCACGAGCACTATCTTTTTGGATAGGCTCTGCAGCTCACATCCAAGAAAGCACAAAATTCTCCCCTCCTACTCAGGACCTCAAACTTCCCACTGAAACTGCAGCCTCTACTCAGATCTCAAAGGTTGGACCTGAGCCATAAAATTTTGAGCATGGAAAGGAACATCCTCATCGCTATTTGTGCTATTTTGAACATTTGTCAAATACTAGAACTTTTGCTGCTGAAGACACATGCACCTTGTTGTTCATTATTTTTTATTAAAGCATTTCCCAATTTGAAGCTTAGACATGATCTATAAAACATCTAAACCTACAGATAAATGGAGGCACGTGCAACACTGCCATGGGACTGGGAGGAACAGATACTTGGGGAAAGGGAAGAAAACTGAGCAAGGAGAACACATCTAATGACTTTTTAGGCCTATTTATATGTCCTGCAGAAAGAAGTTTTACCACCTGACTTCCCTGGATCCATTTACGTGTGCTGCCTGACAATTTTTTTCAATGGACCTCAGTTGTCTTACTGGGAGAAGCAGTGTATGACTTATTCTCTGTTGACTTTCCCTGAGATACTCAGTTTTACATACATCTGTCATATGCCAGTTTTGTCATGAGAGACTAAAGGCACCTGTTAGCTCCTCAAAGAGAAAATTAAGAGTTGATTTAATCGCTCTGTGGAACAGAAATGTGAGAATACAGGGCTCTCTATTTTAGCAGATGCAATGTAGAAAGAATCAAATCCTAGTAAACAAAACCTGATGTGCAAAGAGGAAATAAGGTGCCCCTTTTTAAGAGTAATTAACTATTAAAATTCTTTACCAAGGACTACAGAATATAACCTGTCACTAGGTACATTAAAATGGGATCAGATTTTTTCTAAAATATGTATTTTACTTCAACAATAACTCTTGGACTTGAAATGGGAAATAATTCAGAGAAGTCTGAAGGCCAGTTTTATGAAGCAGGCTAGCTTAGATTGTCACACCAGTCTCTTCTGGGCTTAAAATGCACGAATTACTGAGGTTTGATACTGAGTCTCCACGGCAAAGGTTGCTTTCTCTGAAAGGCTCAAGCCTTTAAAGATTCACATGTAGCTACTTGTAATGTTCATCACCTGCTGTAGTGGAAGTCCAAAGCTTTGAATTCAAGTCTTAAAGAAAATAAAAAAATCAAGGACTGAATTCAGACTGTATGTGTTTTGTGGCTGATCTGAAGTTTGTCACCCTGCTAGTCCTAACCATGTGAATTGAGGGTTGCAAAAAAGCTGTCATACTGCAAGTTGGGAGCTCTCTATTTCCTTGAAGAAATCTACTCTGTAACAATAAAGTTTTCCTCATATTTTTATTCTTTAATATATCCTCAGCTGGTATAAAGGAACAGAGCTCCCTTAACTTCAGCCGAGCTGCAGCAACTTACCACATTTGAGAACATGTCTCATTTCACCCCTCCATTCACTGATAGCGTCACCTCTTGAGAGAAGAAATAGGCAAATTTAATCCCATCACTCATTCATTCCTTGCTTTCACTGCTAAGGCAACTAACAATTATTGCTGATCACACACATACACACAGAACTTTGCAGAGAATCGCTGGAATTGTCCTGCAAAGAAAATGCTCTAAATTTCATAAAAATCAGAGATCGAACCATTCCTTTGCCTTGTCCTTTCCTCCAGCATTTAAGGCGTGGAAAGCTTGCTGCTTGTGTTGCAATCTTACTCAGCTACAGGACATGTGACTCTGTTGCTTATTCCTCCCCTGTGTAATGTAGACCTCCATGCCTCACATGAGCCAGAGTCTTGTATGAGTTATACGGCTATTATGTTATAAGTAGGACTGATGTATTACAGAATGCTGCCATAGATCCTATTAATGGCACTCGGGCTCCATTTTTTTCTCCCTGTAGTAAATTCTGCACTTCTTTGGAAATGGACAGCTTCACAAAGATGTAAAGATCCAGTACCTCGGAGGTGCTTAGGCTAAGTTTGGGGCCTGCAGGGTTAGGTGGTAACGGAGCACCTCACTTCTCTGCAGTGGTGGGATTTAAGTTGACATCACCAGTCCTTGCTGATAAACAAGTGTCTTGTCCAGACTTGAGCAGCATACCTGCCAAGAGGTTCTCCCATTCACACACATCTCACTCCATTTTCTGAATTGCTTTTACCGTAATAATATTTTCCCTTGTTCGGAATTTACAGTTACCTCAGCCCCTCACTACATTCATTCTTTTCTGCCCATTGACAGATTTGCTGGTATCTGGCCTTTTTCTAACACGCTTCTGCCCAGGAGTGAGACATAGGCTAATATAATACAAAACACTAATACAGTGTTTTTTATACAAGGTGATCTTGATAAGAGATGAATCTGGAGCTGTTTTTCAGGCTCAAACATCTCTGATCTTCACCAGACATGCATATTTCTTGGCTGCAGTCCCATTCTGCTCTCAGTTCTTTATAACAGGAAGAACCACAGAGCCTAGGACACGCGTATGTAGGGAAATCAAATCTCTATCGGGATGTGACTTAGGCTCCACTCTGCTTTTAATAATCAGGATTTGAGCACAACATGAATCCTTTCCTTCCACGATAATCTCATCCTCTTGGAAGAGCCTTCTTAAGAAATTTGCCTTTTTCTTGAATTTACAGCTAGGTACTGGAATGTAAATAAGTCGGAGAGGAGTCTGCAGATATGAAAGGTAGTTGGATAGGCTCTTCCTCCTTCCTCAAGCTTTGAAATGGGGACAAAGGCTTTGATGAATAAAAATTCCTTAACACTTTCACTTTGTCCATATGTCTAAGCCAAGTCAAGGCATGGACCCAGACACTGTACCGTGGCCATGCAGATTGTTACGGGCCAGGCACACTTTTCAGGAAGAAATTTAGATTCACTCACCCTGTCCTTGGTGGAAGAGATTTTAGGTAGGTGGATAAAAGCTGTGCTGTGTCACTTGTTCCTTGGGCCAGAAAATGGGCCTTGGCTGGTTTAATTTACTAGTGTAGATATATGTTTTAAGATTGCATCATGTGGTAATGATAACAGGACAGTGAGACATCAATGTTTAAAGATAACAGTATCTTCCTCAGTCCTGCTAACAGCTCACCACGACTCCTCTGTATTTTACAGTTAATTTTCTTATTTCTTTCCCCTATCTTCCCTTCTTCCCAAAGCCCAGCCAACACATACTGTATCATATCTTACCAGATGCCTGGAAATGGGTTTGAAAAGAGCCAGGTTCTTTCTTAGAGGAACTGTGGGACTTAGATATATTCAGCGCTGCCTCTGGTCCAGCCTAACTAAATGTTTAGCAGCACAGCAAGTAAGTGAATGAGAGGTTGTAAAACCGTGATGCAATCCCTGCCTGTCACATCTGATTTAGCAAACAACATCAGACGATCTTACAAAAAAAAAAAAGAAAGAAAAGCATAACCAATGCTTCTGTGTTGAAACTGAAACATTAACAATCAAAGAACAGTATTGAATCAGTGCAGCCAGCACATCCATCTTAGGCACATCAGATCAAATGGAAATCCATGGCCAACAGATACAAGAAACCTAAATACCTTGGTGTCAGTAAGACAGACTCAGCCTGATTACAGGGAAGCTGGTGAGCCACTGAACTGGGGTCATAAATCTGGTGTGTAGAGTATGATGAAGGCAGTTGTGACCAGGGGCTGGGATTCAGGACTGGCTTAGCTGAGTGAGGCACAAAGGATTAGGAAATGCAGGTCTTCCTGAACATAAACTGAATTTACCTCTAAATTAATCAAGATATTTTTTCCAGAACTCCGATGTATCTCTTAGTGCTAATGAAATACACTATAACAACATGTGGGGAGGGTTCATTAAAGGGAGGGAAAGGAGAGGGAAGTGAGACTGAAAAGTATTTGCATTTATGTATCTCAAAGTGACTCACCATAGTGGTTGGGCTAAAGAAGAACTCAAGTCCAATGTGAGTGTTGAATCATGTGGCCTGCATCAGAGATGTGCAAAGGAGCAATGCTCTGTTGATGTGTATCCACTTGCCCCATATCAGGTAAAAATCTCAGAAAAAATGCTAACCTCATCCCATTGCCATCACAATGTTGGGAAGTTTCTGTCACTTTGGAGCCAAATTTGTAAGATTTTGGCAATGTGGTGTCCTTGTCAGGAATATATTTGCTAAGTTCAGGCTCAGCTTTGACCCTGAGTTCTCCTGATTCCAGATACGGTTTAATTCCTAGTTGGTGTCTACTTTACATATGTTTTACCCTGAATACAGCAACCTCTTTTTACTAAAGGGAGGAATAGGCAGATGTAACAGAGAAACTGATACTTTTGCATTTGTCCTGTTGGGTCCAGAAGAGAAAAGATGAGTAATGGATTAGAAAGAGAGTACAAAAGAAAGACAGGAAATCACAGCCAATTTGTCAAACCAACCCATTTCTCCATCATTTCCAGATTTATATTTTCCCTTCTTTTTCTTTATTACTAAGGACATTAACATGAAGAAAGTGTCCTTTCTGAGTTGCACTCCCATAGCTCCTGCTCGTGGAGCATCTCTGAGTGCCTCAGTGGTACAATCGCATGAAGCCTCACAGAACCCTTGTGAGAGGAGTCAACATCATTAAGGATGATTGTACATTACCATACATTTTCTAAAGCTCCATCTATGTCAGAATTAATTTCCGATTCCAATCCAGTATTTGGCTTTCCAAAGTACGCATTTACTTTCCATCTCACATAACAATGATTTTCTGTCCCTGGTCCTGACTTCCCACTGGTGTAAATATATAGTGAGTCTGCTCCAGCTCATTTTACACCAGCCCATCATCTCAGACTCCCTCTGATATTTGTTGTCTGGTGGTGTTGCGGGTCATTAAGATAGATGCTTGTAGCTACCTCGGGACGGGCGGATGTCTGTGTCGGGAAGATGTGTTTCGTTATATACGGTTTGCTACACTCAGTGGGCTCTTTCAAGGTGGGAAAGACTATCGGAATGCAAAGTGGAATTGAGTGCACAGACTGTCACAACTGTTGGGCTAGAAGGCACCTAGAAAGAGCTCATTTTTCTCCTGAGAAGACAGGATCAGTTATATCTGTGTTCTGGACAAAAGTTTGTCTATCCTGCTCTTGCAGGTCTGCAGTCCTGGGGAGCACGCGCCCTGCATGAACAAAGGACTACAGATTTTCATTGACTTTACCATTGCATAGTATGTCATTTGCAGTAGTACATTTTATCTTGTCATAAATTTTATCACTTTTATTGAATTTTTTTAAAACTAGCCCCTGCAATCCCGTAATGCAGTGAGCATTATAAGCTTATTTTTACAGTAAGTTTCAAAGCTTCATAATCACTGTACCTCCCTCTCCCCCTGTTCCTCAGCTGCTGGAGAAATGAAGGAAACTAACAGGTAAGGCAAGACATGATGCAAACTCAAAAAAATGCCATATGTGTCTATTAAAAAACACCTCAGGATTTTAAGCAGCTTTTGTGCTTCTGTAAAGATTGAGTCCTGATTTTAAAAGTTTGATATTGGGAATACTACAGTGGGAACCAGCAAAGAAAAGCATGGACCAATTTACCTGCTTAATGCACGTGAGAACTGAGTGTTACTCTGCCCAAACTGGAAGCAGATGAGTTGCACAAAGCATCAGATGACAAGACATCAATGCAGCTGTTGGTTAAGCAAGCACAGACTGTGGGGAGGACACAAGTGCTCTCCTCCAGCTTTTGGCTAGCTCTGTGAGTCCCTCATCTAGGGTTACGTCTTCACCCTCTGGAGAAACATCCATAGCTCATACCGAGATGCTGGGGAGGCCCTCACCTCTGTCTGAGGGGAGAATTGTGCTCTTAATCGCCTAGCATGGCTGCATGAGAAAGGTGTATGATAATAATAATGCAGTAAATGAGAAAGCTGGGTATTTGAATATGACATCCTTTGTCAGCTTTATTTCACTTAGTAATGTAACATGGCTTGGGGAGGGAAAAAAAATATTAACCTTGCCATTTTTAAGCCTGAATTGCTGGGAGTTTTTCTGCTGAAAATCATGTCCTTAACTTTCTTTGATATTTAACAAATTCCTAGTTTTATCTCCACAGAAGCCTGTTTCAGGAGGGATAAGAGCTAACTGTCTGTGTGGAGGGGGGTGGGGGGCGAGTGTAGAGCAATCCACCATTTGGGAATTGGGTGTAAAGTAGCCTGGCATTGATTAACGTCGTTAAAAGAAAGTGGGAGGGGAAGTGTACTGAAAATGAGTGAAAGAACGGTATTGTAATCTGCTTTATTGCATTCCCGAGATGCTTGACTTAGCCTCATTGTCATAGCACGATGATGTGTACCCTACGAGTGTATAAAAATATATGAACTCCTGGGACAATATAGTTCAATCTGCTCTGCTATTACCCATCATGCTCATCTGAGCACACTACAGCTATTAGATCTGTTTGTGAAACAGCTGAGCCCATGAACGGATCTCCTGCAAACGAAGCCTGAATGTACAGTTGAGACAGGGTCTGAATGTACAATACATGGAAGGAGAAACAATGGAAATGAATGTACAATGGGGATGACTGCACAACAGGAGGTGCAAGAGGAATGAATCTGCTCCAACTGTGGATATGTAATGGTAAAATAGACAGATTGCCATCTATAATTCATGGTGTTTGCTTCCCCCTTCCCCTTGTCAGATAGCCCTCAATCAGTTTGACTTGCAGGAGCTATCCTTCACTACTGAAAGTTGTTAAAAAGCTGTCGTGTTTAACCCCAGAGGTAGTTGCATTTAAAACACAGGAACTGAGCTATTTATGTACAGAAAACCATGCCCTGTGCTCTTTCCTTTTCTAGAGGGACCAAAGTAAAGCTACTCCTGAGCGATGAGCAGCAACACCAACGCTGCTCACTGCAACGTGCACACAAAGGCAAAACAGAACAGCATCCAAGAAACCAAGCTCCCTATTAAAATGATGTTAAAGGTTAAGAATATGTATCAGAAACTTAACATTAATATTCTTAAAGGGGTTCCATCATAATCCTAATAGCAATTCGTTTTTCAAGGCACCTAAGGACAACTATTGTGCCATACCCCGACTAACACTCCTAACACTAATGCTTGGTTATCAGTGATACGATGAAGTAACTGAGTCACGTTTTTCTAATCCCACATTATGACACTTTTTACAGATATGTGTTTTTTTCTAGTGATGGCATTGCTGAAAAGACTGAAAAATACTAAGGTGTCACACATCTGTATCTTTGTAATTATCTCTGCAAGAAAATTCCCTGTATTTTTAGTACTTCAGTTTGGAAGAATTACAAAATGCTTCAAATGCTTTTTCTTTTCTATTCCTGGGATACTACTTTTCACTAGGAGAGAAAAAGGAAAAAAAAAGCCAAATAAAAGAAGCTTGTCTTGTTATTTCCTTCTCTGGGTAATTACATTTTCCATACCTCCCCCTTCAGAGGCGTTTACAGTGAGTTCTGCCTTCCAATGCTTCTATTGATTTGTAGCTCTGCAGGGTGAAAGCCAGACCCTGGCAAAGCCAAAGGGAGTTTTGACTTCATTCTTTAAGAACAAATCCACTGGTGTGCTGGATCAATGCAATGAGTCAGAGCGCTTGCCTGTTAAACTGGATTTGTAACTGCTGCTCAGTGCTACAGCCATGCGAGCAGCTAAACCGTACTGGTGAATTTAGCCTTTACTTTCTGACTACCTTTTTAGTGACTGGGTAACGTAGTCTAGTGGTGGGCAAAGGTCTGGGACAGCGTTTTCCACTCTACAATTGGTTTATGCATTGAGGGTGTCCCAGCTGGTTTAGCCCTACATCTAGAGACCTGGTTCAGAGCCACCCAAAGGGGCTGTGGGATATCCTGCTGTGGGCAGAGTTGAGAAGCTGTTGCAGCATTGCCTTGCAGTGTGAGGTGCAAGGCCGTACAAAGTCTCCCAGCCACAGATGCCCAACCTGGCATGCAATGGTGGACTTGGTGTGGTAAAAGGTAGATTGGGGCAGAAAACAGTGCTGTAACTCCCAGCACAGCCAGCCGGCCTCCAGCAAGCAAGTTCATGCCAGAGGAGTGGACAGAGTCCGTTGCATCTTCTCTGAGATCACATCAAGCTTAATTGCTGAATAAGCTGTTGACCTTGGCCTGTTTGTTGTCTATACCATCAGATCAATTAGATACGATTGTTAATAGCATAGCCTAATTATTTCCTAATTTCTTCAAGAATACCCCAAGCATAAGAATTCAATTAATTGCAACTATATGGAAAGTTTGAAGTTTGAGCTATTCTCTTATTGACATAACTTGGATGAAGAGAGTGTGACCACAGATGCTACATTTTTTACGGAATCCAATTTTTACTTAATTTAACTTAGAAGCTAGTAACTACATTTGTCTTGTAAATTCTCTGAAAAGTGCTTCCATCCTCCAAAAGTAAGAATGATAAGTTTGAGAAGGATAAGCTGCTGTTTGTTTGCAAAACAAAGAGACAGGATCCCTGCCTTCACTGCAAAGCAGAAAATTTTAAATTACCAAATCAAGGCTATATTCCTGCTTTTATTAGGCTTCCTTATGCTGTATGTCCTCACCCCAAATGAAAAATATAAGGCTGTCAGCAGCTTCTAGAAAATACATGGAATTGTGATATGAGGTAATGCTTTGCCAGATTTTCCTTCTTTTCCTCTTAGTCTTGCTCCACTTCCTAATGGCTTGTGAATGCAGCTCAGCATGCACTATCTCAAAAGCAATTTAAGGACTGCTGAAATGCACAGCACTATCTTAAGATACCAGGGAAGGGGTCTCATCCAACGCGTGCAGTGGAGTTTACTTCTGATGATCAAGGCTCTTGGCTTTGGCAGGAAATGTGTGGAGGTGAAGCAATGGGAATGTAAAGTAGGCAGGAGTTAGAAAGCAAATGCGTTAGTCACAGAAGTCCAGATAGTGGTAATACAAGCCCTAGCACGGGTGGCATCATCCCCTGGTTTCACTGCATGGAGAAACTGCTCACTGAAGGTCCTGACAGGCAAACAGGAAAATTGCTATCACTTGGATGAAAATCCCATTGAAACATACACAGATATATACAGTGCAGACAAGTTACAGATAGTGGTTACTTTGGTTAAGACTGAGCCAGAGTTACTGCTTAGCTCCCTGTTCGGTTAAATGCGCCAATACATAGAGGCTGCACATACTGCAACAACTGCTACAATGAAGATCAGAGGTATATGGGTAGCTCCCTTTAAGCCTTGGGATGCTAAGAAAGAGCTATGTCCTCCTCTTTTAGCAGTTTCATACTTGGGCAGCTGTTTGGGGAGGGTTCTGATTTTGTTAGCACTGCAGTAATAGTAGTCTAACACAGAGGTACTGGCTTAAAAGCCTTTCATACTCTTGCCCCAGCAGGAGGTCGCACTATGTTCAAGTAGCGCTGGAAAGCGAAGGTAACAAAACTTTAATGCGAAGAGAAGGCTCTGGGGTCATAGGACACATTACCACAGATCATAAATAAACATTAAACTCCAGAAGACGAGTCTACATACAGAGCTAGCCCTAAACTCCCCAGGTTGGGTGGTAGCTGTACAACTGCAGCAGCATGGATGGCAGTGCAAACTTGCAAAAAATCCCACTGAACTGCCGAAGATGTCACCAGCCGTTAGTCTGTCCTGAGCTCAGTGTTTCTGCAGAGCTCAGCTGCTAGCAGTACCTGTGCAATGTGGTGGAGGGTAAGCTCAGTTGTATGCACAGGCTGCATCCCTGCATTGAAGGCAACAACTCAGATTAAGTCTGACCGGTATGCTTCACTGCGTGACCCTAAGGCTCAAGATCCCCTGGGCCCCGTGAACAGACACACTCCCCATCTCCACCTTGCCAAGGGAGGCAAGAGGAAGAGGTCTCAGGTACCTGAATTTCCATATGACACTCATGAACTCTGTAAATCCCATCCGTGTACTCTTGAGGCACGGCTAGACCAAGCCACTGCTGACCTGACCAAGTGTGGGTGACAGCTCTGCTTTGAAGGAGTGGCTGGAGCAGAAACCCTTGGAGGTCTCTTCCCACCAACACTCCAGTGACTTCCCTACAATATTTTAGCTGATATCTCCTTGTCCTGCAAAGCATCGGTCAGATCTGCTCTGGTTTGTGTCCATGAGCTGGCTGCTCACTGTGATGCACTGACATACTCCAGAAAGGAGCTCGGTCCTGCACTGAACATCGTGCTGCTTCACCAAAGCACCTCTGAGTTTCTCAGCAGTATTCAGCACCTGGCACAACCGAGTTTCATACCTGAATGTTAACATCCATATTTATCCATTTTTCTCCTATTTTGCTAAAGTTTGAGCATAATCCCTTCAGTCGTTTTTTACTCTAGTGAGCAGGGAGAAAAGGACATTTTTCCTATTTGGAAAACTGTGAATCCTCTTTGCTTTTAAGCTTTGCTACAGAAAGAGAAAGCCAGCTGGCCTTTGAACTCTGACATAAAGGCAATTCTCACTGAAGATAGGTTGGTATCTTCACTAGACTGCAGAAGAAGGAGGTGGAGGGGGGCAGAGACAAGCATTTCAAAACTTGGTAATGAAAATGCTCACAGGAAATGTGTTAGATCAGTAAATACACTCTAATAGCATTTGCACTTATTTAACGTCCCTTTTACACATCCACTATGGCTTAAGGGGAGTCTTAATATAAACGTGAATTGGGGTCACAGAGAGAGAAATAGTTGCAAGGAAATGGGCACAAACTCTCAGTGATGCTCTCAACTGGGACGCATTGGCATAACTGCTAGTGTATATCAGGTAAATATTTGGCGATACAGTATATTGCCACACACAGATGCAGACACACAGATGCACACTCTTTTCCTTAAAAATAGTAAGCTTTCACTGGGCTGCACTTCCCATTAAAGAGGACTTACATCCTATGAAAATTCATAAACTCTGCAGGCGTTTCCACGGCGATTTGACGGAGTAATCTCCCGTCATCTCAGCTTCTTGGTGACAATGACAAGAGGAAGATGGATTTATCAAATACACAGTGACATGTTTATGACCCTGTTTTGCATAAGCAGGAACCTGAGCCAAAGGCTGTGCAGCTTGAGATAGCAAGAGGGTTTTTATAAATATTGTGACAAGCAGAAGTGATATTTAGAAGAACATGACAAAAAAAAAATCTTTCCTTTTTCTGGAGACAGGCTGCATTGTGGAGGGGCGGGGGAAGAAAGCCTTTTTCCCCACTTTTGCACAGTTCAATTTCCCCAAGAAGATGAAAGCTTAGCTCTCCCTCTCCCTTTGAAAAGTTTTTCTGTTAACCCTTCTCCTCCCTCTGCCCAGAACACCCTTTTTATAAACGTGCTGTTAGGAAGGAGACAGGGGGAAATGCTCTCCATCTTTCAGCAATACGAAAATAACACGGAAAAGCTACAGGAACACAGATGGCACCAATAACTCCATTTATAACATGCATGCAAACATGCCAGGCCCAGCTCCAGAGGGAAAGCTGCCTTCAGCAACATAGCTTTTCAATGGTGAGCACCACCAGAGGGCCCACACACTGTTTAAAGTGGCTTTACCCTATTCTTGCACACAAAACCTTACTATTATGATTATTACTGTAGTTCCTAAACAGTGGTCTAGATAACTCAGAGGGTACTGCACAGGGGACCTTACTGGGTTACTTGGGGCTGCAGAAAGTTTTCATCTCTTTGAGGCAAGACTAGACCTACAATGGTGTGAAAAGGCATTAGTGTCCAGGTTAAGCAGGGTCTTTCAGAGACACCAGGTCTTCATCTTCAAACTCACCCATTCAGTGTCCCAGGCTGGGCATTGAGAAACTGGCGTAGTCTCCCCTGCTCAAACTTAGGGGCAGATGAACTGTTTTCCTGCATGTCCCTTAGCAGCCCTGCCTGTGTGACAAATAGAGCTGTCATGAGAAAGACAGCTTCAGCCCGAGGCCCCTCCACCAGAGGCCCTGGAGATGCTCTGGACTCAGGGTTCTGCTCTGCACTGGGGTTTGCACAGCTGTGCAGTGCCCAGCAGGGATGCACAGCAAAGGCAGGAGCAAGGAGTGGGGATGAGTGATGTTGCAGAGCCGGGGACCGAGCTCCACAGTTTTAAATCCTCGAGTCCCACAGCAGGGGGTATTCTGAACACTGCCAGATACTCTTCTGGAGGCTAGCAGAGAGATAATAAAATGTTTGCACTATCTTTCAACTTCTCATAAAACCAGGAGGGATGGTTGAAAATGCAGTAAATGAATCACAAAGAGCTAAAGCAGGAAATCACGAGTAAGAAATGTGCTTGGATGTGTTTTCCCTCTCTGGGTTCCGTTGTTTTTGTGAGAATTTATATATAAAATTAAAGGATGAAGTTAAGAGAGCAATCATGTGGAAGGAAGGGTTGTGGGTACCCAGAGAGCTCGTGTGCTAGACAGACCCGACCAAGACCTGAAATGCTCAATGTGAAATACAATCTTTGTTTTAAGCTTGTTTTCCTCCCCTCCTTGCTCTTCTTTTTTCTTCCTGCAGATAAATATATTAATTAAATGAGCCTTCTTTAGAAATATACAGAAGAGAGGGTTCAGGAACCTTTATTGAACCGACCTGTAAAACTAGAGCAAAATCAGCTTCTCTGTTGTTCCCTATAAATGATTTTTCCATTGCATTTCATATCGTATCAGGGACTTGTTTGGGCTTGAGGCTCTGAAGCTTTTTCTGTCGGACAGTTCAATAAAGCACTCAAAGCTCCTTTTCTCTCCATTGATTGGGATGTTGGGTATGGTTTGGGGTTTTCTAGTTTTTCTGAAGCTAAAATAATAACCTGATTTTATGTCTTTTATTTCTTTTGCCTTTAAAGGAAAATTTTGGTTCTTGGTCCTTCACAAAAATATTCTCTTTCTTACAATGAACTCATCCCATTTCATTACTTAATGTCCGAAAGGACTCTAGCTTCTCCACTAGCATTGCCATGTTATAAAACTTGGCTCATAGCTTTGGGTTTGAGGAGTTATTTTATCAGACATGAGACAGGAAAGAAACAGCAGCATCACCAGCTGTTCCACCCCAGGGTAAATTGACCCTTTCTGTATCGACAATCTATAGCTTGTTGCACAAAAAATTTCATTTGTCCCAACTTTTATTTCCTCATATCTGAGGAAGAGATGGATGCATAAGCTGAGAATGGGTGGATGGGATAGCACGTGAAGATTTTTAAACAGCCTGAATTAAATAATAGTCAGGAGATAGGTAACACAAATGGATCAGTCCCCACACTGGTAGGTAAGGGTAACTGCACAGGTTTGCCTCATGGCCCATGAGTTCCCTGGATCTTCACACGCGCTAGCTAATGGTGAGCGTTTAGAGAAGTGTGGGGCAGCAAATATGAAATGACCCCTCTCCTGTACCTCTCCAGCTATCTGACTTCATGAACAGTCCACATCAGAGATGGGCTGCACACTCCCATCTGTCCCTTCGTCCTGCTTTCCTCTGAGAACTCTTCTTAATTTCTGCCTCAAATTAGTCCTGTTGCCAGAGAAGGACCTCCAGAGCATGGCATGGTTTCAGACAGCCCCTGGCATAGCCTCAAACAGCCCCCTGGGTCCACAGTAGTGAGCAGGGCTACTTGAAACCCTGATGGAGCTTTGTCTCTCCTACAGGGACTTCTCTGGGAGGATGAAAAACAGGCCCTCAAATAACAGCACAACACACACACTACACATCCTCCTCCCCACAGCCCTGTTTAATCTTGAGGCCATATTACAATATCCTAGGTAGCCAAATTCAAAATTGCTATAGCTCTATACAGAAGTCACCTTTCTTTTTAGGCATTAGTAACAATTTCCTATCTCCAGTTGACTGATTATACATTTTACCTGTTATATTATATTTCTTCTTCCCCCCTTCTCCCCTCTGCCCCCCCTCATAGCAAACAGTCTCATGCAAACCTTCTAAGTTTTCTGTGGGGAGCGGTATGCAATAGACTCTGTTGTCTAATGGGACTTCCACCGGCATTTGGCATCCTTCCTGGCATTTCACCCTTCATATTATAATTTATAGTGTAATGTAATTTTTTTCATATCACACTATAACATAAATTATTGCCAGTTTGTCCTTAACACTCAAGGAGACAGTCTAGGGCTTTTTGAACCAGAAAAAGAATGAGAGAAAGAAAAAGAAAGGAAGAAGGAAAGAAGGAAAGAAGGAAAGAAGGAAAGAAAGAAAGAAAGAAAGAAAGAAAGAAAGAAAGAAAGAAAGAAAGAAAGAAAGAAAGAAAGAAAGAAAGAAAGAAAGAAAGAAAGAAAGAAAGAAAGAAAGAAAGAAAGAAAGAAAGAAAGAAAGAAAGAAAGAAAGAAAGAAAGAAAGAAAGAAAGAAAGAAAGAAAGAAAGAAAGAAAGAAAGAAAGAAAGAAAGAAAGAAAGAAAGAAAGAAAGAAAGAAAGAAAGAAAGAAAGAAAGAAAGAAAGAAAGAAAGAAAGAAAGAAAGAAAGAAAGAAAGAAAGAAAGAAAGAAAGAAAGAAAGAAAGAAAGAAAGAAAGAAAGAAAGAAAGAAAGAAAGAAAGAAAGAAAGAAAGAAAGAAAGAAAGAAAGAAAGAAAGAAAGAAAGAAAGAAAGAAAGAAAGAAAGAAAGAAAGAAAGAAAGAAAGAAAGAAAGAAAGAAAGAAAGAAAGAAAGAAAGAAAGAAAGAAAGAAAGAAAGAAAGAAAGAAAGAAAGAAAGAAAGAAAGAAAGAAAGAAAGAAAGAAAGAAAGAAAGAAAGAAAGAAAGAAAGAAAGAAAGAAAGAAAGAAAGAAAGAAAGAAAGAAAGAAAGAAAGAAAGAAAGAAAGAAAGAAAGAAAGAAAGAAAGAAAAAAGAAAGAAAAGAAAGAAAAGAGAAAGAAAGAAAAGAAAGAAAAAAGAGAGGGAGGAAGAAAAAGAGGGAGGAAGAAAGAAAAAGAGGGAGGAAGAAAAAGAGGGAGAAGAGAGATGGAAGGAAGAAAGCAGGGAGGGGAGGGAGAGAAAGGAGAGAAGGAAGGGATGGGGGAGGGATGAAGAAGGGAAGCAAGAAAGTAGGGAAGAAGAATATTTATTTACGGAAGCAAAACTAAACCAGTTTTTCTAAAGTTAAATTTACTAAATAAAATAAAATAAAGAGGACAGCTTTTTGTCCCAATAACTTATTAAAATGCTCTGCTTCAGCCTAAGATATATCAATGAGTCCTTTGTGGATCAGACAGGAAAGAGTCTGAGGAAGAGATCATCAGGCTAAAAAATAATATATTTTAAAGTTCCCTTATCTTTCTACTAGTACGTCCCTTAAATTATTAAAAGTGAAAGACATTTTAATATCACTTGGAGGCTGTTTGTTCATTTTTGGCATCTCATTTAGCCTGGAGAATAACATTATAGAAGACAGTTTTACTGTCTATTTACTTTATTACTATATGTTATTTCTATTATGGTCGCAGTTAGAAGCCCCATTGGGTTAGGTGCTGCACAGATGCATCCCAAGGCACGAGCAGCCTGTTTAGCTAAGGAGACTGCAGAGATGCGCTCATGTCCTATCCTCTCTGAGCTGGCACCACTCCATGGGCAAAACCATGCCTTACAAGCAGCAATGCTGGCAGAAGACTGCTTCTGCGTTCTTCATCACTTAGAAGAAATCATCACACTCCACCACCTAAAAAATGCTCTCGGTCTGCTCACATACTCTGTGTTTGCTTTTGGAAGCTCCATCAAAGCAGCCAGAGAGAGCAGCAGAGGTGCCTTGGTGCAGTCAAGCATTTAGGGACACTCTACAGGCAAGTCCAAAACTCTGAAAGGAAAGGACAGATTGCTGTCCTCTTCCAGAAAAAAAAAAAAAGAATAATGGAAATAAAATATTTTTAAACATACTTATGACAGTTTGAGGCTTTACTGAGGTTTGAACTATCAGCCCGGAAAGGACCATTTGACACTTGATTGTGGCCTCCTGTATCTGACAGACTGGTCAGTCTCTCTGGGCAAACTCCCCGTGTGAGCCCTAAGACAGCCCACCAAAGTATTTAGGGCTGCATGGCAAGGCACAAGCTGGTCCCACCCTTGTCTATCGCTGCCCTGCTGCAGGCAAGCGTGCTGCTGTGTGCCAGGGGGACCTGCTGGCCAGCTAGGACAGCTGGAGTTAAAAGCTGTAGCCAGCTCTTGCTCACAGCAACCTGGGCGTTTACACCAGCTTTGGGTGCTGGATCACAGCACACCTCGTTCCCCTACACACACTCGGTACAGGGGGACATCATGAGAGGAAAGCGGTTTGGGAGGCAGCCAGTGCCTCCTTCCCCCTCACATAGGATGGAGCTCATGAAGCGTGGAATGCTGGGAAAATCTTTGGGTGTTTGGACCAGGATTTTTTGCTCGAGGTCAGGACTCCCCCTTCCCTCTCTTCTGTCCCCTCCCAGTTTTCAGCAGCTGAAGCAGAGCAGAGGTTACAAAACCACCCAGAGCCCTCCAGCTGCAATAATCACTATGGCTTGTGCTGGATTTACACTTTGCAGTTGTAGCATTACACTTAGAAACAGCTCTAAGAAAAGAAAACTAAAAGAAAAAATGCTATGCCATTTTTGAATCCCTCTCCTTTCTCTGTACTCTGCTTTCCATGCCTCCCTGGTCCAGGACCCATGACCACCCATCTCTGGAGTCCCAGCAATTGTCTTTCCTCTCTCCATGCTGTCCTTCCCCTACAGCCTTGCTCAGCTGCATGAGCACAGACTTTTAGGGCAGTACCACACATAGGGCTGCTCTTGGGATATGGTGTGTATTTGCCTTTTCCTGGCACAGATGCAGCTTGTGCAGGATGCCTGTGGTTTAGTAAAGCTAAACACTTCACCACGTGACAATTAGCCAGATACAGAGTTTGCCACCTTTATGATGGGCTGCTCCAAGGTCTACGTACGTTTTGCAGGTCCCATTTCGTAAATAACTTTGCAAGATCCTAGGTGTTGTTTTAGAAAAGGACATCCTCATTGCTTTTTAGAGGAGTGAACATCGATACCTCCACTGGAAATAAGAAGCAATAAAGGTGCAGAAGAGCCCTGTCACATCAGCCTGAAGTTGCCTGGTAGAAGCCAAAATAGCAACGCAACTGCTGAGAGCCCCTCCACTTCCCAGCTTGAGAAGGGCTCACCAACATCCCCCCTGATTTTTGAGCAGCAATGTGGAGATTTCATCCTCATTTCCAATTTTAAAAAGAACAGATAAAATCTGTCTCCCACTTTTTCTAGATGTCATTTTCCTGGCCACATCTGGTCTTCAGGCTTTGCTTGCAGTGGATCCAAGCCCTTCCCCTGTTCACAAAGAGGGAATACAGGCAGGCTCCTGTTCTCACTCTGCTGCTTAATCGAAGGATTTATCTGGGTTTCAATATGTGCCTGATTGTAAGTGAAGTTTGTCCGTCCTAATCTTCTCTGGGGGCAGCTCATGAGAAGCACAGATGTTTTCTGAGACTGCAGAGATTCTCAGAGGAAGGATCGCAAAGTGGATTTGCAGACTTGAGACAGAGTCTATAGAAATAGGCACACATGTATTAATTACCCTGCAGAAACAATGCACGTGCCTCAACTAATACTCCCTGCATGGACCCAAACAGCACTCTCTTCCATCTCCTTACTCACATTTTTTTTTTACTTCAGAAGTCCATGTCTAGGTTTATTTCCTTTGCTCTACTCTATCTTCAGACCCTGAGCAGAATTTAACTCAATGTGTTTGGTTAGATAATTTTTGTCAGCCAGCTGAGCAGAACCACTATGTTACAGGGACACACGTAGGCCCCTCTTGGACTTAGCCCACTCCCTGTGTTTTTGACTTGATGGTTTTGAATCCAATCGATTGGTAAATGGCTAAATAGTGAGAGAAATCTCTCTCTCTCATTACTCTGCATTGCTGTGTCATTACCCTTTAATATTGCATCGTTATTGACTGATGCAGCCTGTCAAGACAAGGCCAGTGGGATGTAATGCAGTGGTAGAGAAGTGCAAAATATTTCATTCAAAGTTTACTCTTCTAATGGGAGGCATGTGTATGATTGAAAGAGGGAGCAGCGGAGAGGTATGAATCCTCAGCAACCAAATGGACAAGCCTGCTCTTTAGCTTAGCCTGGACTTCAATCTGTGATGAATGCCTTGGTGGAGAGGTGCAGCCGTTCTTTATCATAAGGGCTAGATCTTGCCTAAGCACACACAAACTATGCGACTAAGACTGGATATCTCCCAAGCTCATCCTACCCCTGACACACCTGTTCCTTTATCTAGCAACTCTTTGACTTTTCCCTTTAAATAGTATTATGGCTTGATGTAACTAGTTAGATGTAGTTCAAGAGATACAAGCCAGAAAAAGAAGATAGCTTTCTGTTCTTGCTGAGCTTCCCAGCTCCCAGAAAAAGAAAGAAAGAAAGAAAGAAAGAAAGAAA